>CM069448.1:46328450-46451075 GCA_035610835.1 Ophiura sarsii
TATATACCTAAATTGTTCTTCAGATGGTCCCCCCCCCACCCCCCTCCATGCACACAAATCAACTTGATTGGTTTCCTGTACTGTTTTTTGACTGCTGTGATTTGATTTGTGGTTTCTTTTGGTTTGAATGATACATACACTTTATAAGCAAGGATTTGTGCAAATTGGTCCTGATTTAAAGTGACAAGGGAAGTTTGGATTTTCAGACAATTGTATAAAAATGTGTTTGGAATTCCATACTTTTTTGGCGAAAAGTATTTTGTCCTCTATAGGTGCAGCAAGAGAGAGCGCCTGGAATTCCATACTTTTTTGAAGTTTGATCTGGAATTCCATACTTTTTTAACGTTTGATCTGGAATTCCATACACTTTTCATAGAGGGAGCCATGGAATTCCAGACTAAAAAATGAAAAAATAGTTTGTCCTCTATAGGTGCAGCAAGAAAGAGCGCCTGGAATTCCATACTTTTTTGAAGTTTGATCTGGAATTCCATACTTTTTTGAAGTTTAATCTGAATTCCAGACACTTTTTATAGAGGGAGCCATGGAATTCCAGACTTAAAAATGAAAAAATAGTTTGTCCTCTATAGGTGCAGCAAGAAAGAGCGCCTGGAATTCCATACTTTTTTGAAGTTTGATCTGGAATTCCATACTTTTTTGAAGTTTAATCTGGAATTCCAGACACTTTTCATAGAGGGAGCCATGGAATTCCAGACTAAAAAATGAAAAAATAGTTTGTCCTCTATAGGGGGGGGGTTCATTATTATCTGGAATAGCCCAATAATGGGTGGGGTCCAGGGCCGCCTTAGGGCCCCTGGTGGGGGTCCAGGGGGGCGAAGCCCCTGGAAGCTCTGAGCATTACAGCGAATTTAGGACACAATTTTCATGTATCTTGCCATCGTTGACCCCATTTTCCATTCATAAAACAACATGTTACCCTAAAAAAAAGAAGGAAAAAAAAGAAGAGATTTTCAAGGGGGTGCGTCCGCACCCAACGCACCCCCCCCCCCCCCCCCCCCCCTTCTGACGGCCCTGAATATGGAGTCAGATTAACTGATTTTTTAGCACATTAGCGCGTGGACATGACATAAATTGCCCGCTTAGAAGCGCTATTAATTCGCTCTGGTAAACCTATTGTTATCAATACTACGAGAGGATTACCCAGTACATATATTTAAATTCGGGGCTAACTGCATGGGTAAGTTTCCATTATGTTGTAAATTACATCTACGCTCATGCATGCCTTTACACTACTCAATACAGCCGGTTGGTTGCACACGAGAATTATGTCATATATAGCAACCAGCTTGGATGGAATATCGAATATTTAAATTTATTGACGGTTTTAGGCATCAATTTATAGCGCTGCTAAGCGGGCCTTGTAACCTAATGGTTAGCATCCGTGATAACTAGCGAAATTAGCGACAATTTGCACTATTTGCTTTAATAGCGCTATTAACGCTAATTAGCAATGTTGCTGCTAAAAACGCTATTATCGCTCATTTGCACGGTTGATGCAATTAGCGAAATTAGCGTTAATTTGCACCATTTGCGTTAACAACGCTATTAACGCTAATGAGCATGGTTGTGGCTGAAAACTCTATTAACGCTAATTTACACGGTTGATGCAATTAGCGAAATTAGCGCCAATTTGCACGATTTGCGTTAATAGCGCTGTTAACGCTAGTTAGCATGGTTGATGCTAAAAACACTATAATCGCTCATTTACACGGTTGATTTGCACGGTTAATTTACAAGGTGGGGCTAAAAACGCTATGATACAATATCAAATAGGCCTAAGTTGATTTTTTTTGACGGATGCCATATGGAAATCGTGCAATTAGCGCTAATAGCGCTAACTAGCATGGTTGGTGCAAACAAAAGCTATTATCGCTAATTTTGCGTTGGGAGTGTTTAGAAATACTTTGGTGGGGGTGGGTGGGCAAAAGAGGTGGGGGGCGAAAGGGTGACCAAAGAGTTTTAGGAACTCAAGGGAGGGGTAAAATAAAATTGGCCAAATGACGGAGTTTCAATGTTTTTGTTCAGAAATACTTTGGTGGGGAAGCATAATGAAGGGGGAACAGTTTGAAGTTGCAAAATGGGGATGTTTATAGATGGTGTAACCGGTGACGTAGTGCCCGGCGGTTTGCGTGCGCACCTACAGGGAACGGTGCTTTAATTCACACTTATTGATCATGACCATGCTTACGGCGTAATAGTGCAGTAGTCATGGTATACATGTAGGCTATCCATAAGCACAATGAGAGAACAGGTACTAAATCTGGTTGCCCGGCGGTTTGCGTGCGCACCATAAGGGCATGTGCTTTTAAAATTGGCGCTCAGTGATGTGTATTTTGCTTTCATATAGTAATGTATGCAGTAGTCATGGACTAGTACCTCTAGCATGTCTTTAGACCAGGCGCTAATCAATTTGTAAACACTACTGATGTACACAACGGTCACCTCATCTATAGAGAGCCCCGCAGGGTTCCGAATGATACACGAATTAATTGCATACACTAATATACGTCACATGAATCATTGTCCGCTGAATCACATCGTTTCTGGGCAAAACGAGGGGTGGGGGAAACAAGTTTGAAGTTGCCGAGAGGTGGGGGGCTACAAGTTTTGGGAACTCAAGGGAGGGGGTCATTTCAGAAATACTTTGGTGGAGGCTGGGAAAATGAGGGGGTGGGCAACAAAAATTTGAAGTTAATTTTGACATTATTTTCATTAAGCTCATTATAGGTTATTTCAGAATAATTTATATTTCAACCATTTCTTCTTTTACATAAGGAGGATGCACCGCGATAGAATTTGTTCATAGAATTTTCTTATATTCACTATGAACAAAAATTGAACAATTATGAAAAAAAATGAAAATGAAAAATGGGGTCACTGACTTAGTTTATGAGCTATAGCCAATTCAAAACACGTGTTTTAGCCATTTTTGACTACATCCTATAGTGACGCGTCAGGTTTCAATTGGAAAGACTTGCGGGTCCCGATCAAAATTGAAGGGACCCCTTAAATATGACGATGTATGGAAATGCAAACCTTAAGAAATTCTGTAAATTACATATCCATCCTTTGCTGACAATATAAATTCATTAAAACTCTCTGTAAAAAATAAAATTGTCAAATACCCCAAACTTCAGGACCCTCAATTTCTTGGGGACCCCTTAAATTTGTTTTTTGAAGTCCTACGGGGTCCTGGAAATTTTCATGGGACCTCTCACATTTTTGATCCAGTGCTATCCCTGCATACGAATTCGTTTTACTCGTTTTGCTATATACAATGAAAAAGAGGTAATATTTGGTTGTATCATATAGAAGAGCACGTGTGGTGTAGTGAATAGTGCAATAAATCATACATTTATCTACTTTTTATATATATACAGAGCGGTGTCAGGTGTTACCATAGATTTAAAATGTGGGTGTTACACATACAATACCGAACATCACTTTTTGAAATCGTATTCCTAAGCAATTTGGTGTCAATTGATGCCATCTGCCATTTATGAAATTTTAGTAAAGCCTATGTATAATACTGAACACTCATCTGATGAATTTCCAACTATTTTTTTCATAACTATCAGCCCGGGATTATCGGAGCATGAATATGCGGTACAAAAATCACTGTCAGCCAGCTGAAGTATAAAAACCCGATTTGTTTTATTAGGCCTATCCATAAATTGAAAACCTATATTCATTCCTAGGTTAATATTAAATAATACCACTAGCTCCATACCATTTTTTCTGCAGTATTATATATTTCGATCAATTCTAAATGATGGAGTTACACCAAATGACATAATTTAAAATATCCCTGCAGTTCTCAGGTTTCAGGTTCCATAATGAATTGAAGTCCAACATTTTATAATATCTCTAACAAACTGGTTAATGATTTTATCAATTAAATTGATTTTAATATGAAAATTACATTTAAACAGTGGCATTCCACCATATGGTTCAATCGAATTTGCGAATAAAATTTTCCATCGAACATCATCGGCGTTGTCATAGAACCGCTTGACCCATGATAGGCCTACTATTTTATTTTTAAAACATGACAAAACAAAACTTGATGCCCCCCCCCTCCCCAGGCATTTGTCAAGACATTATAATCAATTAATATCAGAACATGATTCAGACAAACAATTTGATGTCCTATCTCGCAATAAAGACGCTAGATGCAAAAACTATACTTTGTTTTGCGATTAATTTAATTTCGTGAATGTATCTGAAAGTTCGGAGGAGCGAAAATGTAAACCTAAAAAATAGCGACTTATTTTTACGACATGTTTGTATGATTGTGAACTAGCTCAAATTAAGTATCCACCTCGCTAAAGTATTTTCCAGTCGCAATAATTAGCAACGGCAAAATGTGTAAGTTCGACTGAGACCAAACAAAGAAGAAAGTCTGTCTCAGAAACATGGTGCAAAAACCTAAGTGCTGTGCGATTTTTATTTTTTTTTAGAAAATCGGCTATGAGGTATGCACTTTTTTTTCTTGCTTATCCAAGCTTACACAGAACTTTTTAACACTTTTTTTAAAAATTCAAAATCCAAACAACAACAAAATGAGCCGTAGCTCATTTCACATACCAATGCAGGCGGGCTTCTGAGACAGACCTTCTCAGTCTTTTTTTGGCCTTTAGGCAATGCTATCCAGATTAAGAAATACAAGCCTGATTGCCCGATTTTTTCATTTGCCCGGACAGGTATAGAACAGGGTGCTTTTCCTTGGCATTTAAAAGGTTTATTTAGTGCTGATCCAGTGATGTCTTGGAGGCTGCGCCTTCATTTTGATACTAACTGGGATTTGTACATGTTTACAATTGTATTACATAGCCTATATGAACTTACAAAAACTGACAAAAACTGCTGCAGCAGCAAAAGACCTTGGCCTCATCATTAGCGTTCCCAAAACAGAGTTTATGACGGCCAACTGCAATCCTCACCCAACACTATACAGGTCTATGTGGAAACCATCAGCCATGTGACATATTTCTATGATGGCATCGGGTGCAAGTGACCTTAAAAGACGTAGGGCATTGGCATGGTGCGCATTCTGGAACTTGGAACACCTCTGGAGGAGTCTTCAAGTAGCTATCGCAACAAAGTGAAATCATATTAGCACCACATGTGTGACGATTTTGCTGTATGGCTGTGAATCCTGGGTGATATCTCAAGATACGGAGTGCAAATTAGATGCCTATGCTACTTCTTGCTACAGGATAATGCTTAACTTAAAACGCATGGATCATGTCCCAAACACCACCATTTATGACATGACCAAGACAGAGCCTCTTATCAACCGTGTAAAAAGTCGCCAGCTAAGATTCCTTGGACATATTTTCCGTCTCCCTGATGAAGAGCCTGCTAGAATGTATGCCACTTACAACCAACACACGGCCGAAGGAGACCTGGTCGTCCAAGCACATAACATACTTGAAGTATAGCGCTTAATTGGTGACAATGAAGGCATGTTTCAAGAACGTCAGATAGCCACTCTTGCTACAGATCGCCGTGCTTGGAGAAAACCTGTGGTCGCCTGCTCCGCAGCCGAAGGATGATGATGATGATGAACTTACACTTGTAAGGATTCAGAAAAATCAGCCCTCTTTGTACAACAAAACGTCGATTTAAATATATTCTGATTTAGTAAATGGGGAGCATAGGGGTTTTCCGGTCCCGGTCAGGCTGACCACAGATAATATGTGGGCTGACACAGGGAGTTATATACCAAAATGTGCTTTGAAGTGGTTTAGAATTAAAACCTAAGTGGACATCCTTGCCAACGTGTGTGGTTAATTGACCCTTGACCTTGATTTAGAGTAGAAGATCAGGCGCGGATACAGGGGACGGACCCCCCCCCCCCCCCCCCCCCCCCCCCCCCCCCCCCCCCTCTCCACAAAAAAAGAAGGAAGGAAAAAAGGGGGGAAAGGGAAAGAGAGAGGGAGAATAGGGGACAAACGAAAAAAAGAAAAGGGTAGGGGTACGAAAAGGCAGGCGGGGAGGCATGCGAGGGAGGGACATAAGAACGTATATAGTCACAATATGGTCAACTCTCATGAAAATAGTGCAAATGAAATTTCAGAAGTTGAAGAAAAAAATTGTCTCCAATTTTATTTATTACACTATTTTTTAATAGTAGACATGTACTGGATACTAGATTTAAAATTTTGTGAACAACACTCATTGCATTTTTGTACAATATAACGTTGAATTTATATTATAATATCACTTGTTTGCAGCTTTTGCTCCATGTTTATTACGTTATATACTTCCTATCAGCTCTAAATCAGAACGAGTTTACAAACTGTGATGCCAAAAACACAAAATTATAGTTACGAAAGCATACTTCTACCAATTACAGCGAACAAAATGCAATGTAATTTTGTAAATTGCAAGTATTATGAATTGTTTTTGGTCTTCACATCACTGTTTGAACCTCAGCTTTAAAACTAAAAAAATGCACGGTTTTCCAAAATGAATATCTTTGTGCAAAGTATAAAATATATCTTTAATCGTATCTTTTTCCAAGCGTTATAATGTGTTTTTAAAAGTTAGCTCAGAAACAATAAATATTATGCTTTACCAAAAACGCTGGCATTGGTATTCGGACTTTATGGGGTGGGTAACGTAATAAACATATACAAACACATGTAAACAAATATATTCAACATCGACCAAGTCAGTTTATTTTGTACACAGACATATCTTGTAAATGGTATTTTAGTAAAAGTTAGGTTGCCTAAAGTCCACTAAAAGACTGTTCTATATATTGTCGACTTGCTCTTTTGATGTAGGGTAAATATGGTGAATAACGTAATAAACATGGTCACTAAATCGACAGATGTAACATGGCACTTTACAGATATGTTGTTAGACCATGACATTATTACCTTTATGTAAATTTTAATAGCACTAAATATTGAATAGCCTTTTATCTCTTAAAATTAGTAAGATATTGATTTGTTTTATTTAAAATGATGGTAGTAGAATTGTTAATAAGATTGTACTCTGATGATCTTTTTGTCTCCACTGTTGCATTTGGTTCTGCCGGTATCGCCATTGGTTTTTTGCACTGTGTGGCATATATTTCTGTATAATAAAGATAACAAAAACAAAACAAAGTTAATGACATATATTGCAGCTGTTTCAGCTAGGTATACCGTATTTATTCACACAATTATACGAATTGGTTTATTACGTTATCCAATAGCCATAGAACTATGCATCATTGAAGCATGCAAACAAATGAGATTGTGTCAGTATGTGAGACAATATGTATGTACACTAAGTTAACATTCATAAACACATAATAAATGTTGAATCACTATGAACAGGGTGCAATTATATTTATCAAATGATGGAAAGTTTATTACGTTGTCCATTATAAGGTGGTTTCAGTCCTCACATAGAATAGTCCACATATTACAATTATAACATTGGATACAATGTATGATACTCAAGTACATCAATCATGAAAGTTACTGAATTGACGCCAACATTGACATGAGACTAGACAATGAGGTTGGTTACGTTATCCCGTTTATTACGTTATTGGCAACTGCAACAGTGCCTAATGCTGGCTTATAACGTATATACAAAGCAATCAATGAAGATGTTAACGATACCTACTGCATTTCTTCACATTATTAACCCCATTCTGATATCATAGGTCCATTTTCAATGTGCTTAAGAGCTCTATAATGACTTCAACTGTCATTCAGCTTAATGTTCATATTACTTACAAGAAAAAATGAGGAATTCTTACCATTCGTCGTGGTTTTTTTGCATTGTACTTTCATCGAGTATCCCCCATGCATGCCTGCGAAAAGGGCCTGCCACGTATCTTTGTTTAATACAGTCGTAGAGAGCAGCTGTCTCTCTGTCGATTTATTCGACAACGTAATAAACGATAACGTAGTAAACGTTTTTCGTACTCAAAGTACCATGTAGACGATCTGGAAAGAGCTAGCGAGTGTTCCAAGTAACCACATAGTCTATGTATATGTATCAAATTGGTTTTTAACCAAAAAGTGTGTTTTGATACATAGTTCGGGAGAAATCTCAACAACGTAATAAACATCCTTAACAAGGTCGCATGCTTTGCAGCATTTTGATTTCTTCTCAAGGTCAGACATGCTGCTATAGATTTTTGATAATATTATTTTCCAACACCCATGTTCTTTTAGATTCAGAATATGTACATTTAAATGTTTAAATGTTAATTTTGAACAATGTTGATCCTCAATATGTCGCAGGTAACGTAATAAACATCAACATCTCGGACAACATATATGAAACTGAAACAGGTAAACATCGTAAAAGATGTGCATTTTTTTTCTATCCATGGAATATCGCTATATGTTCCCTACAAATTATGACATATCTTGTAGAAAATGGTGCCCTATTTGTATTGTAATTAATAAAGGCAAAATATACATTTATGCTGCGGACATGGACATTTCGCTAATTTGGGGTATATGAGGGCATTTTTTTGAGTGAAAACACGTTCAGAAGTATATCAAAGTATATAGATCCAAGTAGAAAACATCAATATCTATCTAGAAAAGAAGTTTTTCAAGCAAGAAAACATTGCATAACACAGAAATGGACCAAAGACATCAAAAAGTTCATTTTGCACTGTTTTCATGAGAGTTAACCATATATAAATATGCAGGGAATAAGGCTGCTTTCATGATTTCGTGAGTGGCAACAGCAAAAATGACCATTATTAATGTTCATCTTGAATTCTGAAGTACGGGAATTCTGAGGTGCGGGATTGGCTTTTTAGTGCATTTAGCATCCGTGATAATTAGCGAAATTAGCGCCAATTTGCACCATTTGCGTTAATAGCGCTATTAACGCTAATTAGCATGGTTGCTGCTAAACACGCTATTAATCGAGGCTAGTTTACACGGTTGATGCAATTAGCGAAAATAGCGCCACTTTGCTCCATTTGTGTTATTAGCGCTATTAACGCTAATGAGCATGGTTGCTGCTAAAACGCTAATCATTTATTTACACGGTTGATGCAGTTAGCGCAATTGGCGCTAATTTGCAAGTATAAAGGTATATTATGTGATCTTTCCAGGAAACGCCCTCAACATCGAAAAAAAAATTGAAAGCAGATTTTCTTGCAGATTTACATTTCTGATCATAAATCGTACATACATTCCAAGTTACAGGGCGATACGATTCTTAATTACTTCAAAATCATGGTTTTAGAGTGAAAATAAACTGTCGGATTGTCGATTTTTGTCCGGCAACTTATTTTACTCTAGTCTAAATTCACTCTAAAACCATGATTTTGAGGTAATTAGGAATTGTATCGCTCTGTAACTTGGAATGTATTTCCGATTTATGATCAGAAAGAAATGTAAATCTGCAAGAAAATCTACTTTCTAAAAAAAATCATGAATAGAGGGCGCTCTCTGGAAAAGATCACATAATATACCTTTAATAACCGGCGCTATTAACGCAAATAAGCATGGTTGCACCATTTGCGTTAATAGCGCTGTTGACGCTAATTAGCATGGTTGCTGCTAAAAACGCTATTAGCATAATGAACCCAGTAGTCCGGATACCACAGGCACCCTTAATAATCCAAATACTTACTCGATAATCACAGATGGTAGAAACTTGTGTTTCTACCATCTGTGCTATACATCACGTTCCGTTTATCCAGATACCCCATGTGCCCTTATATAATTTATGTCTCTCCCGCAATCATAATTATATTCATGCTTAGAATAAATTATGGTAGATGCTTCCGGGGTTACTGCTTGGATGACTCCATCAAATGGGGTCACCTGCATGGGTGACTCCATCCAATGGGGTTACCTATAATGGGTGACTCCATCAAATGGGGTTATACCTATATCATGTATTATGGGTGACGCCCCATCAAACTGGGGTTACAACTACATGGGTGACCCCATTAAATGTACTTTCCTTCACTTCAACACAGTCATATTATTCTGGATACGGTTTGCATTTTGACTTTTTTTTCTTCAAAATTTTGAGTTAGGTGCTTCTGCCATGAATGGGCCGACCAGTAGTTTGCCCTTTTTCCCGAAATGAACCATGTTGTATTTATTACACCTCATACATTGTACATACAGGGCGAGTCAATAAAAAGAGTACTCAACTTTGGGATTTTATATCTTAAAATCTGTGCACACATTTCACAAATTTTGTACTGAGGCAGACGGGTTATCACATTAGCTTTCTAAAGAATTTTAGTTGGTTGGAATTGGTTGTGGTAAACATATTCTCATTTGCGTAAAAGTCAACATTTTATAAACCGAACAAGATTTGCGATATTTTCTCTCATAAGATCTATTGAATCTCACTATTGAACCAGCAGGTCACGCTCTGGGCACGGCAAGGTCATTTTTTCTTTTCACGGGATGCAACTGCAATATGCAAGCTCCGATGGTTTCCGAAATTTTCCGAATAGAAGAGCTCACTTTAGATCGCTTTCTCATAAAACCAGAATATGTATGTAGACTGTTTTAGTCACAGTTGTTTGATTTATCATTTTCTGCTATCATTCATATCAGATATTGTACATTTATGACTGTATAAAATGATGTAATTCTTGATTTAAAAACGAGGTAAAATTATCATAATTATGTGTTATGCGATTAAAAATGCTGGTCGTGACCGTTTGGAGCATTTGAATATCAATTTGCTAACATAGACTTCCATTTGAAGCATTGATCTTTCATATAGTAAAAGATTAGAAGGGTAGAGAATGATTATCTGCTTCAAATAATCACATGAAATATACAGTTTTGGTGCAAAGATCGGAATTTTGCTGTTGTAATTCCACATGCTCTCTGTATAGACATAGCATATGTTAGGGATATCCATTTGAAATACATGTGTTTCCCGCGACACTACACGCACGGCTGGTTTACTTTACTCTGACGGGACAATAGGTTCATCGATCGGTAACGCGACTTTCTACACAGAGAATGACAGAATGTGCAACATTTTCAAAACTAAAATCATCTGTTCATCTTATTTTCCTGGTCTTGACCGTTTGAAGCAATAAGCCTTCCGAATGTTAACATTTTACGGAGACGAAGACGTACACTTTATTTGCTGCGAAATATTCAGGAGGGTAGTGACCATTTTTAACGAGATATGGCAAATTTATGGAGACACTTTTCAACGTAAATATTGCAGAAAAATTGCGATACTATTTTCATTATTTTAGGTCCTACACATCATTTTAAAGGATCAAATCACCTATGTTGATTAAGATTGAAGCCTTGCCAACCATAATAAGGAGTTTGTAGTGGAGATTTTACCTAAAATGACACACAAATAGCAAATTTAAAACTCTTCTCATTTTCATCCTTGCAAAAACGTCCGTTGGCCGAGCGAGGTCATTCGCGCTGGCTGAAAAAGAAAATAGCGACCATTTGCGTGACATGCTAGCTGACTGTGAAAACGGTCCACACTCTAGTCCGAACCGAGTCCGACTATCACAAGAAACAAATGTGCTAAATTCGTGTAATAATGACATTGTTTTGACCTTATTTCTCATCTAATGTTTGAACAAATAACCGATTTTTTTTAAATTGTCTTTGTTAGTTAGTTATTGTGTACCATCCATGGATCCACTTGTTCATTAATATCAAGCATTATTGAGCAAAATATTCAAAATTGTGTTCGGTTTCAAAATACGGTAACTTCACACCAAAATTGTCATATCTGGTAAACGGTACCATGAAATGTCATGATTCGTTTTGCTAATGATAGTGAATAAATGCATCTACCGCCACATACATTGGTTGCCTTCATATTCTGATAATAAATATATTCAATATTTATGTTACTTCGAGTATTTTTTTGTTTGCATTGTCTAAACTACATTGAAACATGCTATTTGCAATGGTAGTTGCTATTTGCAATGGTAGCATTGTTTGCTATCAACAGTAGATGGCATTGGAGTGGTTGTTATTAGCAGTAGATAGCATTGGAGTCGTATCTATGGTAGATAGCATTGGAATAATTGCTATCAGCAGTAGATTGCATTTGGAGTAATTGCTATCAGCAGTAGAAAGCATTGGAGTAATTGCTATCATCAGTAGATAGCTGGGGAGTAATTGCTATCAGCAGTAGATTGCATTGGGAGTAATTGCTATCAGC
This sequence comes from Ophiura sarsii, assembly GCA_035610835.1. Classification (NCBI taxonomy): domain Eukaryota; kingdom Metazoa; phylum Echinodermata; class Ophiuroidea; order Amphilepidida; family Ophiuridae; genus Ophiura; species Ophiura sarsii. The sequence goes on from CM069448.1 coordinate 46,340,628, forward strand.
AGTAGAAAGCATTGGGAGTTGTATAGCATTGGAGTAATTGCTATTATCAGTAGATAGCTGGGGAGTAATTGCTATCAGCAGTAGATTGCATTGGAGTAATTGCTATCAGCAGTAGACAGCATTGGAATAATTTCTATCATCAGTAGATAGCATTTGTGTAATTGCTATCAGCAGCAGATAGCAATGAAGTAATTGCTATCAGCAGTAGATCGCATTAGAGTAATAACAGTATCATCGAAAACCGTTTCCTATTCTTCTAATTCACAATAATTGCTACATTTTGTATCATTACATGCTTGGTCGAAGCAACATCTTAATTTTCAAAAACCCACCAAATATGTGCCTTTTAGTTTGTGATTGAAACAGACACAGTGTTATCTGGGTATATGTTGTTTTTATTACCAATGATTTGTGTATCTTTTTACAATTTAATAAATATTATTAACTGTACATCTTTATTATAAATAGTCTTAAATAGGCATCAGCCACTAAAAATAAACGACCATCATGATAGTATTTTGGTATGCATAAATATGTAAATATTTCATCTTTTATTTTAAACAATCATAATTAATATAATAATATTTTTAAGCGGGCTAGTTATGTATGGTTGGCAACAATATATTGATATTCCATCTCATGATCATATTAGAATCTGTCACCTACAGGTCAGTTATAATATCATATCTGATATCATGATATCATATCATATAGTTGATGGTCAAAAGCAGTCTCAAGTACACATATGAAAAATTTCGCTCGCTACGCGCGCATAACAGTCACCTAAAAGCAATATTCGTTGGTACAAGCTTGTTTAGAGCCAAAATGTACCTCAATCGTGCCAAAAATAGGTGTAAAGTCAAAAATTCGCACACTACACGCGCGTGTCTTCACTCAAAACAATCTTGTCGGTTCATTTTCAGTTTTCGCCCCCCCCCCCCCAATACACTGCAAATGATGAGCGTTTACTTTTGGACAAACTAAAAGTAAATGCAATTCTAAACACAAAAGTAAACGTAAAAGTAAATGCAAAACTAAACGTTTCTTGCATTTTGCACCCAATTGACCTCAAAGCACGCTTAAAGTGAGTGAATATAATCACAGATGTTTCAATTATCTGTGATATAATGGGACAGTTATTGATTAGAGGCTGGGTGGAAAACAGCTTAGTTGTTGGGCTCACATAAGTGTTTAGTAATGCGCTTACCTTTGAGTTTACTTTTAGTTTGTCCAAAAGTAAACGCTCATAATTTGCAGTGATATGAATAACCTGGCTACGCTACTGGGTTACACATAATAATATAATTTAAAAATGTAATAATTTAAAACTTAATTAATAACATTACAAGGTGTTTCTCAAGTGGATCACTGCTAGCCCTCCATCACTCTTTCATTTTTCGGACTTAATCAATCAGATAAAAATATAATAATGATTACTTAAGTATTTGCTCATGATATTGACCATACTGAACCTCATGATGAACTTTGACCTCAATATCCATGGGGACAATCTAGTCCCCCTATTACACACTAGTATCACTATGTTTGCCTAAGCTCAAAGATCAATAAGAGGTCAATGACCGCTACACTCATTACATAGGTCAAATTTAAAAGGTAGGTGTTCCGATTTCTGGCCCGATTTTCAACTTGATGTTTTTGTATTCTACATGAAGGGTTTTGTGATGTTAAACTAATAGCCGCGTGGAAAGTGTTAAGATTCCTTGAGTTTGTTATGATTTGTTCATTGTAATGATCTACATATGTTGCATATCGATACTTTGTTTGATGGTTTTGTTTATTTGGAAAATGCTGGTGGTAAGAGCAGGTTGTGGGTTCCAGTCACACACAGGTATATGTGTAGGTAGATATATGAGGATGGCTATGTTACATTGCATAGTTAATACTACATGTAACAAACAAAATAAAGTTTTGATTTACATTGTTATGATTTATTGGAAATCTTACATTTTTACTGCAAGGTTTTTACCTTCCCCGCCGCTGAATGTCCTTGCTTATTTTTCTGTGAATGTCCTTGCTTATTTTACAATGGGACAATCACCATTGTTTGTTAATATTTGTTGTTCTATTGATCTATTGTAAACATAGTGGTTTGGTAAATTGCTTTATATTATGTAAAGACCTTGTGGTTGAAACATTGGGTTCCAAAACATTGTATACATCGTAAATCAACACTATATTTTGTTTTGTTACCACAGGTATGAGGGCATGTTTTAGAAGGCATATGTGCTAAACCTGCTTAATGTCTGGTTACTTGGATCCAGGTTGGCTGTCAATTTGCTGATAAATTACCCAGAATTCACTCAGATTCACTGCCCGTTGCTACATGTGACGCGTTCTGCACATGCATATACTTGTTTTCTCAGCGCGATTTCCCTTTGCAAGTTCATGCATTGTCAGCCCGACCGTGCGAATAACAAACCTGTGGCCATCTATAATCTTCTAGTATGTTCATATAGCCGAAGTTTGCTTATTTTTCTGCACATACGGCAAGTACAATCTTTTCATGGCCTCTTCATGTCGCCAAGTAATATCAGCCTTGCGCGACTGTAACAAAAAATTAGCATAATCCCGTCGCTGTTGTACCGCTTGCATGGAAAGCTCCATCTCCTGGTGAACAGGCTCACGGATACAGGATGGTGTCGCACCGGACTTGACCTTGACCTTTGGAGGACGTGGTTTTGGTTGACCGATTTTGGATAGGCTTTCATCGGCTTGACGGAGTACGGAATTGTGGTACCAACTGTGGGCATTTTGCATATGTTGATTGTACTCTCTGTGGGTATCACTTAAACTGTAAAACAAAAATACAATAATACAGACTAAAGTTACATGTTGTACTTGAAGACTTTCATACTACATAAATGCTTTTTTAAGAGAGTATATTAATTATAAGATTTGTTGAATTTGTAAGACTTTATGATAGAAATTAGCACAAATGTTACCTTTTATTTAAAAACCTTGAACCACACACATTTCCAAATGTTTTAAAGTAGCAAAATACTGTATTGTCATAGAAAAATTATTCCTAGTAATTTTTAAACCTTTACAAGGAATTAAGAAATAACATTTATCATATAAATTCAATATTTGTCCACACTTACAGTGCTGTTTCTCAGCAAACCAGGCTTCAAAGTTATCATCACTTTTTAATTTAATTCTATCCATTTCTATGTAGTTATTTGATCTTTTGTTAGAACTGCATCCCATTCTTTTTTCAGAACTATAACTGATTATCATCCCGTCTTCTAATTCTAATTTGATTTCAAGTCAAAAGCCAGCCCTGTCATTCAGATGGGGCAAGACCCAATTTGAAAGAAAATGGTCCTGGCCGGAAGGTAAAAAGGGTCGAATATGGGCTGAGGATTGGTACTATCTTTTCAGCCCAATGTTTTGTCTCAATCTTTTCAGGGGTGGGGGTGCGCTACACTACTACAGCGGGACTTTACTCAATAATTCCAGTACTACTACTTCACTTACCTTTTGGCAAACCTAATCTTTTCCTTCATCTCTGAGCTATTCACTGTTTGACTCCACCATGGAGTTGATAGCGAAACCTGAAAAAGGGTAAGATCATTGGTGGTGAGTATATAAGTTTGGAACTGTTTTACCAAAGAGAGTATGTGACTGTAAAATGATTGTAAGCTTATAGGTCGGCCCGGAATGACTCTAATGCCTTTGACAACAAACACCATGTTGGCAAATTTCAGATTGCACCAAAATAGCCAAATTATAGCCCTTTTTACCTCCTTGATATGGTACCATCTAACAGAATATTTGCCCATGGGATTCCTCTGCATACTCATGTTAACATATTTACACACAATGCAAGTGTTCATATGTTTTTCACAGTTGTAAGTCCGAAAATCAGGTGAAACATTTTGCGAATTTGGAAATTTTGCTAATGTAAACATCAGTCGCTTAAACGGCATCACGCGATCACTCGGAACGATCTTGTGTACGGATGAGTAAAGCATACAAACTGATGTGTTATTAAAACGTTTTGCTTTGTTGTCAACAGCAAATGACCTGGATGTAAAAACAATACCCAGATGACCGGAGCGACCTATAAAATATTATTGTTTGGTGAAATTATGACTGAATCAAATAAACCACATTTGAACATAAATGAATCAGAATCCAAACCTAGGATAAAAGTAAAAAGAAAAACTTGCAATTGCTTATAAACCAAAAGATGAAAACTCAATCTTTCAATCTTAAGCAATGCTTACTAAGGCTAGGAAAAATAAATAAAAAACAGCATGCACAAGTTGCTTTTTATAATTGTTAAGCCTTCTGACAGAAACGTTAATGCTAACCATAATTATTATGGTATCACAATTCATCCTCGTCTGGTTATCTATCAGTTGGTTTCTTCCTTGTTGATTGAAACCATCATTACTGACATCAATCCTCCCAGAATGTCGTGATACACATTGCAATAAACATTGCATTGAGACTACATCTTGGGGATATTGTAGATGTAAATTATTATGAGTTAAAAACTATTACCAAATGAAGGTCAATTTTTGATGTATCTCAGGATTAACATGTGGTATATGACTGGATGTTGAGAACATTTGTGACCAGTCACATAAATAAAAAAAACATGTTGTCGGCAAACACAGTTTTGCGATAGAGGCCAATATATTTGTTGAAATATAAAGAAAATAATAGAAAACAATATACTTCTTCAAATCATATCTTGTGATTACAAAGTCTGATTAACTTCTACATGGCATTATTTCAAAGCTTAAAATGTGCCCTTTCAAGTCATGATAACAACAAATATTTGACTTGGGCCTCCAACATGTCCATTTTGATGTGTCGGTCACATTTAATGAGATCACAATGCATATAAAACACACCAGTACAATACCCATAATATCAAAGAGATTTCTTGATGCATTTCAGGATAAACATGTCATTAAACTGTGTCTTTGTGACTGATATCATAACAATTTGAAATTATTTAAAACATTCCAAGAAATAATAAGTTATTCTCAATTCATTATCATGATATGTGGGATCAAAGAACAGTGCCAAAGATAATTTGCTGATTTTTATGAAATCATTACTTACCTTATCCTTACTGAGAATGACCGGATTAAGGGACGGTAATCTCTTTGCCGGTGGTGGAGGCGGTAACGGTGTAAATGTTCTCAACGATGGAGTCAACGTTCTTACAGTACTAGCTGATCTAAGAGCAGATTTGATGGGTGTTTTGTGCGCTGAGCGTAGGCCTGGAGGCTTGGTACTGATACCTAGGTATCGTACATCAAGACGATTCAGCATAGCGGCACCCTTCTCGTCCATCAGGGCACATACAGTCTGGAGACTAGCGTTCAGAAGTCTCCTGGAAGATTAAATGTAATTACAATTGCTTTAGCCAAGCCAGTAGCATGCAAAATTAAATTACATATTTGTTGAGGCAATTCTAGGTTGTTGTTTTTTTAATTGATCTAAAAACATTCAGATTGATTCATATTTTAAGGCCATATCATGCAAATACCTTCTTCATATACACAACCAAAACTTTTGTCCTTATATATTGGCCTTATAAGAGAAATAACACATTCTTCATTTGTGGCTTAAAAGCCTTTATAGTCAGCTCCAAATTAGCAAGGCTCCTTCCAGCAATGGATTAATACAGGAGAGTGTTAGCGCACATGACAGCAACAGGCGAATTGTGTATCATATGCATCAGAGGGGTGTGTGTATGATTGGATTACTTTTGCACACAGAGAGATAATTCCATATTCCTCACCGATTTGGATTTTGGAACTGATTAAGTACATCATAGCAATAATTGGATGAAAGCGCTTTCGTACTGTGATATTACTGTGCAAAGCACTATCTCTCCTGTAATCTGGAAAACCTAGTACATGTAAGTCTAATTTTGGTGAAAATTGATTTAGACCCATAGTCAAATTTTGATGAAAATTTAGTTAGACCCATATTTAGACTTATTAGGTTTCCCCTTCAGTTTAACAAGATTCCAGATGAAAACTGCAGACAGGGAAGAGTTTCACACACTTTAAATTGATAAACTGAAAGGGAAAAACCTAGTAGTAAGTCCTGGGCAATATCATATTTGGCCCGTTTGTGACGTCCTACGGAATCAACCTCATAACATTTCACATCTTATTCCGTTAGTGTGTACTATTAAGGGGCACGAAACATGATATTGCCAAGTCCTGAAACCAAACAGTTTTTCTTTGTTGACTCAAATTTGCTTTCAGCAGATTTACTAGCTTTTCCAGATTACAGGAGATATGTCCACTCCATTAACAGAATTTTAAACGTTTCACTTACTTGTTTGCCATTATTCCATCAAACATTAGTAAACTGCCAACATGTTGAAATCCAAGACTGACTAGGAATGGTCTTGCCACGTTATGTCCCCACAGTTGACCCACACCAGCATCCGTCACTCTCAGCTGTATCTCTGGCATGTGTTTGGTGAAACTCAGCTGTCAAATATATGAGTTTAAGGGAGTGCTAATTCAGTCATTTTAGAACAAATAAATTACATCATACACATCCAAAGCAACTGATTGCATGGTTGTCCTTTATAGAGCCCTACTTAACGCTTTCCATGCGGCAGGCGGCTGCAGACGACATTCCAAAATTTCACAAAATGTTTCAAAAATGTCAAAATTATTGAATTTCATTATCATATTTGGAATCACTATGAGAAATGCATTGACATAAGTACAAACATGCCTAGTATTGGTTCAGTAATCCTTGAGATAGACCTCGAAAGTTGGGAATGGTTTCTGAAAAATCTATTTTGTATATGGTTAAACCAATGGCCGCGTGGAAAGTGTTAAGAGAGGATGACCCTATGCTGAATCGCCCTTAAAGCATACCAACATATGCCAATATATTGTGCATGCTCGCTGAAAAATTGCTCCAATTTGAACCATGTGAACAACTTCAATTTGAAAAATATTTGCACAGGTTTCAAGTTATTCTGTGACCAAACATGTTGGATTATCTTGGGTCTTTAACATTTTGATATTGTTTCTCATACAATTGTAGGTTAACGACTATAAAAAATGTAAGACATGATCTAGATTATCTTGACTTCAGATTATCTTGACTTCAGATTATCTTGACTTCAGATTATCTTGACTTCAGATTATCTTGACTTCAGATTATCTTGACTTCAGGATTTTTTCACCAATTCCTTTTAACCCAATGTTGAGAAGGAAATTTGCCACTTATTATTTACGCAAATACTGTTTAACTAGACTCACCACATCTATGATAGCGGATATGAGCGATTCTTGACACTCCAACACCTTAGCAAGGGCGTGACCACATTGTTTGTCAACACTCACACCTAGAAACAAAAAGTATTTGACAAGTCATTTTAATTTTGTTTTGATGTTCAAACATCTAGCTTTCTATCTATGCACTATGTATTAAAGGTGCATGTTCCGATCATTTTTTTGGGGCTATGATTTTTTTTTCACATCAAGGTATTTTGATATCAGAAGAATCCCCATATTTTTCTCATTATGTCTGTAAAATCTTAGGGACCAGAAATGTTCCATTTAGAAATTGTAGGCTAAAATGTGGTGAATTACTGCCAGAGGTGGTTAACCACCAACCAGTTTGTGTGCTACTCAATGGGCAATTTGTGTGTGTCATTGTGCTTCTAAAAATAGAACCGTTGAAGTTATGCAACTCAAACTTTGGAATGTGACAATTTTAAGGATGACCTTTCATGTAAAATAGAAAATATCAAGTTGAAAATTGGGCCAGCAATCGGAACATCTACCTTTAAATAGATAACGGATAACGGATAAATGAAGCTAGCAGTTTTGGACCTTACATTTCAGATTAACTTTAATTTACTTTTAATATATGTGACCCATCACATCAAAACATACCTCTTGTCGGTTTTCTAGTTTCTAGATATGAAATAAAATGTCTTGAAATTAATAGGAAATGCTAAGCTTCTATTCATCATATTTCCTGATCAATAAGGCTAAATTTCAATTATGAGGTATCAATTTAAAGCTTGATTTGTGCATGTTTTGATGATGTTAAAATCAGACATTGGATAAAAGTCCCCAAAATGTATGTTTTGATGTGATGGGTCACATATTCAGTTTACAAAGCCTGTCACATTTCGCTTATTTTTCAGTTGATTACTTTTATTTTTTCGGAAGATGAACTATGTTAAATACGCTTTATACTGCATTATGCAATTGGGGCATGATATATTGTCCATAATGAAATCAGCCAATCAATCATACAGGTTGAATATAATTGGACCGATTGTTTTGTCAAATGGGGAATCCCATCCTGACTAGCAAAAGCTCAAAAATGATGGCAAACAACCTAAATTTCAATGCGGGTTATACGTCTGATGTCCATCATTTGAAAAATATTTGGACTGTATTCGAAGAATTTGATCTGATTCCTCATTAAAATGTCATTAAAAACCATTAAAATCCCAATTTTCTCAATCACTTATCCATGACTTCAACGCTAAACTGCCAATTTGTTCATAATATTACAGACATTCTGAGACAACCAAAAACATGGTGAACAACCTGATTTCATAACATATTTATCTACTTGAACACTGCTACAACATTGGTCGTTTTCAATATCAGGTCCTTGCATCTGACCACTCAATGTCTTGTTGGTGACCATGCTAATCCTTGGTAGGCTGTGACAAGCATATGTAAGGGCTCAATTGGTACTAAGCATGAGAGACAAAGTTACACCCTATTTTGTCAGGTTTGTTAAGGTGTGTGACTTTTTTTTTGGCTGTATGGCTAATTCTTGGATATGGCAGCCATTTTGAATTTGGTTAAATCTTCTGAATAAAACAACACTGTCCTGCTTCTCCTACCTATGATTCCCTCTAGAGCTTGTACAGCATGTGGCAGCAAACTATCAGGATCCCACTGAGGGTACACCACATACGGAGCACCATTGTTGTCTTTCTGAGGCTGGAAATGAAACCCTAGTCTGTTGAGTAATGGTATGGCTGATGGAGAGCGTACAATGCCCTCTGGTATGTAGGGTGTGGGAGGAATGCTTGGCGGCTCATCTACTAGCTTGGCACAGTCGTTCACCTGGAAGTTCATGGTGAAAAAAAGCAATAATGCAAATGGATTGAAAATTATCATCAAATCAATTCTGGAGTTTGCTGTTATAATTGCTAACTTTGTCAAGGTAACTTTCTTATATTGACTGGTCATGTGGTGTTGGTCAGTGCTAAGTTGATTCATAGCAATGTTGAACGCACGTTATTCTCAAGAATTCATTGCCCAATTTTACTTGATGATTGACAAACAGGTATCGATAAATATCCACATTTCAATATGATGATTGGTTATTGCAATCCAAACAATATCCATTTGAGCAATGTACTTATCATGCCATAGTTTATGACGATGAGATATAGGATTGGAGTAAAGAGAAATCCTGAAGAAAAGGCAAATAATGAGCTGAAAAATTGATAAGAGTGACTCTAATAAAGGCATTCCTAATTTTACAAACAAGTTGTTCAGTTAATTTTATTCTTAAAATTTCTGTTCATACATGTAAATACCCCCAATTCAGTAGCATCTGATATCATATACACCACATCATGAATGTGTATGTGCTTACCAGTGGAAGTACTGCAGGCAATAAAGTCTTGCTGATGTGAAACTTTTTCTGATAAACATTTATTGAAAATCTCAATTTATCTCAATTAAAAGACAGCATCAATGCTCAGTGAATCTCTGTGCACTTATCGTTAATGTCCTAATGCGACCCACTTTTTGCATTTTTCAAGATTTTTATTTTTTAGATTTTTTCCCCCTCGAATCATGTAAAATCAGCCATTTTTGGCCGAAAATATGTTGAAAAAATATCATGATTTTTGCAGATTTGGTGACATTTTTGGTCCGTCCGCCCATAAAACAGGGGGTGTTTTGTTGTGGCCTAAGAACATATTTTGCAATTATATATGCTTACCAGTTGAAGTACTGCTGGCAATATATCTTTGTCTTGCTGATGGTGAAGCAGTAGACCTGACAAGTGTGGACCAAGCTTCTTCACAATAGACTCACTGGATGCTTCTATGGGAAAGGAAATGCAGAAAGAGAATAATTTATCAAATGAATTTCAAATGTTACACACAAATGTATGGAGTGTGATTTACTTGAGAGGCCAACACCAAATTATTGAGACATGCTCCCCCCTTAAAGGAGGAATGTTTATAATGGAAAGACTTTTAATTATATGAAGGGGGTCATCAATTCACATGTTATCCACCATGTTTCAGTTTTATTATCAATCGACAAATGAAATAAGAAGCAATTTATGAGCCCCCTTTCAGACGTTAGCAGAAGTCATTTCGCAAGTGCTTCTGGGAGTAACATCCGTGATATTATGAAATTGACGTTTTTCCAGCTAGCTCAGCTGAGCTCAGCTTTCAGGCCTGTTGACTTTACTAGTAAATAGCATTTATTGCTAGAGAAAGTATGTGATTTCTAATTTCAACTCAAATATTTTGTAGTCAAACTTACAATTTAAACGAAACCTGGATCAAATTTAACTAATCCTGAGTTTTCCCAAAATGTGTCTGGCTTAGAAATTTGCAAAACACAAAATTCCGCATTGCAATACAATTCTTGTTTTGCAATGGGTTTTGCAACTTCAGATTGCAGAAGTGACAATTTATTTCAAATCTTTGTTTTTTTATTATATTGTATCCCAAGATCCAAAATAAATCTCGAAATAAATAGTAAATTAAACTTCACAGAATCTTTGACATTTGTAAACTCAATTATATGAGTATTCCATATTATATCTATGATATCTATAGTCTTTTCATGAAAAAGAGATGGACAAAGAAATGAATAAATATATGCTTATATTGTTTGACACACACCCCTACCTGTGTTGTACTTGCCTTTAAATGGGGAACACATACTGGACCGGCAAACGGAGACATGTTTTTATGATTTTCTGCACCTAACCGGGGACATTGACTAGTGTTACATAAATGATACACAATTTTTTATAAGACTAACATATCAACAGGGGCTCTCTCAGACCAACGTTATTCAACATCTTTACTTTGTCTAAGTCCGCACGGTCAGTTTGAGTCATTAGTCTGCTTATTGAAAGGTGTAGCAACACCTGAAAATTCCAGGTTATTATTTTGTGTTGAGAGTGAAAAGATCAAGTTAATACAAATAAATATATTGTCCATATGGAGAAATCTTATTGCCTGACTCTCTATGTCACATCTTTGATGGATGGGGGTATGGGAGGGGAGTGATGTACATGTTTGCCGTCAAACCTGGATGTTTTTATGAATGAACACTTTCCAATCGTGGACGTACCTACAATTGCGGATACGTGCAATGGACTACAAACAGCCTAAAATGCATTTGAGAGTGCGTTCCCTATTTGTTAATATAAATATCAGTCGGGTCAAGGAGGCAATTTACATCAGAGCCAACCAACCATCACTCAACAAAGACGGGGGCCGATACCGTTTACCGAGAGTCTATGACCCCATTCTGACATCACATTTCCGAAAGGTCACTTGATCGTCAGTTTGAGCCATGAAAGGTGTAAGGTGTAGCAACACCTAAAAATTCCAGGTAATCATTATCTTGTGTTGAGAACGAAAGATCAATTTCAAATTATTTGATTACCAACACAGATGAATGTTCACTCTAATATTTATTTATACATACCTTTGCCAGAAATACTTGTAGGATTCAAAGCATCTTTCTGCATGCGATTCAATACATCTCGTTCAGTGTTGTTGACTAGTTGATCCAGCATAGCTTGTTTGACTTGACCTAGGTCAATCACCTCATCTTGACCAATTAGACAAAATGGAGCCCACAGAGAGCAATCTTGAAACCTAAAATGTCATGAATTTCAATATTATCAAATGGACTTACTACCTATACGAGACAAAAGTTTCAAGTTTGTACGGTGCTATTTATGATATAGCTGATATTATGCTTATGATAATGATACAGTATTTATCAAATCATGCCAGATGCCCAGATGTGGTATTCATTTTACAAAAAGAGCAAAAGTTACCAAAATTGTGATAAATCGTTAAAAGCAGAGGAGAAAAGTGTAATAAGCAGAAGAGAAGGTTAAACATTTAAAAGCACGACACAACCACAAAATGTGACCTTTGATTGTGTATATACTGTAAAACACTATAATATAGCGGATACTTTATTTCACAAAATTTAAAATTACTGCTTTTTTAGCAGGCATTTTATTTCGCCAATCTGGAAATTATACTGTTACTTTCAATGCAATAGTGTCAGTTTCGCAGGTATTCAATTTCCTGAATCCACATCACTCGCAAAATTAAATGCTTCAAGAAATTAAGTGGTTTTACAATAGCTACCGTAGATATTCGATATATAGACATAAAAGTCAACAGAGCCCAGTGATTATGTAGTGAGCGCCCTCTCTTGATAGTAATGTATACGTTTTTTGAACAAACACGAAATACGGAGATTTGCACCAGTTGTTGACATAATGATATAAATGGGACTCCTAATTGTCATGTGGAAATCAGCCCAGTTGGTAAGGCACTGGACTTTGAATCAAACATATATACAAGAAAACACCGAATCGTAAGTTCGATTCCCAGTAAATTCATTTTGGTCTTCTCATTGTCGTCATGATTTATCATACGGTACTTTGTTTTGTCCTTTTATGATCATTTCCTTTGTCTTTTGTGCGTGTTTTTTTGTGGGGTGGGGTGTTTGTGTATGTTGGGTTTTGTTATAGTTTTAATTTTCAATTTTTGATGTATTTTGTTTGATTTGGGGACGGTGGTGATGTACTCTTTCTGAGGCTTTCTTTCATTCTTTCCACTATGTTCCTTCCTTATGATCAATTTTATTTCGAGACACACACATAGATTCAACAACAAAATACCGTCACCGTATTTAAAAGTCACTGATTTAATGACATCTGGGAAAATCTAGAACACGTTTCAACAAATACTTTTCATTTAAGCGGTATGTATTCGTGGTTCTGGTAGCGGCATGGTGTACATGGTGTAGGGCTATAGGTGTACAAGTCACAAGTAATGAAAATAGTCTCACTGAATACAACGTCATGCTCTACCACACATCACCATGTTAACAACGGAATAAATCTCATAATCCTCATTTGCATTGATTACTATGCCTTATCGCTGTTGTTCAAGCAAAGCGTTCTATAGATATGGAATCCACTTCACTCATCTGCTCATGCGTGCCCGTAACACAAAGGCTCTTGTTCTCCAAGTATTCGTTGTATATCAATTTTTAATGCACAACCTTCAATACACTTGTTACTGTTCAAAAAACATGTACTATGACTGAGCTGTACATAGTTGGGATAGTTAAACGAGTACCTCGTATTTTTAATCAAAGGTCATGGGTTTGAGTCCTACCACAGTTTTCTAATTATGAACTTTGAACGAATCCCTTTTCTAAAACAAGGGAAAACACCAACAAATCATAATGTTTGAACGTGACCTAATAAATAATAAATGAAGAAATGAAGTAATTAATGTGTATTTAGGGCTATTTATAATTAATTGATTGATAAATTATTAAATAAACAACAACAATTAAGAAAGTAAATACAAAATAAATAAATAACGTTAAATAAAATGAATATAAGTGAAAACCCCGAACAAATATGACAAACGTATAACGGAATAGATTTGTATTTACGTTAAACCCTAACAGAGCTCGTCCCTGACCCGACCGATATACGTATAAAACACAAGGAATATAAACCGCCACAAAGATTCGAACCTACGGCCTGCTGATTGCGAGTCTTAATCTCTACCAACTGAGCTATTTCAACTTTCCTGATATCCTCAGCGTTTTATACACAAATACAGTTATCATTCAACTATCGGGTTTTGCAACATTGGGTAATTGTTGTCTGATTTATTAGACTTAATTGTAATGATAAATGAATAACAAATACCGCACTTTGTTAAACGATTCTAGTTATTTATTTCGTTCGGCCTATAAATGTTTTGTTAAATAATATTAAAACTATTCGCGGTCAATTAAATGTACAATTTAACAAAACCCGTATTATTCCGCCCCCTCTCCCCATTCCCAACGCAAAGGTTGCATTCATGCCCGCATTCATGACTCTACGCATTTTGCGAAACTTATTCACAGTCAGTCGTTATAGCGCGATCTACCTCTGGCCCGTCTTACTTTATAAGTATGAGGCAAAGGTTCCAACAGTTCTGACATGTTTAGACAATATTACTTTATATTATTAGCTTTCAGTGTGGGTGTGTTGTACATTTTAAATAAAATATACGTATCCAAATTCCCCCAAATGACTCATTTTGGGTCGAATAACTCGATAGTTCACCACTAGTTCATTATTGATTGAAACGATAGTCGATCGCTTCAATGAGTAGTCATGGCCGAGCGGTTAAGGCGTTAGACTATAAATCTATTGGATTCTCCCCGCCTCGGTTCGAATCTGCTGACCATCTTTTGTTACAACTTGAAAGCGATTTAGTGTCTGTGTATTGGAAAATTGCGTATATTTTTACTCCACACATTTTCATATGAATGTAATCGTCTTCATCCAGAGTATCTTACTACATTATTTCCAAGATGTTTAACATTTTAATGTCGGAAACCTTATAGGCCTACATGTAACCTTTGACAATTTTACATTCCAATAAATGTGTTATTTCTTCATTGGGAGAAATTTGCTATGAAACACGAATGATGTGTGGTAATTGTACCGGTTTGTCGAAAGGAAGGAAATACTGTTTTTATATTAGAACTGTATTGTTATATCCCTTATCCTTTTTATTATCCGGAGTTCATGGGTTTTCATGGTAAAACACAGTTCTTATTTAAGCCCATGAGATGACTAGACCATGACAAAATGAGAAGGGTTTGAAAAAAGCCGCTCCTAAACTAATTAGTAGGCACTAAGCGCAGCACAGCCCACCGGAGTGTGCGTCTTCCGCATGATTTACTTTCACAGTGAACGCTTTTTGTGTGCGTTAGAACGACTGACTGTACATGTACATGTAAATCCCTAGATCGAATGTACAGTCGAAGAAATTACATCAATAGAACCCACTTCACTCATGCGTGCCTGTAACAAAAGGTTCTCGTTTCTGTAGTATGCGTTGTTCAGATCAATTTAATGCACGACCTGCAATGCAAGTGTTACTGTTCAAAAATGACCTATACATTTGGCGGGTTATTTAAACGAGTATCCGTCATCATGTGTGTTGTTCACAGATTTAGATATCTGTGGTATTGTTCTTTTTTGAAAACAGACTTTAGTTCCCGCACATATGACCGACACATGGATAGCCGCTATTGCCAGTATTCACATCACATTATCTCAATCAATAACATTGGATAGATTACACACACAAAAAGCGAGTCATGTGACTTATATATGTCCAAGGCATCAGGGTTGAACCACTCCCAAAGAATTGGGATTGCCCAAAGGTGTGATATTGGGGTTTTCTGTCACGAGGAGGACAAAGAGAACATCCAATTGTACCTGAGTGTCCAATTATCTTATCCGATTTCGTATCGAATAATTTTGAAATTCCATGCTCTGTTTCCTATAATTGTATTGCTATTAAATGAATGTAGCTCCTTATCTACTTATAATAAAACAATAATAGGCCTAATAACCAAGGCCCCGACTAATAAAAATAAATAAAAATAACAAAACAAAAATGTTTTAAAAAAATAGAGAAATTGGGGACACAGGGAGAAAAATAAGAAGAAAAGGGGGAGAAACAGACAGAGAAGAAAAATGACTGTACTGAGTATCGAACTCATGATAAAGAGAGAATCTTCTAAAGTCCAGTGCCCTACCAACTCAGCTAATTTTCACACGACAATCGCGAGATCCATTTATATAATTATGTCAACAACTGGTCCAAATCTCCGTATTTCGTGTTTGTTCAACAAACGTATACATTACTATCAAGAGAGGGCGCTCACTACATAATCACTGGGCTCTGTTGACTTTTATGTCTATATTTCGAATATCTACGGTATATGCCAATATCATAAACTCAACAAAAATGCTTTTTTTACGCATTGTCATATTATAGCCAGTTATGGTGGGGTTGAGGTAGAAGCAGATCTCCGCCAAAAACTTATTATTAGGGACCCTTCCTGGTTCTTGATACAGATATCCCAAAAGCTCAACATTAGCAAAACATAACTTGTATAATTGGTGTATATTTTACAGACACAATATGAACAAAATACTAGTCATCCAGCAAGCGGTAATAACTAAGAATATATCTCATGCATATCCAAAAGATTTTATAACGGTGTTACAGTGGACCACAACCTATGCTCTCATACTGGGCAGTGATGACCCAGAGCGCTGATCACTTTAATTTGATATTAGACACAATAATGGCAAATTCTGAATGTGGATTAAATTATACTTTTATTAGCATAATACACCAGAATTCCTAATCAAATCAATATATGTGATGAGATCAAACAAAATGAGTCTGAAGTCGCAAATATTGACTTTGAGATATAACCAAACAAAGGATGGAAATTCCTTTTGTTTTCTATTGTTTTGAATACCTTTCAATTGGTAATATTTTTGGAATTAAGTGTCTTTTTGAAATGGGGTTTTCTGCTAAATGTAACATTGTAAATACCCAATCAAATCACAAAGAAACTAAAACTGTTATAATTTTCAACTTAATACTCATTTTGGTTGATCACATCAAAAAAATACAGTAAAAGTGGAAATTTTCGTCCTACATTTATTTTCGCGCTTGACACAAGTACCGCAAAAATAATACCACACGGATATTTTTTTTTTTTGCGTACATAGTTTTATGTGTTGAGGCTACAAATCGCAAATTCATAAACAGGAAAAACAGTTCAAAATCGGCAAAGCACGACAAATTAATCGGGGGACATTTCCACTTTTACAGTGTTATTGAGAGCTATAGTTTTCTATTTCACTTCCACATATATACCTTTCATCCTGCCTTACTGCTTGCTTAGCATTGGCAACTGCTTGCGATGTGGTCATTCCATTAGCCAATGATTGGTAGAAGTGATGCCAAAACTTACTCTGCACTTCATCTGGTACAGCCCATAATAGAACCAGGACATTGTGAGCACCTACAAGACGAATGGATGAAATGTTTGGGGAATTTAGAATTGAATCAGGTTCAGATGTGAAAATTCTGTTTACTCCACACAACATTAATGACAGCCGGTGATAAAGAATTGACTATAAAGGCAGCATGAAAGTTAGCACTGCAGCACGCAGATTCCTAATTTTGAATAAGAGAATAAAGGTATTTTTAGTCCATACCTGCGTTATATTGTCTGACATAATTGTGGGCAGTTGTATTAGTTTAAGTGGAACAACGACGCCGCAAGCGGAGTTGTTCTAAGAAACAAATAATGCAACTGAACGCATTTATATCACACAATATGACACAGGTACGGTCTAAAAACAATACCTTCATTCTCATTGTTAAACAGTCAAACTTGAAACTTCACACATTTATTTAATCAAATTTGTACCTTTAATTGCATTTAACCCTGTTAGTATCGAATAATCTTTTCCCTGCTCAAAGGAACATTCAAATTGATTTACTCATTAGCAATTTTTACCAACATAACGAGCATATTTATGTTAAGATTATAATTGTGTGTAGTTTAATCAATTAATTTGCAAGAAATATTCGTGCACATAAGTAATCCAAGCGTACCTGAGCCATTTTGACATGCGCAGTCACATATACAATTCAAAACGCAGCATGTTGTGCCACAAGCGCCCATGCCTTCTGAATTTGTTCTCTGCTGTAAGCAGGTTCGCCAATTTGGACTTTACTAATTCCTGAATCCTGATCCTAGGCTTCTTGGATTAGAAGATGGCAACAGATTGAATGATATCTTTGTAAATCAAAAAGTTAATTTATTATGGCTATATTGGTCCCATGAAAAGATTATGAGCATTTGATCATTTGAACTAGTTTAAATTGTCTAGTTTGAAAATGCCACAAATGCAAAATGTATGCTGCAACAATTGGTTCTATTTAAAGTATGCAAATATGAGTTGCAAACTTTAGTCACAAATAGTGGACCAGTTTGCCATCCCAATCAACATACGCATCCCCGTTGAGCTTGCTAGGCATTTAAAACAAAAGTGACTACCAGTGCACTGGTAAATCACATAAGATGCATTGAATTTGTAGAAAAATGTAGGTTAAGATATAGTCTTATGGACAGAGCAGGGCTGTACATATCCGCCCGCCCACCTGAGGTGGGTACATTTTGCATCAGGCTGGTAACTTTTAAAACATATCTGCCCCGCTGGCTGGTATAAGAGCCCTGCTTAACGCCACCCAATGGCTTTAAAATCTTTAATTATAGCAGATTTCTAATCAAAGGCCTTCTATCAAGATATCTTTTTTACTTTAGTATCTCATTTCATGGCATATCTAAATCATACTGAGTACAGAGATTGTACTTTTGACAATATTTATGAACATCAGGAAAAAACAAGGCTTTATTTTGTTATTGGGCTGGTTAGTTTGCTTTCGGGCTGATAACTTTTACTTGTAACCTGCCCGGCTGGCTGGTTGGGAACATAATGAAGATTCACCCCTGCCTATGGATGGTGTTTGTTATTCTGCAGTCATGTTGGTTTTGAAACATCAATAAAAGCAAGTTGCCAAATTTGCTTAGAAGATATCTACAATTTGAAAATTCTAAAACGTTTGCCCATATTCAGTAAATAGACCTGAACTTTGTTTCAGAGATTGGTCAATGTGCAGACCATGTCTTTCTATGAATGGACAATTTTGGATTTTTCCAATGCTGATGATCATGTACGCATGTCTGTTTGCACAAACAGTTTAGTATCACCATTAATATCACCATTAATATCACCATTAATATCACCATTAGTATCACCATTAGTATCACCATTAGTCGAAAATGCAGCGACAAAAACAATCTTGGTGATGCACTTAGTCGCTGTTCTGTCAAAACCTTTTATGTTTTTCCAGCCCTGCAGCATGTATTTAAAAGAAAAACTGCATAATGGATATGCATAAGAAGTATCGCCTTATACATGTTCAGGGGCAAGAGCACTTACAAAGGTGTTGATCGATGCATGTTTGGCCCTTGAACATTATACATAGGAAGGTATAGGAAGTATTACTTTGCTGAAAGGCCGAATGGAGATACATTTTGTTTTTTTGTTTGTTTTTTTAATTTTTTGTTATAGGATATTCTTTATCGCAGTGAAATTGCAAAAGAAGAAAAAAGTATCATTCAACATTCAATAAATATTGCGAACGATATGCAATCCTGTCAATTTCTAAAAATAAAGTGTAAATAACAAACAGAAAAAAGTATAACAATCCTAGAATTCGAACCACTGACCTCATGATTATAAAGCCAGCGCTTTGCCGACTGAGCTAATGAAGACTACATATAGATATTTAGAAAATAAAATTACATAAAGTTCAAAATACGAATATCACATGAATCGGGGCAAAAATGCGGGCTCAAATGCTTTATATTTCGATTGTTGTGCATTTTTGACATAGGATTATCGCCCAAAAGTTGATTATATGCTGAAGGAGATTGTAATTCTGAATGGAGATACATGGGTTCGACAAAACAATGCCGATATGTACTCTATAACTTACCTGCAGCAAGTAAGGTCAAAGGTAAAGTCAAAGACATATCCCTATGCCTATCACCATAGCAACAGCTAAGTACAACAAGTTGCGCCTGAAGCTTCAGTCCCAGGATGTCATTGGCTGAGAGCAGGTAGTCGTCTTCCAGGAAAGCGCCGTTTGGTTGAGGTTGGGCCGTTGAGTTGGGAGCACATGCTATACAGGCATTTTCCCATGAACCATACATTGCTGTATTTAGTGGACAAATAGGAAAATAATTAATACATTATGACATTATGTTAATTAGTAGTGCATAAAACACCTAACGTCTTGGAAGAATTTATGCAATTGATTTCAGCATTGTAGCTTCCCATAATGGTTCTAATTTAGTTTAAAAAACATGGATGAATCAAATATGTCATTGGCTGAAAGCAGATAGTAGTCGTCTTCCAAGAAAGCATCGTTTTGTTGAGGTTGAGCCGTTGAGTTGGGAGCACATGCTATACAGGCATTTTCCCATGAACCATACATTGCTGCGTTTATTAGTGACACATAGGAAAATAATTAATACATTATGTTAATTAGTAGCGCATAAAACACATAACACCTTGGAGGAATTTATGCAATTGCTAAGTTCATGGAAGGATTTCAAAAATGGAAAGGCAACATACTACAAACACCAACAGAATTAGTCTAGACTGCCTCATTAAGACTTGTATGACTTTTTTATAATGCTTTTAAAATATATGGTAGCATGTAGTATATTGTGTAGCCTATAGTCTTATGGTTGTACATGTACAGCGCTTTGATGCCGTTGCTTTATGCGCTATATAAGTCTTTTTATTTTTTATTATTATAATAAAGTTTGGATTAAATGATTTTAGGGACTTTCTGCTCTTCACATCCTGGAGTATTAAGCCTTATTATCATACTTAGTTTTAAAATGAGACCTCAATTTAAAAAATCAAATTTGTAGAAATCATGGCATTAGTATTTATGTATTGTTTAATAAATATTTCCCCTTTAATTGTTTTGGTTTCAATTTTTCTCAAATTCATTCATACATTATCTAAACACTTGATTGGCTGATAACTAATGATGCAATTGGTCGAGAGATTAGGACTTACCCAAGTGTATGAGAGATGCCTTCTGCAGCTCTTCTAACACTCTGTCTTTTGTGGCTTCTTTGCCAACTATAGCTGTTGTGTTAAGGTATTCAGCAACTTTGTAGGTTTCTTTTTGGGCAAAATGTAACTCTCCATGAGGAGACCATATCTGGAATGGATGTAAAACAATAAGAGTTTAATAAGGAAGATATTTCATTGGCAATACTGTTTTTGGTGCCCTTCAAATCATTGCCCATGGGTTCGGAAATCAGGGGATAGGGTTAGGGTTTATGGATTTACTTTGGTTCAACTGCATGTGGAACAATTGGGTTAAAAAGGCAAACTGGTACACCGGCACAGACACATATATATTCAAGAGCTTGAAGTCAGTTGTTGATTTTTATTCAAAGGCATATTTTGAGTGTTAAAGAGAATGAAAACCATGGCTGGGTGTGGCCAGCAACCTGCCATTTTCTAGGATGTGCAGTCTGGTTGGTGTTTGGATTATCAAGTCTAGGTTAAACTACATCCTATTGTGAGCTCTTTTGGAGTGAATATTTAAAAAATAAAAAATAAAAAATTCTTTCTAAAATGCCACGCTGTATGTGATGCAATCTGTGAAAACCCGCCACATGGTGGCATTTTTCATTTCAGAGATATTTATATCATAAGAAAGCTAAAACTGTGCTGATTACAGAACTGTTTCGATCATTTTTCTACGATCAATACAAAAAAAGTTATGAGTGAATGATGATTGTGATGTCATTAAAAGCTACAAAACAAGAAATCATGAAAACAGACCAAAAAGATACATAATTCAATATAATAACATTATAAGGTTAATAATAAAAGTGGAAGTTTATGAAGGTGAAATTTCATGAAACATGATGACACAAAGTATTGGAAACTAATTTTCTTTAAACAAATCTAAAAAAAAGAAAACAGTTTTTTATTTTTTATTTTAAAAATTAAAAAAATTACCCATAATCCCTAGTTCACATTTTGCGACATCCGATGGGTTTTCACAGATCGCATCACATATATGATGCAATTGTTGATAATGTATAATTTCCTACCTGTCCACTGCACTGTAGTTTCTCCGGAAGACATGGATTACCTATAACCACAAAGTATCCATTGTCAGCCTTCTGCTCATACTCCTGTATCTGACCCTGCCTGGCAGTGGGTACCTCTTGTCCACACCACGTCTCAGATATCAATGTGCTTCCTTTACTTGACATATGATGGGTATGCCTCTTCTCATGTACTTTGACTGGATCTTTGATATCTTCTTTGATGTGGTAACAGTTGGTATCAAATGCCACATAGGTCGGGTTGGACTTTGACTGCTGCGCGATTGCAGGGGCTTCTAACGTGATGTCTTTTATCACGGCATGGGGGCGAGCTGATGGGGGTACAGTTACCCGTAGACATTTATCCAGGTAAATTGGCCTTGTATCTGCACGCCTTGCGTCTTTTTCAGTTGTGGGATTGTCATTTGAATCGTCATCACGGTGCGTGAGATGCTGGACTTGAAGACACGGAAGAATTACAATGGTAAGCTTCTCTCCGAGACAAACATTGGTGTCATCTTCTAATACATCAAATGGAAGTTGTATCAGATCATGGCCTGGGATGACAACCACCTTTGAATCCCCTTCTATGGTGTCAATAACTGGGGAGACCAGGATGTCATAGAGTTGCCTTGTTGGCGGAGTGTGGCCATCTTTGCAGTCATCTTCCTTGACGACCTGATTTGGGGAGGATTCTTTGTGTCCAGCTGTTGACAGGGAGAGGAACTTATTCTGTAAATTGTGTGTTTTGGTGTCTTTCAGTGGCAATGCTCGATATTCTGTCTTGTACACATAATCCCCAAGTTTGGACCCTGATCTTAGTTTTTGAATTAAACGTTTGATGAACGCTCTACAGTTGCCTTTGCTGGGTTGTGATTTTATCATCCGGATGCAACCTTGCCCGGGTTTTAACACCCAGATGATAACAGAATTATCCGTTAATGTATAATA
Source organism: Ophiura sarsii (assembly GCA_035610835.1). Lineage (NCBI taxonomy): Eukaryota > Metazoa > Echinodermata > Ophiuroidea > Amphilepidida > Ophiuridae > Ophiura > Ophiura sarsii. Next base: position 46,363,472 of record CM069448.1, read on the forward strand.
GATAACCGGCAAATTGATAGCGTTAACTAACTTGGCAATATTGGCAATGGATGAATCGTCAAGATGATTGGCTGTCCTTGTAGCTAGCGGCATACGACGTATTTGCTCACCAACGATATTGCATATTTCTCTACTGTTATTTGACTCGGTGAACTCCAATGCTTCTTCAGACCGGCCTAAACTAGTCAGCGTTTCCTGGACAATGTTGTAGCTCACCGACAACATTGTCATTATTTCAGAGCGTTTAATGAAACTATTATCGTTGGACGCTTTTAGCAGTCCTTCATAATGTGACACTAATGTTTCGGCCAATGATGCAGCTTTCACGATTTCCTTTTCATCCAGAGATGCTACCAGCATGTAGGCAAGTTTACATTTGCTGCGTTGAGCAAGCTCTACTTGATTAGTCCTGTCAGCCAGATTCAATGCCTGTTCATAGAAATATTTAGCATGCTCGGTATTGTCATTGTTCTGGTGAACCTCTCCTAGTCTAAGGTAAGCTTTGCATTCTGTCTCAAATTCATCCAATTTCCTGCTAATCCCAAGGTAACTATGAAGATGTTCCAGTGCCTCTTCGCACTTGTGTGTGTCATCCGCAAGATCACCAAGACTTAGCAGTGCCGTTGCATTCATACTCCGATGTCCCAGACTATCAGCAATATGCAATTGTTGCTCATAGTATGACTGGGCTAAGCTGTAATTGCAAAGGTGATGGTATACACGTCCTAAACATCCATAGGACCAGCCCATTCCTATCCTATCTTTCTCTGACTTGGTGGCTGCAAAATAGGCTTGGTAATGGTCTAAGGCAGCTGTATAGTCTCCCACAGCCTCCTAGAATGCAATGAAAAGTTTAACAACTGGTGAGAAAACTATTTAACAAGATAGACTTGGTAATGGTCTAAGGCAGCCGTATAGTCTCCCACCCAGGTTCCAAGAATGCAATGACAAGTTTTACAACTGGTGAGAAAACTATTTAACAGCTGATTTACAAAGACGCATTTCAATGCCAATAAATCTCTTTATTATCCATCATTTCCTTCTTCCCCTGAAATGTGTGTAGGGAAAGACCTAAAAATGGGGGAGGGGAGGAGGATCTCTGTGTTTTGCCATGACATTCTTGAAAATATAATGTACATGTACATGTAGTAACAATTGGTCCTGATTTTACTGAAGATAAGGTCATAACGCGTGTTGTTTTCATATTCCATACACACCTCCAATATTCTTTTGCTTTGATTTCATTTTAAATGATCTTCTAAATTTGCATTCCGTTCAAACTATACTCATACCTTAGATTAGATACCAGTTGGGCAGTTAACTCACAAACCTGCCCGACAGAAATCCCACCAGCCAGTGTAACTCTCTAACACTGAGTTTGAAAACCTTTACCTGCCAGTTGCAATGCGGGTACTTTTGCATCTTCACCCGCCTCAATGCAACCAGCTATGGGCCGGTTCTATTTCTAGGCCTGCTTAGATTTGCCTTTCCACTTAGAAAACATACCACTTTTCAATGATGTGAAACACCCTCATTACACACTACAGTATTTCATTTTACCCACCTGCAATGAAGCCACTGTGAAATGTCCATTTCCCAGAAGTTGTTTGGAATTTCCATCATCCATTTTCATAGATTCCAGATGCTGTTTGGCATGTTGCAAGGCGTGCGGCAAATCTCCCATACTCCTATAAGCTCCGCACAGTGTCTCATGTACAATCGCGTGAAGCTCAATGCCAACCATTATGGCAAGCTTATCCTGCCCATGCTGAGAGACCAAGTCATCACATATGGATAGGAGTTTCTCATAGTATACTATACCCTGTTCAAGATCGTTCTGACGGAGGCTTATTTCAGCCAATCGACGGTAGGATTTAGATTCATATTGCTGGTTAGTGTGTTGTAACGCAAGTGCCAGACATTGCTTGTACTTATCTTTTGCTAGATCAAGTTCAACAAGAGTGAGGTGGGATTCGGCTATTAAGAAAAGCGCCCTCTGTTGGTTATTTTCGAGAGGTTGAAGGTCAATAGCTGTCTGTAAGACCTCGATACAGACAGCATTCTGATCTGCACTTTTCAAGGCTTCCCCAACTATCATCAGCTTTTGGAATGGTGGCATGTCTGAAAATGACAAAAAGGCAAACATTCTAATATTTAAGGTAACAGTAACAAGGTCTAGGATCTGTTTTAACAAATTTGAGCTTTCGCAGATATGGTCCTTTTTATAAATGTTGTAAATGATTAGCTGAATCTGCAATAGCTGTCTTGGGTAAAGATTTCAAGTTTCATTTGCCCCTAGTAACATATCTTCTCAGTGGCTGATGCTAGACTTGGTCCAAATCTTCTGTAGTAAAATTTGTTTATAGCTACCAGCCAATGTTTTGATCTGGAGACTGATAACCACAGGCAGTCCCTCAGCTCACATCTCTTCCATGCCAGTATTTTAATATGCTAATTTTGGGCAAACAGTATGACACAAAGGTCACCACTGATTTCTGGTAGTGTTTTTACATTTCCCTAATTTGTTTTATATTAGCTTTGGATTACTTACTTTGTAATCATCCATTTTAAGATTTAACGCCAAAGCGGCTAATTTACATGATTTGAGAACAAAAAATTCTAAAAAATCAAAACATATTGAAAAACGCAAAAAGTGGGTTGGTCGGGCCTGTAAAACAGGGCTTTTTTTCCTCGCCTAAAAGAGTGAAATAACTCCCCAGCGTTTGTAGTGAAAAACAGAAAAACAGAAGAATAGACTTCATACACCCCTGCATACCTTCAAATTGTTGTAGAATCTCTTCGCTGAACTGACATAAATTGGACGCTACAACTGCTACATTGTCTGCAAGCTGTTCACGGTGTTTTATATCATAGCGTAAAGCATGGAGAAATGATATGATAGCCATGCTGTATTCCTTTAGGTTGTCCTGTGACACTGCTAACAGGTAGTGACCCTAGAGGATGGAAAGTTTAAACAGGTTCTATAAATGGAACGTTAATAGAAATAAAAATCATATTGAAATTAATATTCTATCTAATTTATACGGTTTTGAAAGTTTCTTTATGTCAGTTTTAGGAGTTTAACGTGTAGAGTAGGTAGCAAAACTGGTTCCGTTCCTCTCGCTATTATATTCTTTGAGTGTACCCATATGGCTCATTCCATGAAGTTGGGGCATATTATGTGACATCCAAGTGAAATTTTCAAAATGGATATTTTCCAACTCTTTCTTCTTTTTTAGGTTCTACATTTACCAAAGTCCAATGTAGAACTTTTTATTTTAATGTAACATTTGGTGTAAAATAACCGCACATGTTCAACAGTTGGATGACATTTCCAAAAATCCTGATGCTACATGGACACCATTTCCCATTTCCATATCATTTTCTAATAAATTAGCTTAAGATGTGGGCCAAGTTTCTATACCTCAATTAACTAACTTGGAACCACAAATACATGAAAAGAAACCAGATTTGTCTAGGTTGAACATAACTTAACGAACAAGACATCGTAGATTAACTGTTTTATGTAAAAACTCATTGAAAAGTGACTCTTTATTTTGCAATTTGTATAATGAATTTAAATAAAGTACATATCAATATTTGTTTGATGTAAAGTACTCTATAAACCATGCACATTGATTACATTATAGTCATAAAGTAAGTATATGAAGTATTATTTACCTGTATAATGATTATAAAATGCACTACCGATGCTACATGGACACCGCGTCTTGTAACATTGTTAATAATAAGACTATTCATACTGTTACAATTATTTAAGTGTGAATGGTTTGTCTACTTGTTCATCATATCAAGTAGATACACAGAGTGAATTGCTTGAAATTTATCTAAACACTGTTCATGTAAAATTTACCTTTTCTGTGTACTTAAGTATTACGATGCTACATGGACACCGTGCCCTAAAATATTTGGAACAGCTTGAACAGGTGCATCATTTTCAGATCAATAGAGAGGATGTACTATGATGTTAACTTTTTATGTTATAAGCACACGATAAAATTAATATCATGGATTGTAAAACTACAAATTACACAAAAAGATAACCTGCCATGAAGCATAAAACATAATTACCTATGATACACATACACCATTTCTTACAATTACACAATAACAATACACCATTGATCAAAGAAACTTAAGATGTCCACTGAAACAAACTTCATGCAGTGTTGTTCTTAAAGTACCCTTTGTGATCTTAGTCTCTTTGCTCGTTTCTGATTGAATCATCCTCTATTATTGATAAAGATGATTGAAAAGTTTGATCACTTAAAAAGTCAGTTTGCAAAAAAATAATTTAATTGCCATGATAGATTTCTTTGGAAAGGTACTAGTTTCTGAAAATGATGGGTTCCTTGTCTTCATCTCCATAAATTCCAGGACGATAGAACTGTCTTCCAAATTAATGTCAAGAACCTGCAAAGCAAAACAAAATAAACCCTATGGCTTAGTATCTTCATGGAACATTGTGTATTGATATTGGAGTAGATTATTTATTCATGTTGCACTTTTTGTGTTGCAGGAAAATATTTATATTAAAATCATGCTGGAGTATTTTATTTATTATTCATTTAACATGAAAAAGAATAGCAAAGGATAGAGAACTTAAATGATTTACAATTATTTGTTTTATTTATAGTAAATAAAACTAAAATAAGGGAATGTTTATTGCGAATTCAGTGAAATGCTAATGGAAATGGTGTCCATGTAGCATTGTGTATTAATATATTTCATTAGATATACATCTCTCATAATATGCCTTTTTTCTGTAAAGTGTAGTAAAATGTAGGCAATGTTTTGAATGTTTTGGGTGATGGATAATTTCGAATGGGGTAATTGTTTTAGTCTAATTAGGCCAATTTTATGAAATGCTTCATGGACATGGTGTCCATGTAGCATCGTACTGGTAAGCTATATTATTAACATTAAAAGAGCAAAAACTAATTCATTATTAACTTCAAAGTTTATTAACCCCGGTTTAGGATTTTTGACCGGGATCACAATTTTCGAGGAAAAAACACCAACTAAATCTCCGGGAACCTGCCGGGATTCGATCCTGGGACCCTCCATTCTCGAGCCCCACCTTCCTAACACTAAGCCACGGCCCTCAGCTACACATTCGTGCAGTATACTGCACTCATTATATAGGCTCGGTTGACTACGTCATCGAAAACCGACGGCGCATGCGTTTGGAGAGGGACTTTGGATTAGCATTTTTTAGCACTCAGGGGGGTTAGGGTTAATAGAACACGAAAAAAAAACTTTTTTTTTTTACCATAACCCTAACCCCGGTTTAGGATTTTTGACCGGGATCACAATTTTCGAGGAAAAAACACCAACTAAATCTCCGGGAACCTGCCGGGATTCGATCCTGGGACCCTCCGTTCTCGAGCCCCACCTTCCTAACACTAAGCCACGGCCCTCAGCTACACATTCGTGCAGTATACTGCACTCATTATATAGGCTCGGTTGACTACGTCATCGAAAACCGATGGCGCATGCGTTTGGAGAGGGACTTTGGATTAGCATTTTTTAGCACTCAGGGGGGTTAGGGTTAATGATGTGATTCTACAACAAAATTACAATTTCAACGAATTATAACGATACCCAATGCAAAATATTGCCCATGCTATGCCCGATGCTGCATGGACGCCAAATTATTATGGTGTCTGTGACTCAAAATTAATATCATAACATGAAAAGAAATTCTGATTCAGTGTTTCCCTTTCAATAAAAATGCATTAATAAATACAGACATACAAGCAACATTAAGAAATAATTACAATCGCACTTACCATTCACAAAACTATCCAATGTTTACATTTTGATGCTACATAAAAGTCCCGATGCTACAACGGGACACCAGCGACTGAAACCTTGATAAAACTAGTCCACATGTGGCAAATTGCAAACAAACCTGATAGCTATTGACCGCTATCCTTACAAAAAGAAATATGGAATGTTTTATTTATCTCCAGGGGGGGATTCCCAAAATTGCATAGGATGTTTATAACGATGCTACATTTTATGGTTAGGACACCATGCACACGGCACGATATACTTTTTCATGAATATATCATATATTAATATAATTTAAAAATGTATGATAGAGAACTACCCCCATTCAGCAATGAAAACTCCCGATGCTACACGTGTATATTTTGTGGACACCGTGTGTAGCATCGGAAAGGCAATTTTCATGTTGCTTGGGTGAAAAATCAGTCCAGCGTGACGAGGTGTTTTGGTCAGTAAACTATGAATACATGTATCTTTTATTAATCAAATCGATTTCCAAGCAATTCTATGATAGTTTTGCTTACATAAAACTCATATTAATTGTTGTGTTTTCAATGTCACGTTTTTTAGCAAAAATGGTCTTGGACACCACCTCATTTTTTATTTTTATTTTCTTCAAGGAAGGGTCAATTTTTTTTTTTTTCATGGCTCAATACTATAACCTAGTACTGTTTTTGGACACTAAATTGTTTTTATATACACATAGAGTAAAACAGTTTATAAGCTGCCTAAAGTACCAAATTCTGCTATTTTAACAAATGCCCCAACTTCATGGAATGAGCCATATGCATAATAATAAATTCAACTTCTAACTAGGTCTGATTAAGCTAGAAACCAGGGATAGAAAGGACTAAGAGTTGACCAGGACAATAAATGATCAAATCAATGATCCGTGTATACTGAATAAATGGTACTTTTGATTGATATGGTCAGGCCTGGTTACTACCCTCGCTTGTCACTGCCGAGATTGAAGCTTCCTATGTACCATAACATTACCATATTGTCAGATTCAAATCACACGCCTTATCAGTTTAATCTCATTCAAGTCCCAGGCAGATGTGGAGTTGAATCTATAGTCGTATCAATTTTTCCAGTGTCATGTTTTGATATAAAGTCGTGTTCAAGAAAAATTCAAGAAAGTAATAGGGTAAATAAAATGTATTTCAATAGATGGTTTAATATAAAATATTTTGTGGTCAAAAACACGTCCACTCTTAATCTCTGCTTTCATTCACGCAGCTTTTTACACTATTTTAATCTGACTACCCACTCCCTTAACAGGAATACAGTATAACCAACCTGTGGAACATGAGGATTGAGTTTGATGAGGGCTCTTGCATCTTCCTGCACCTTGGAATAGTCCTTCAACTCAATATTAGACATTGCCCTGCGGGCTAGAAGCTGTGGATTCTCTGAATCAATCTCCAGTGCTTCACCATAGCAGGCTGCGGCTCCGGCATAATCTTTAGCTGTGATAGCTGTATCACCCTGTTGTTGGAGTGCCCTTACCTGAAGCAAAAATAAACGATAACAATTCCACCATCGATAAAAAAAGTGTATTGTAAAAGTTGAAATGTTTGCGCTAAATAAGCAAGTACGAAAATAAAAATGCACAAATATATTCATTTTGTATGTAGGTCTATGTTAAAGGGAGATAAAAACAAGTGAATTACACACATGAAGATTTTAGAGTATGATATTTTCTTACAAACATTTTATGAACGAGCAGGGATTGACTGTGCTTTTTTAATTTTTTTATTTAAAACCTGCAGTCCAACACAATGTTGCAAATTCAAGATATTTCATTAGAAATTTGATGTTCTTGACATTTAAAGTTTTTTAATTGTACATTTACAATGTGTAGTAGTACATACTCCCTCCCAATTGGTTCCTTATGCTGGGTTTTTACACAGCTTAAGCACTTTACCTATAATTGTATGACTTAGCACACTGAATGTATCACTGCTATGGTCTGACCACTATACATTATTACTATAGAGGCTGCGCACCAACTTACATGTACAATGTAAATGCTTTGATCCTCGCTGCAGTGCTCGGTGCTTTTAACTTGCCTAGATGTATGGATTGAATACATGCTGAGGACACTTGATGTCTTTTACTCTAATCTGAATGCAACATACAGACTAAACATTTTGTATCTATCCGCACGCAAAAGTAATCCAAGGGTATACAGGCGATTATGGCCATTCGCACAAGGTTTTGGCCGCACGCACATGTTACACATATGATGGTACGTCCAGTGCACTTGTTGCCGTCGTCATGCACGTCAGCGTCCTTAGGTTTTCATTCGCTGATGTAACAAGGTTTCGCTAATTTGGAACTGATCACACTATAAACATAGCATTATTTCATGGATGTACTTTTTATGTATGTTGCATTTTGCAATTACTTACATTTTGAACATCATCATCCCATCTATACTTGTGACTCAACTTAATTATGTTCCTACATATTCTATGTTTAAAACTTACACTTTCTATTTCATCTGCTTCACTGATCGGCTCACTGAAGTCTGCAATACTTGGTAAACTAGACATACTTAGATGTTGATGAAACTCCATTGTCAATCTTGTTTATCTTCTTTTTTTTCTTCAATTTAAGGCATTTGGAATTGTCTTAATAAGCTGTATTTGTTAATCATCAAGTCTACAAAGTATCTGTATTAAAGATAAAAACATATCAATTTATAATATGGTACATTTCCTCTTTAATATATACCCTGAGTGATGCCAACATTTACCTGAAACTGACTTGTCAAGTCTCAAATATTCGGCCTGAGACTTTTATAAGGGTCAATCTTTTTTATTATTATTACAATTTTTTTTTCTTCAAATTTTTGTTCATTTCTTTTTTTTAAATTTAAATTTAAATAAAATTAAAGTGTCGAAGTGTTACTATTTCTTGATTGAAATTAATAAGTTAGTTTAACTAACTGGTTTTTATCAAACTATTGTACATTGTAGAAACATTAGTTAAATTGACATGGGTCTATAACAATATTGTCTTGACATAAGCCATATATTTTTCAGCCAAAAAATGCTAATATTTATATGATAATAACCTTTCATCACAAAGCCTTTCAGCAAATATTCTCTGGGTTATGTTTCGTTTTGTTTTACGGACGATTCTGGCCGGGAAAATTACGCTTGCTGATTGGTTGATAATAAAGTCATGCTATATCGAGAGACGTTATCGGTACCAAGTGCTACTTTTATATGTTGTCGTCAATAGAATAAGGTGGAGCTACATGTATCAGTGTTACGATGACTACGGTGTTTGATCGACACATACTGCTTACATGGTAGAAAAGCTATTTGCGCAAAGACGACCTCGCTTCGCTCGGCCCTCGAGCCGCCTCCCTCGCGCCTTCGGTGCTCGCAACGTCTCGCTGCGCTCCACACTCGAGAGTCGTCTTTGTCAAAGACTATAAAAATGATAATAAAGAAAAGCAAAGAGTCATTGTCCCAATACCCAACACAAAATAACACAATTTTAAAATACAAAATTAGTTGTACATTGTAAGCCAGGCCCAAGGCCTTCTCAATATTTGATTAATTTAAAAAAATCTAATTAAAAGGCAATTTTTTTTCAGTCCTGCCTTGATTGTCACGGTCACGTTTGTGCAATCATAAATAACGTTATAGCAAAAACATTTTTCTTCCAATTGGGTGTTTTTTAAGGAAAATAGGACAAATTGGGCTAAATTTACCCAAAAATTAAAGTGTATTTGGGGGCAACTTGGCGCTGTGAAAAATTGGGCTACTTTTGGTCGTGGGCTGCGGTTTAAAGGTATATTATGTGATCTTTCCAGGGAATGCCCTCAACATCGAAGAAAAAAATTGAAAGCAGATTTTCTTGCAGATTTACATTTCTGATCATAAATCATGCATACATTCCAAGTTACAGGGCGATACAATTCTTAATTACTTCAAAATCATGGTTTTAGAGTGAAAATAAACTGTCGGAATCCCGACAGTTTATATTTTCACTCTAAATTCATTCTAAAACCATGATTTTGAGGTAATTAGGAATTGTATCGCTCCGTAACTTGGAATGTATGTATGATTTATGATCGGAAATGTAAATCTGCAAGAAAATCTACTTTCTAAAAAAAAATCATGAATAGAGGGCGCTCTCTGGAAAAGATCACATAACACTGGCGTAACAACAGGGGGGGATGGGGGGATATATCCCCCCCAGATTTTTACCTGGGGGGGATGCCTAATGTAATCACCCCCCCCCCCCCCAGATTTGTCATAACCAATAATTTTAAAAGTGACGTATTTAAACAAATAGGTGGGCGTAAAGATTCACACACTGCACACTGGACACAACCACACTGGGACATTCAATTCATTCATTGCAGTTTGGATTTTATCATTTTAAAATGAAAACAATGACGACAGCGATTTACAAATTGCTATCAATCAAGGAATGCATGAAGAAGTCGGCAACACGGCGGATACAGGGGGGGCCGACGGGCCCGCCCCCCCCCCCCCCCCCCCTACCAAAAAAAAAAAAAAAAAAAAAAAGAAAAAAAAAGGAAAAAAGAAAAGAAAAAAAGAAAGAGAGGAAGAAGAGGGGGGGGGGCACATCACCCCTTAGACTCCCCCTGTTCGAGCTTTTAAACAATATATACTTAAATTCAGAAAAAATCAGTATATACGTCGTATGCTCTACTTCTTTCTTGCATTGATAACAAATATATATTGATTGGAAATGAAGAGGTGGCTTTTTGATAAAATGTTGGTCAAAAGTATACACCAGATCGCACCAAATGAGTTCGAAAATTGAAAAAAATTCTACTTCTGCGGGGGGCACTTCCCCCCTCAGACTCCCCCCTGTTCGACCTTTCAAATCATACTTATATCAAAAATATATCAGTATAATATGATCAACTTCTTTCGTGCATTTATAAAAAAAAAATATATATATATTGGGAATGAAGAGGTGGCTTTTTGATAAAATGTTGGTCAAAAGTATACACCAGATCGCACCAAATGAGTTCGAAAATTGAAAAATTTTCTACTTCTGAGGGGGGCACTTCCCCCCTCAGACTCCCCCCTGTTCGACCTTTCAAATCATCTATACTTAAATCAAAAATATATCAGTATATTATGCTCAACTTCTTTCGTGCATTGATAAAAAAAAAAAATATTTATTGGAAATTAAGAGGTGGCTTTTTGATAAAATGTTGGTCAAAAGTATACACCAGATCGCACCAAATGAGTTCGGAAATTGAAAAAAATTCTACTTCTGAGGGGGGCACATCCCCCTCAGACACCCCCCTGGCCGCGCATAGCTCGGAGGGCGGTACTGCGCACCGCTTGGATGGTACCGGCAACAATTTATTTTTGTGGGCCCCCCCCCTAAAATTAAAAGTCTCACTCTGAACATTACTCTGAACTTGACAGCCCTGCCGTATTTGAGTCTGATAATTTTCATCCCCCCCACTCAAAAAAAGTAGTTACGCCCCTGTCACATAATATGCCTTTAAGTGGAGCTTGCGCCGCACTTTGGCATCTAAAATAGTTGGCATGAATGCGCAACACTGTGAATATAGGCTATATCTTGCCTCACGTCCCGTACGGAATAAACCGTGATAGCTACAACGTATTTTAATTGATTTGAGCATGCGCACTTGAGTTACGGGACGTCTAGCAAGACATTGCCTGAATATATAATGAGGCAAATGTCTATTGAATTCACTGTGTAGATTCTGACAAGTCTCAATTTTTGTTCAGGTTTTGTCTGAAATCTGAAGTAATTCATATACATGCAACAAACATAAATTTATGAAGAAGAACTATATAATGCCTAATGGACACATGAACAGACGAAACATCGTTACTAATGAAAATAATCAACAGATTGTTCATATAGAAGATGGAATTTCTAGGATATTATTATTATATTCACTCACTGGCACCGCACTGCGCAGTGGCACTGGCAGTGCGGTAGTCCCAATAGTGACCTGTCCTAGGTAGCTGGCTACCTAGGGTCACAAAACTCCCTATTGACTGTTCACGTCGCGAAATTCACATTGAGTGTCAGCACTGCCGATTTTTCACCTCAATATTTTCCCCAAAATGAGGATGCTTGATCAAAATTAATTAACTCAATGTATAACTAAGACTTAAGAGTTCTAGGAACAACATGTGAATTGTGAGCGCATTTTGATTGATTTAAATTATATTTGATGTGAAAATCTTGAATTAAAAATGTGATTTTCGCGACGTCGTGTGTCTATAGAGGGTGTTGTGGCTACTCTATAGTATGTGAAGCATGAACGGTAGTATTAAAGTATAGCCACCATTGGGTCTAGCAGTGCGGGAATAGTAAGAGTAAGACTAATTTGAGAGCCCAGTAAATCATTGATCAAACCTTTTATTTAGCAAAATCCAGCACAAATTCAGAGTCCCCTTGCATCACACACATTCTGCAGCAGGAGGATGTTTCTCGACGAGAATGATACTCTCTTCAAAATCGGTTGAATCCTAATTGTAGTTTTCACGTAGCAGGTGCATATCGCCAAGCTTCCTTGGCAACAACTAGACACCTGTCATCGGCAATCAATTAACCTTTGAACTCTAATTTTGACCCTAAAGTGTTTTAACCTTAAAAATGTACTATGCTGATAAAAAATAATACATTTAAACAAGCGTCTTTACAACTGTACCCACTATAATGACTTGAATAAGCAAATTAAATTATAAAAGTATTTACCTTAACTAAATTGTAATTCCATTTGTGTCGTATTAAGAAGTATCTTAAAATGTGAAAGAATCCAGAGAATTATCACTGTACCATGACGAGTTTCTAGTTAGTGACTATACAGAAAGTCGAGGACGAAGAAATAGTAAGCGGAAAAAGCTGTGAAAACAAAAAAAACTTGAAATGTTATAAGTTAATTAGTTGTTGTTGTTTTAATTTTACCGACATTTTGTTGGGGGAACAAATTAGAAGGTATTTTATAAGTTTCGATATTATTTAAGAGCGTTTAAAGGTACTTTAACTGGGAAGAAACCAAGTTAAGTTCAAACCTGTGCAAAGCCAAAGGTGCAGAATTATGCATAGTCCAGCATAGTGTGCCGCCCTCTCTCCCTATATATAATCTTGATACGCGTCCCGTTGGCGTGTTAAATACAATAATTTCCCATTGACCGGGACGCGAGTCAAGATTATATATATAGTGTGCTCAAGCTCTCTCTTCCTATATATAATCTTGATACGCGTCCCGTTACCGTGTTAAATACAATAATTTCCCATTGGCCGGGATGCGAGTCAAGATTATATAATAGGTATGGATCAACTGTCTATAGTTTTCAATGGCCCGCCAGGGCGAGAAAAGGGGATTTCTTTTTAGGGCTAATTTGCGTAGCAAAAAAGAGGGGATTTGTATTTTTGGGGGGGAAGAAGGAAGAATTTTTGATGGGGGACGTTTAAAATCCGCAAAAAAGGGTTGATTTTAAACGTCCCGCATGGTCATAAAGCCGAATTTAATCAACAAAGTGAACGGGAAGTTTAAAATCCGCAAAAAAGGGTTGATTTTAAACGTCCCGCATGCCGCATGGCCATGGCATAAACCAGAATTTAATAATAATGAACGGGAAGTTTTAAATAAACCTTAGGCCCCTTGCAATTAAATGTGAGTTTACTGTTGCGTTTTTGAAAAGCAGGACGAGGTGACTATCTAATATTAATATTGTAATATTTTGGGGGTAAAGTCACCTGATTTAATATTGTCGGCATTGTTAACTATTATCCAAGGTACGAATACAATTCAAATTTGTAATTAGGTGCAATAAACAAAGATGTGGGAGTAAAAGTAGCAAGACCAGCTACAGGTGTTGATGGGTTGCAGTGGGCTGTAGAACTCTCACTGCTGGTAGAGCTGCAGTCTGGAAGCTGGCAACTGTTGGTGCTGTTACGGCTTGGACTGGCAGACGGTTCCAGATTGGAATTATTCTAACGAAAAATGACAATTTGAAAGTGTTCTGGGACGCTTGGATGGGATTGTACCTACATGTAAGTTGATGGCCAGTTCTGTGTTTGTTTGATGCTGATTTACACATGATGGGAATTCTATGTTAACAAGGTTGTTATTTTTTAGAACATTGTGCATTGGGTCATATTAAAGTCTCCTGGTACATGTATGTAGCTCGTCAAGTTAGAGTTCACGTAATGGTGTTACATGTATATGCTTGTGCGTCTTCCATGAATGTCACAGCTTGGCCCTGGATGGCCTCAAGGGACTTAATGTTGCTTTGTGTGTGTGGATTCCATGCTGCTTCTGCATATTCCAATTGTGGGCGTACAAGTGCTTGGTAGGCTTTTAGTTTCACTCCTTTGGCACATGGACCCAAGTTTCTTCTGATAATGCCCAGAGTGCTGGAAGCTTTAGCTCTTTTTTGGAGATATGAATATGATCAGTCCACTTGAGGTTGTGTGATATGGTGACGCATAAGTATTTATGATGATTGGTCTTCTCTATTTCTCGCAAATCTGGAACTGATCAAATTATAGTCACTGTAGTACCACACACATTAACAACACTAATGATGAACTAGGTGTTAGAAAGCTTTCCTGACTTTTGATGACCTGTTATATTGCTGTTTTGTCGTTTTACCATGTTTACTCTCATGGCTTGTTTTATTAATTGTGATGCAGAACATCAAAGGTGGGTGAACTTTGCGGCTGGGTGCTTGTCAGAATATAGATGAAAACGGATAAGAAAATAATAAGAATTTATATTACTCTTAAAATCTGAATGTCGTGATCAATTTGGTGTCATTTTTAAGCTTAGAAAACGCTCTGAGAGCACACAAAACTCAAAATCGACTTCACCTGCAAAGTCCCCGTTTTCATATGCTGCATCACAAATTAAAGATATTAACTCTTTACCTGACATAGACGCATTAATGCGTCAAGACGACCTTTTTACGTTTTACCCTATAACTCGTTAACCAAACATCGGAAGTATGGCAAACTATACCTTTTTGGAATCCTTGTGCTCAGCCGAACAATTTGGTATGCCTTTTAGTGTAATTGAAGGCATTTGAATTTATGTGCCCCTGTATGGCGGCCATTTTGGATTTTGGGCTTACGGTATATTTGTCGTGCTGATCGTACACGATTCTGGTTGTTGCGCCATAACCGAATAACCCACTACAGCAAATTTGGTATCAAAATGTTCAGAATTATAATGCCCATCTCTTGAAAGCATTTTGAAGGGCTCAAGTAGTATAGTTTTCATACAGGACTACTAAATATTTGTAAAAAAAAATGTTACAAAAATTGCATGCTGGGTAACGGTTACCATGGCAACCGCCACGATCGTCCGGTATCGTTGAAATTTTCTCAGAAGTGTCCGGCCATTCATAAGCTTTCAGAATATATATAGTTTTACTACCTTACAGAGTCTCATATTCAAATTATAAGTTGATATTTACATGCTTGTGCAAATTCACAATTTCTTCAAAAATTAATTTGTCAGGGAAAGAGTTAAAGATACAGGTCATCACTTCACCACCTATAAAAATACATTGTTAAGAAACCCTTCACACAGCATTTAATCCATCAACTGTGTTTGACTTAACAGATCTTCCAACAACAATGGACCGTCAGGCATCATGGTATAGTCCTGTGAACACTCCAAGGTCAAGAATTCGTAGAAATAGTCCTCCACCAGTGCAAGCTTTACAATATCCTACACAACCCAACTCACCAGTATTAGTTCTACCTGCTCCACATGGTACACCCGCAGAGGATAGGCTAGCATTGGCCTGGCCACCACAACAAAATATGTAAGATTTATGTATGACAGGGCGAGTCAGAAAGAATGAGCAAATGTTGGCAAAAGCATTTCTAACAAAAATTCAGGTGTCTATGACCTATGTATGGAAAACAAAATTGCTAGAAAGATAGTTTATTTCCCGTAGATGGGCTCTAACATAAAGGATTGTACTAAAATTGGTAAAACATTAATGCAATTGTTGATTTTCAATTTTATTTTATCTTGACTTTTTTATCAAAGCTTATTGTTGTTCTCTCCATTTAATGAAAACAAAATACATGTCTAAAATTTTCATACAGCCTTTGCCAAAAAGTGCTTGTTCCATCTGACCCACGCTGTATTTATGACCAATCACGAGCAGTGGTGGCGGAGACATCAGAATTTAAACAAGTGCGATTACCAGCACTCTAGATGAACTGGGTGGGGTGAAAAACTGAGAGAAAAGCCAAAATAGTAAAGTGAACACAATTTATTGTGTAATTTATAAGTGTTCAACTTCAAAAATGAAAGAAGAAAAAAATTGTACAGAGAATTTTAACCTTTTAAATATTTAATAATATATAGACTCGGACAAACTGGCATGAATTAAGTTTACAGTGACTTCCAATGAAATTATACACTGTCTTTAAATATTTGATCAAAAACCTCAAGTTTGACCACCGTTCAGTTCAGTTTTTACTGTGCAAGATAATGTCACATGTCATACTTGTTCTTCATGTTTTATTCTAAATGTTGGGTGTTTTTGTAAATTGTATAAAATTACACCAACATCACAAAATCAACATTTGTGATGCGATCAAGCAAAATGAGTCTGATGAAGTGGAATACATCACATTTTTAGTTAAGAATGTACAATTAATTCCAAAGATATGAGAAAATGATTCTAAACAATAGAAAAAGAAAATAAATCCATCCTTTGTTTGGTTATATCTCAAATCAATATTAGCGACTTCTGACTCATTTTGCTTGATCACATCACATTTTAGAGGAAACTATAACAGTATGGTATAATATACAGAGCAAATAACCTGCATATCTGTTCAATTGATCTTTGTGCCAAACATGGTTGATAATTGTATTGAGTTTAAAAGCTAGGTAACTTCGGTCAAACTATTTTACCTCTACCACAAATCTACCGTTTTTACGACACAAAATAGTCTTGTAATTTCTTTCGGAAATGCACAATCTTTCAAATTTAGATTTTGTTATGAAAGATATATATTTCAAAGGGAGAACTTCAGCAAAATGATCCATAGCAAAGGTATTCATTACTAAATAATGGCAGCATAATTGTCCGGTATAATCATTCTGCTGAGACGGCCTTTACTTAATCATTTATTTAATTGTTTTGTCATTTAAACAGATCCCAAGAATTGGCAGAGAGTGGCTCCTTCGCCAATGCATCAGGCAGTGCAACATACCACACAAGAGCTATTGTAACCGTTTCCCCATCAGGAGAAACCACTATGCATATTCAATCATCATATTATTCTGTCCATTCACCGGGTGTTCCAGGAGGGGCTAGACTGCATTGTTCTCCTGGCAGCAGAGAAATAAAAGCATTCTCTACCCCTGGAAGTGGAGGTACACGAACTTACTCTACACCGCGGAAGCAACTAGCATTTCCTGGTACGCCTGGTAGTCGATTTATAGGCGGCAGGTCTTCTAGTAATAGTAGTTTTGGTACACCACGTTCCGCCAACTCAAGTAATGGTTCTGTAGCACCACCACCAGGACGTAGCCTTCTGTTTGAACAATCTTCACGCGACTCGCCTGTGCGCAAGAGAAATCTCCCAGCATTGACAAACAATGATGGAGATGCAACAAGAACTGATAGAACGAAAAGAACAGATCGTCCTGCCAAAGGAGTGTCATCAAAAGTTGGTAGTGATGTGAAAAAGAGGAAAACGTTGACCACAAAAGAGTACAAGGGTGTTCTTGAACAAGATCATCCTGAAGAACCAACTGGTAGAGGGATGTTTTGCACATGCATTTGTACTTTATTATCTGCACTCTTATTTGTTGTATTACTTGCACTGGTACTGTGGTTTGTCCACCCTTTTGGGGACCCTGTCTTGAAGATTGGGATGGCCCCAATCGATGCACTATCGGTGCTTAAGGCAGATTTAGACAGAAATGTGTTTGGTCAACACATAGCCAACAGACTCGTTGTGTCATCCATGCAGGGACTGCTTGTGACAGGAGGTGCATCTAAAAATGAGCCGGTCATCATTTCCTTCCATGGTAGTACTGGTGTTGGTAAAACACACATGGCTGACATCCTATCAAAGCATTTCATAGATACCCCTAACCAGCCTACATGTTCACACACATTTCTTACAGATCTGCACATTCCTGTATCATCAGACTTGCTATCGACCAGTGCGTATGAACTCATAATTCGTAACTGGGTGAAGGATCAACTCAGATATCATAAATCCTGTAAATATCTGTTCTTAATATTTGATGAGTTGAGAGCCGATACTCCCGCTGAACTTGCCCTTGCTCTATCAAATGTATTATCTGAAATAAAGTTGAGAAATGAAGCTGACAATGGTGTCACCCTTGTGGCCATTGTAATGAGTGATATCGGAATGCATGATATAAATGCACATCTGAGTGGTGTGTGGGATAGCGGTACGCCACGTGAGAATGTTACATCGGACGAACTCGTCCTGCTGATTAAAAATGCCGCTTCATATATGGACCGATTTTCACAGCAGCAATCAGCTCATCAAGTGCCAATACCTGACAAGGAGAAGCATCCCTTTCATAGCGGTCCATTTTCACACTTGCTTTCCATGATTGACACAATAGTGCCTTTTCTCCCACTAGAAAGAAGCCACCTTAAACTGTGCATCGTTCATGATGCTATCAGTAAAGATGTGACATTACTTGAGGAGGCAGATGTGACATGGGTTGCAGATCAGCTCAGCTATTTTCCTCCGTCTTCACAAGTGTTCTCTTTAGCGGGATGTAAGAAAGTGTCTGAGAAGGTAGATCTGCTGAGGCAGAAATTATGATGATAATCAAGACGCTACGCTATATGTGACAAAATCAAAACAGTATCAAACTTGAAAAGGGGGTTCAAACCAAATATGTGACCAGTCGCATCAAAAAGGACATGTTGTCGGCAAACAAAGTTTTGAGATAGATGCCAATGAAGTTGGTGAAATATAAAGAAAAAAATAGTAAAATATATGGTTCTTGAAATGATATCTTGTGATTTCAAAGTCCAATTTCCTTCAACAAAGGTATCATTTTAAAGCTTAGAGTGTGCTCTTTCAGCTGATATGTGTAACTCAAATTGGAGTCTTGCCTCCAACATGTCCATTTTGATGTGACGGGTCACATATTCTGTTTCAGCATGTGTTACAGGTATAAAATGTACTTGTAAAATGTTTTGAAGGTGGATGGATGTTCCGATCACTTATATAGATCACTTATTTAGATCACTTAAACAAAACCTTAAAAGGTGTTGTTTTGCCCATCAACATATTTTGATACAGTGACATGTCCAGGGGGGGCCTGTGCCCCCCTGAAATAAGTCCGTCGGTAAACTCGAGCCTCCGTCAGTAGATTTGCGTATTTGACCATGCATTTTTTTGGCCGGTTTTGTGGACCACTGATCACTACCCCCCCCCCCCCCCACACACACACACACACACACACACTTAGCCTGATTTCAGCTGCTGACAGAATTTATTTTTGCATGTTTTACGAGAAAAAAATTGGGAGTCTGTAAAAAAAACTTTGTCGGTAAATCATGCCTTTCCTTTCGTCAGTACAACTATGGTCGTGCCCCCCCCCCTCCCCCAGTTTCTGAAAGCTGGGTACGCCACTGGTTTGATATCAGAAGAAACCCCATATTTTTCTCATTATTTCTGCGAAATGTTTGGTGCAAGATAGACATTATAGACCAAAATTCAGTTACAGTGAAACTGCCAAAGGTGGTACCACCACGGCCAGATTTTGTACACTACTCAATATAGCCAAATTTCATGTCACCTTATGCAACTTGACCTTTGGAATACGACTATCTCAAGATTAGACATCGGCAATTCTCTCCTTCACGGACTTCCTAAAGATCAGATTCATCGTTTACAAGTAATTCAAAACACGGCTGCACGTCTCATCACACGCACAAAACCATCTTCTCACATAACCCCAATCTTGTTTGATTTGCACTGGCTACCAGTTCATCTGAGAGTGCAATATAAGCTTCTCATACTCACTTATCGTGCCATAAATGAACTTGCTCCAGCCTACATCACTGAACTTCTTGCATTGTATAAACCGTCTCGGTCTGGCTTGCGTTCCACATCAAAAAATCTTCTGGTTATGGAAAAGTCGTATCGGTCATGGGGGGACAGAGCCTTTACTATTGCTGCGCCTAGGCTCTGGAATTCACTTCCTAATCATATCCGTGCCTGTTCATCTCTCTCATCATTCAAAACTGGCCTCAAAACTCATCTGATGTATATTGCGTATAATTAAGCTGTTTCAATTAATTTTGTGATTTATTGCATTGTATAATTGTTGCTTTTTTATGCATTATTTGTATATGTATAATGTTCTCTGCTCTGGTTTCATTGTTTCTCTTGTTTAATTGTTCACTGCGCCATGAGTGCTTCGGCAGATTTGCGCGCATAATAAATGTTCAGTATTATTATTATTATTATTATGACCCTTCATGTAGAAAAGTAAATATTAACTTAAAAAACAGACCAGCAATCTGAACACCTACCTTTAACAGGTTCTTGGCAAACCATTTAAAACGCTTTACCTGTAAAAATTCATAAACCTATCACACAATTCCACATTATTTTCACTCTATAAAGGTTCAGGAACTTTCAGTGTATTGATGTTATCTGTTCAGGGAACGATTTTCACCCCAAATCTCGTATACTATATATAGCAAAATTCAAACTTTTGAAAAATGGCACAATATAATATAGCACAAGCTGACAATGTTACATTGAAATGCATAGCATAAAAATGCTATACTTCCCGAATTGAATAGCAAATTCCACAAAGTGTTCAACATTTTGCTACGCTACACAGGGTTAATAAATCCCTGTACTTGTTAGCATGGGGGGTGGGGTGGGGGGGGGGGGGGGGGGTAGTCAATTAATAAATCCTCAAAGACAGATGTGTAGGCCTACATTGTATTTGTTATCCCGGGTTTGACAAACACCATGATTACAGAGTTCAAATATTTTGTTTGATAAAATTAAACAGAAACTTTTATATATCATCATGCAGAATATAAGAGAATATAGATCTGCTCAGATCATGGTCTGGAGAGTTATGGGACTCATAGTCATATGACATGTTGGCAATCACAAAGGTGTGTACATGTAAGACTGTATTATGTATACATGAATGTATGTTACGACCCTTGAATTGTTTGATTTATGAGTTATAGAAGTTTATATTTTTGTATTCAATTAAATATTGTTTGTTGGTTTAAATACTCTTAGTCGTATTAATCAAAAGTACAGCGGGGGGAAATAAAAGTTTGCCCTCATATTTCAGGTCAATGGTTAGAAATCTATTACAGGATTACATACTGGCCTAAGTATGCTGTTTCTTTGTATTCAGCTGTAGACTGGCACTGTAGGCCTATAGTTGATAAATGATAATTTAATCTGATTAAAATCACTTTTTAACAATTCTGCATAATTACTCATAAAGTGTAGCATTTTGATAACTTGACAATTTGAACAATTTAATGTTGAAAACAAAATGTCCTCAAGGTCTATATTATGACACCAATGAGTCGTTGGATTTTGAGTTACATGTAGGCCAAAAACATTTTTGTTGTTGTGTTGCCCTCAAGTGCCAAAAATCTTGATGTCGGGTCGGTCGGTCAATTTTCTGGTTTTTTCTTTCCATTGCTGACAAATATTACTGACAGACCGTGGTTCATGACAAGACAAAATTGATAAATGTCAATTTGACTAATGTTTCTAGTGTGATAATAGTTTAAAAGTAATCTATCCAAGCAAACTTAATCATTTTAAGCACAAAATGTAAATATTTTGACAAATTGGGTAACATTTAAATATTAAATGCGACCCTGATTTTTGAGATTTTAGGGTCGGTCGCTGATAAACTCCTGAAAAAGTTCAGAAATGTATCTTTTAATTGCCTTTATCCAGATATTTTGTAATGTTCGTATATATAGTGTTATGTATGCAATCAATAAAAAGCTTATACAAAATACATGTATTGTATGTGGTCATCCATCAATTCAAAATTTGCAGCAATTACATGTTTTAGTAGTACTGCCACATCCTGAATTAAGGGGAGGTCTTTTTAATCTCATTATGCCAAAATCATCACTATTTTTGTGCTCAAACTCTGCTGTTTTTCAATGAAAATATATGTACATGTACAGTATATGAGATGCTCGTATTGACAGAGTTTTTTCTATTTATCTAATGTATGTACATGTATGAACATACACAAATAGTTTGGCACCCCGGTTTGGCACATTCAGTGTGAAACATGTGTGTGGCTGAGAATGGAACTAGTGATTGCTACAAATGTGGTATCATTAGAAAGAATTAAGTTCAAAATGTAGTAATTATAAAATGTAATTACATGTCTGTGCTTGTGAATGTGCTTGAACTGTAAAATAAGTGATAAAATGAGTTATAAGATTATTAGGAATAATTAAAAGGAAAGTTCTTTGAATTTCAGAAATACTTTCGGATGGATAACGTATACGTGACCAGTCACATCAAAAAGGACATGTTGTCGGCAAACAGTTTTGAGTAAGAGCCCAATATATTTGGTGATTGAGATAAAGAAAATAATAGAAAAAAATGACTTCTTCAAATCATATCTTATGATTACAAAGTCCAAGTATCTTCAACATGGTATCATTTCAAATCTTTAAATGTGCCCTTTCCAAGTAATACCAATAACTCAGATTTGACTCGGGCCTCAAACATGTCTGGTAGTCGTAGTACGCCTTTAATCTTATTTAATTGAGATCAGCTGTTTTGATGGGGTTTTCCCCGATATCTTATCTTACCAGTCAATCAAAGTTGTTGTGACATATTTACGTAAATTTTGACCAAGCAGGCTACGACTTATATAAGCGTTGTTGCTTATTATTATTTGTTATTGGTCAATCAAGAGGCGTGTGTGAGATTTTGTTTACTAATCGTAATTCTATGAATGGGATTTATAATCAGTTTTCATCAACTCCGTGCGAGGAAAGATCGTACGTTAACTGATTGTCAAGATTCAATGTTATTTGTTGCAGTATTTTCTATGAATTAAAGAAAATATAAAGAACTGTTTCCTGTTGCTACACTTTGAGTTCGACTTAAAGTTAAGTGTAATTTAAGGGTTGTAAAGCACCGCTCAGCTGGACGACTCTTCAAAATTCTCTAAAAACAAATGGCCGATAATCACATTGTTCATCCATTTTTAAACAAATTGTGTTTATTACAAATGTGACTTATAAAACATACATCTCAGCTGAATGATAAATGTAATGTTGGGTTCTTAACCCCCTCGGGTCTAACTGTCTATCTTACAGTGGTTCTGATTGGTTAATTACAAGATGTACTCATGAATAGCTAATTCAAATGCAGCTTGTAAAATGTTTCACTCCCATCTTTATCAGGGATACAATTATTCTAGCAATGTCTCATTGGTTCAATAAATGATGTATCCATCTTTTTAACCAATCGGCCGGTTACATAGTTCTCAGGGGGTTAAAGAACATTGTCAAAAGCTATCAGCCTATCATCAAAGTCTTTGATTATGGTGTAAGTTAAAAACTTTGTTGGGATAAATGTATCCTAAAAATGTAACATGAAAGTAAATTTATGTATCCAATGCAATTAAAAATTCTAGTGGAGATTTATGAAAGTCTGTGTGTTTCTGTTTATCACGTTCTCTAATAATTATGTGACACATAATAACCGACCAGTTGCCGGCAAGGCTCATCTGCAGATAATAACAAAAGAAGTTGAAAAAATTGAGAGAAAAAAAGGGAAACATTTTAAACCATCTGATCCAGAGTTGCATAAAACCTGTGTTCCATGCTCAATGTTAACCAATTAGGTATCATTTTAAAGCTACAAATAGGTTTTTTTAAATGAATTTCAAATATCAATTTTCATATCTGGTGACAACTGGTCTATGTTGATGTGATGGGTCACATACAGGGTGAGTCAAAAAAACCTGCAATAGTGGAAAGAAGCCATTTTGTTTTCAAAACCAAGTGAAGTTTGAAACTTTAAACGTTGCGAAAATAATATATTTGTTCCTAACTTTGTGTGAAGAAATGAAGTCTATCGCATTTTCTGTTTGTCTTTGGTGACCTTTTTGCTGCACAACTCAATTTAAAGGATGACCTTTCATATAAAATAGAAAACATCAAGTTGAAAATCGGGCCAGCAATCAGAACATTTACCTTAAATTTCCAATTACATCACAAATTTACTCATGTTTCCAAATTTGAAAAAGAGACGCAATTTACGATCTTCATGCATATTTTGGGTATCTCCTGGACAAACGTGTGAAATGGGTGCACAGGTAAAAAGGTTCACCAAAAGCAAACGAAAAATGATATTAACTTCATTTTTTCGCGCAAAGTTAGTATAACAAATGAGGTATTCTTTTAACGTTTAAAAATGTTCAAGTTTCAACTTGGTTTTGAAAACAAGATGGCTTCTTTCCACTATTGCAGGTTTTTGTCTCACCCTGTATGTGATGGCATCCTATTACCCTCCTTTACATGCATCTCCCCTGTCAAGTAATCTTTTCATCTACCTCTGTGCAGTGACATCGTAGTATGTTCAGGCGATCATCTCAACATGTACATGTGTGTAACTGGATTTGTGTTATAGTTACATGGGTACATATTTCAGTGTATTACAATCATTTATAATACACTGTCATCACTTGAATATGCAATGACGTCGCTGCACTGATGGAACTGTGATAATAACAGTTCATATATGAACAACTGAAAATTCACACTGACACCAAAATTAGTTCATCCAAACCCTATAGTTTATTTTGTAAAATATTCAGTAATAATTCAATAATACAAAATTGTATATTAAATTATTATAAATTATGAAAAATATATTAAAGGAATCACTCCATT
Source organism: Ophiura sarsii (assembly GCA_035610835.1). Classification (NCBI taxonomy): domain Eukaryota; kingdom Metazoa; phylum Echinodermata; class Ophiuroidea; order Amphilepidida; family Ophiuridae; genus Ophiura; species Ophiura sarsii. The sequence goes on from CM069448.1 coordinate 46,388,242, forward strand.
AGTAAAGCTTCTTATGTACATTATGATAAAATATTTACCTCTCTTTGGTGAAATTGGTCTAATATTCTCAAGTATCACTGCTCAAAATTACAACAGGACTCAATTTGTAATGATAACTATCTGTCAATGTGATGAAATGTAGATCAGCTTTTTGTACTCATTCATATTTTGTGTCTTCACATACCCAAATTGACCAAGAAATTTTTAATTCAATTTTTTTGTTTTAGCAGAGCAAGTATCATTTGAGAAAATATCCAACATTGGAGGGAAATCTGTGTATAAATTCTAATGCTTCTATTCTACATTACATATATCTTAAACATATAACATGGAATGTCCATTTTTTTGCACACTTTAGCGTTAGGCCTAAAAAAAGAAGAAGTTTGATTGGCGTAACCCGACCGACCCTAAATACATCGGCGACCCTGAATATTTTTTATTATTTTGAGGGGGAAAAAAAATATTAAAAAAATAAATAAATAATTTAAAAACAAAAAATTATAAAAATTGAACAAAGTATTAAAGTTTTTAACTGTTTGCTTTCATTTTCGGCTATTTTAAGTCCCCATCGAAATGATATATTGTTGAACACCAACGATACATGTTTAAAGAAAAAGAAATTTTTGCCGTCTCTTAATTTGTGTGTACTGCTGTCTTTTAAGTGTTCAAAAGTAGGTGATTTAAAAATAAAATAAAAATAAATAAAAAATCCTGACCGACCTACCCTATTTGTTTTGGTCATGTTACGCCAATCAAACTTTTTTTTTTAGGCCTTAGTTGGGCTTTTCACTTTTCACACATTAAAGTGTTTGTTATTTAAAACATAGTAGTCTATGGTTATTACAACAACAGGAAAAGTTATCAAACAATTACATACAGCGTGAAAGAGGGTGGAATCCCTCTACGTCTCTTCTTAAAATTTGAAACATGTGTATTAAATATGACCATGCCCCCCCCCCAAAAAAAACCCGTTCTGATACTTCCACTGCCACTGTATTGTAGCCATGCTTCAAATTATAATGGGTTTTAACAGTTTCCATGCGGCAGGCGTCTGCAGACGACATTCCTAAATTTCACAAAATGTTTTAAAAATGTCAAAATTATTGAATTTCATTACCATATTATTTTGAATAACCATGAGAAATGCATTGAAATAAGTACAAACATGCCTAGTATCAGTTCATTACTCCTTGAGATAGACTTTGAAAATTGGAAATGGGTTCTGAAAAATCTGTTTTGTATATGGTAAAACTAATAGCCGCGTGGAAAGTGTTAAGACACAAATGTCAATTCTGTATACTAATATGACAAGTCTTATCTTTTTGTCTCTGTTCTGTCAAAACAGTGTATGTTTTTTCGGCCCTCCAGCTTGTATAAAGTAAACTGCCAGATGGTTATACGTAGTACATGTGTTGCTTTAGACATGTTCAGGCGGCAAAACACTTGCAAGTTTTTGACAGATGTATTTTTGACCCTTGAACATGTTAACAGCAGGCTGCACATAGGAAGTATTACTTTATAAATACATGTGCAAGGGCTGGATGGAGATACAAGGTTTTGACAGAACAGTGATGTTTTGTTCTTTCAACCCTTTCAGGCTTAATACCCCTTCCCACCAAGACGGATTGACACTTATGTTGAAGAGTTATTCCTATAAGAAATAACCTCGTTTTAAACTGCTAGTGATACTTTGGCCATCTGTGTAGAAAATATTGTAAATTTTAGCTTCATGAGTATTGCAAAATGTGTTTTTTTGGTATGCACGATTTAAAAAACACACTTTTTTGGGAGGTTTTGAGTTTTGGTGGGTTTTGGTCAACGTCATTGCCCTTATTGATTACTCAGTATTTGCTTGTAATCTTTATATAATCTACAAGATAATTTAGTGGGCTTTCAAATGCCGTTCATTTGATTGTGTTTACTTTTCTCAATTTAAAAATATCTTTTATCAACAATGACCATTCTGGTTTGTGCAACATTTAGAAAAATATGCATTTGGTCCTTTTGGGGAATGTGTCATTTTCATCTTTAATCCCCGGTGGGGTAACTCGCCTAAGTCGGTATACGGGGGTGTGCCGCTCTAATGGGTAGCTTTTTTGGCACAAAATCCTTAAACATGGGGTATGATTTTGTGCTGAAAATCCCTAATAATGGGGTCACTTTTTACAAATGGGTCTATTTTCGCGAATTTTTTATCTATTTTCTCGAAAATTTGCAAAAAATAGGTCTATTTTCCCAAATTTTGCAAAAAATAGGTCTTTTTTCCCGATAATTTGGTCTAAAATGAAGCAAACCCCTAAATATGGGTACCGATTTTTCCAATATCACCCCTAAAAATGGGTATGGGTTTTGAATCTCCAGCGGCACACCCCCGACCAAACCAAATCCGAGTACCCCCCTCCCGGGCTTTAATCATTTCATATTTGAATTTGGTGTCTGTACCAGCTTCCAGAAAACTAAATATGCTTTTGTATACAGTTTGTTTTGTCAAATTTGCTTGAGTCTATCCAGATTTATGCTTGTTTAAAGCAAACAATAAAAACTGCCAGGTTTTAACAAAATCATCCATGTGTAAAATTGCTGTTATGTTTAACGCTTTGAAGCATTTCTTCTTAAAAAATAACACAAATTTGACTTTCTGTGATCAACTTTAATCAAGCATATTTTTCAATAGGATAAAGCAAATGAGACCAGACAAAACGGCATTTGAAAGGTAATGTAGCCATCTGGAAGCTCATATAAACCCCAACTTGTAAATACTGATTATTAAATGACAGAAATGACTCTTTCCATAAGCATCTTTTTTCCTTAAAAAGTTGCACAACCCATTTTTAAGTACTTGTGAGTCGTGATTAATCAAGCATATCGTTAAATTGGGAAGAGCAATTGCAATCAAACTAACAGCATTCAAAAGCCAACTAAATTATCTTTAAGATTATATAGATATTACAGCCAAATAATGAGTAATCAACGAGGGCAATGACATTGAAAACATGCACCCTTTTTTAACCCTAACCAGTAAAGCTATACTTTTTGTGCGTATCGGGGGGAGGGGGAAAAAGTACTATTTTTTTTACCGAAAAATCACCTAGCACCCCCCCTCCGGATTCAATCGCGGGACCATCCGCACCCCAGTCTGTCCCTCTACCAACTGAGCTAAGCTACCAGCGCATATGCGGGCTAAAACTTCCCGCCCACATATGCCTGCGGTATGCGACGTCATCGAGGCAATGCAGCAGCGCGTGCGTGGAGATTGTTTCTGGCAGTGAGATTTAGTGAGATTCAGTTGGGTTAGGGTTAATGACACCTTGTATACTGGCATTTTGAAGAGCAAAGTTGAAGAATTCACAGAATTTTCAATAAATACTCAAGTGTTGATGTCCAAAGTGATCACTGCTCTGGTTCAATCACTGTCTAAGTAAAGTGGCACAGATTGTGATTACATCATCAAATGATTATACCTTTGTGCCATCTTGAGTTAGAAGGCGATGCCAGCGTGTATTTAAAGCATCATGATACCATGCGTGTAACTCCAATTAGACTCTACATCCATATATGCACGATCAAAGATGAATGTCAGCTGTGGCGCCAAATGTGCTACGTCTATCATTAGATTACATGCTGACATCACTTCCCATCTTGAGCTGACACAGGGTTTACTACAGAACTATACTCTATTTTTCTTCCTCTGAACCAGTAGCGTAGCTACCCCCATTTGTGCCTCGCCCCCCCCCCCAAAAAAAAAAAATGAAATAGGAAAAAAATGTCCCTAAATTATAGGCATCATGACAACTTACATGGACGATTTTTCAAGCACGTTTTTTGTAAAATATTTCTTACCCCACCCTCTTAAAATATCTGAGCTGACTGCAAACAAAATTGGGCCCACCTTTTATGAACATTTTGGAAATCTTGCCCCCCCCCCCCGAAAAAAATCCTAGCTACACCACGGCTCTGGACAGTGATGTAACATTACAGGCGCAGCATTTACGTACCCGTAAGTATCTTTCGTCTTTCGATGCTCTTATTTATGAGCTGCAATTAGTATGATATGCATTTACGTCACAGTCTTGTGATAGATATATGAAGAGGTATTTTGCAAAAGGGCCTACATCCACTTTGGCTCTTTTTGAGAAAAAGTCAAACAAATGTTTCTTATTATTCAAGTTGAGCAATTGAAAAACGGAAGGGATTATGAAAGAGGTACACCACATACTAACTTAAATTGGATTAAATTTCAAATTTGCTAGTTTTTAATATTTTTTAAATCATGTTTAATTTTTTTGAAAATTTGGATGTAAGCCCTTTTGAGCCCTGTTTGTACAATAGAGAAAATACCACACAAAACAAATCATTTATTTTAATCATTTTTAAAAATGAGTTTGATATAGAAATGTATAGGGCACAATCATATGTTTCAAGGAAACAAAGTCATATTTTTCACACAAAAAACCTACATCTCATTGTATACAGCCATTGCATTTGTTGTTTTGTTGCAAAAGGGCTTGTTTCCCGAATTAACAACAACTTCAATGGCTGTTTACAATGAGATGTAGGTCTTTTTGAAAAAAAATGACTTTGTTTCCTTGAAACATATGATTGTGCCCTATACATTTCTATATCAAACTCATATTTGAAGAAAAAAAATGCACCATAGCCCTTTTGCAACAAAGCTCTTCATATATAAATACTATATCTCGGAAATCATGTAAGTGGTTCATATACGATCATCTTATATCATAAGTTAACCTTGTTTAGGAATTATGTTATCATAGAGGCTTGTCAAATTCTCATTAGTCCGCAGAATCCAGATAGAGACGGGGCTGGTATCAATATCAAATAGGTAATTGCAGCTCGTGTTAATAATAATTTGTTCCACACTTCTGATTACAAAAGTTGTTGCGAGATACAAGAGCAAACAAATCCCCTCTTAAGGGAAGTGTCAACCCTATTATTTTGATGATCAACTTTTGCTTCTAAGTTTGAGAATATTGAATAAAAGTACATAAAAGTATACATTTTTAGAAAGGAAATTTGATAAGGAAGCCGATGGTGATATCAATGTGATACCAAATAAACTAAATTTTGAGAAATGAACCAAAAAGCCATTTTTTTACCCCAAATTTTTCAGACAGCATAACTATAAAATAAAAAATGGTAATTTGTTCTAATATACGTTTTTGTAAACAAAACAATTTTGTCTAGGAGGCTATTTTTTCTTTTTCCAAAATAAAGCTTGGTTTTGGAAATATTGCTAAAAACATCGGAAAAGTGTAAAAGTCGTGTTTATTTGCGTACATTTCGCTAGAAATGGATGCATATCTCGAGTTTAAAATCCATAATCGAAAAAATAAAAAATTGCCTCCTAGCGCTGAAAGTCCTCTACACAATGGTAGTAAAAGCTTACCTGATAGTTTGATATATTTTTAGTTATGTTGTCTGAAAATTCGTAAAATTCCTTCAAATTTGAACTTCTAGAAAACATCGATTTAGTAAAAATATTGACATTTTCCACCATTTAAAGCTAAATGTTCACGGAACACACGGGCGTGTGACCTAAAAAGCGAGTATACTATTATGAACAATCATAATAAACTATCAGATTCAATTTATATTGTCACAATGTGAAGAAATTGGAAGAAAACTGAAATTTAAATGATCGTAAGATTGGCCTTTGTTTACATTTTAGACATTGTTTTGCGCTCTTTTGTTTTTCGCGTCTACGTCGCGGATATTAAGCGGCGCGTCTAGTATTACGCGCGGGAAGTTTCAGCGCGCGACGCAATGATCGAACAGCTGTCGCAGCATTTGAAAAGCGCGGAACTCCGCTTAAATTCCCGCCAAATAACTATGCGCCTTTTCCTGACTCAAACTTACCAAAACAACAATTAAAATCACCCAAAAGAACGGGAAATAATAGCTTCCGATTAGTAACTTATGATGGTAATGATAGAATACATATAAAAGTATAAAATAATAGAGAAATATGAAATTCAATTTTTGAAATAAGTGCCGGGTTGACACTGCCCTTAAATGCAAATGTTAGCTAATTTGGAACGTCTCAAAATTATGTTCAAGCCTTGCATTTTTCAGAACTTCACAGGCCTATATATTAGTATCTTTTAATAATTAGTTATGGAATACTGTTAATCACTCAATACTGTTGCATAGTCTTATGGTTTCACCTTCCGCTGTCAACTCTGATGCTCTTGTGATTTGGATCGGCATCTCGTTTCTATATCGCATAACTTCTTGAATAGTTTGCCTGGCTCTGTAGGATCAAAATCGATCTGCAAGAAAAAACAGATAAACCAGTAGAGGAAAAAACGGCGCAACTATGTAATGCATTAACATACACTATAGACTAGATACAAATCTTGCTTAAACAGTGTTGTTATGCTTTATTCCACATGGACTTGATTAAAGTCTAGCATCATTTTCATGAATGTATGTTGGATTCCACAGTCGCCCCGAAAAAACACATTAAATGGCATTCTTAAATCCTTAGGTCCACCCTAGTACAGGAAACCCATACGTTGCTGGGGTTTTTTGGGGGTGTTTCTTTAGGATGGGGACAGATAGTGAAACATGCAAAATACCCTTATGATGAATAATACCAACTGATAACAAATAACACTAAGTATGATTTGTTGTACTAGGTCCACCCCTACCAGCCAGATCCTTTGGGAATATCTCAAGGTTGAGATTTCTCCTATTACTCTATTTCATCTCTGTCACCAAATGAACAAGTGTATAAAGCTAGTTCACCCTGGGTGAACTCCCAAGGGGGTGCACTCAACTTCTGGTTTTTTTTGTTAGGGGGGTGCCGCCCAGGTGCTTAGGAACTATACTGAGAGAATTTTCTGATGAAAAATAGGGTCTTAAGAACTAATTTTCTCGAAAAAGTATGTCTTCAGAACTGGTTACTATTATTTAAATTTGATTAATAAGAACGCAAAATTGGGGCTTTGGAATGAACATTTTCGCAATTTATTAATTTTCAATAAAATGGGGGTCTTATTAAGAGCTGATAGTCTCAAAAGGGTTTTCTTTAAGAAGAGGGTGAAAAGGGGTCTTCAGGGTGGCACATACCTATACCCCTTTTCAATGTCAGTTCCCCCACCCACCCAGGGTGAACTAGCCAGAGTGGACCTTTGCGTTTGAACATCATCTGCAAATTAGTTTTGTTTGCGGAGATCTACATATATTGATATGACGATATTAAATTGGTGCCATACAATAATTGCTCATTTTCTACTTTTAGATTTGAGTTGTAAGACTTAAAGCTAGACCAAACCCTAAAGAAACAAAAAAAACAAGTATTGCGAAGAATGAAGAACCACTTCCTAGCTTTTACAGACTACTTCAAGGCATTCAGCCACATTCACTTGTGGCAATGTGTGCATGGATATATACGAGGGTCATTCAATAAGTTCTACCTCCTACCTCATAACTTTTTTATTATATAAGCCAGCCTTATGAAATATTACACAATTGTAGCGTGGGATCTCAGCTACAAATTCATAGTAAATTGATCTGAGTAATGGTTGTACAGCCAAACCTCCATTTAGTGTGACGGAAACGGATGAAAAACACCAAAATATCGCCGAAATGCTATTAATTTGGCCTATGTTAAGCGATCAAACGTAGCTATCGGCCAATTATAACAGTTCTAAATGTCAGATATCGCTTGAACAGTCTATAAATAACAAAGGTGACTGATTTCTTAGAAAAGAATATGCCCTTGTATTGCTAGAACCAGATCAGGACAACCATTAATTTTACCCCTCCCCTAGTGAACCCTGCAAAAATCATATTTGATTTTCATAAGAACTAAGAGATCTCCAATATACAGGACTGAAGGAGGGATTGCAAGTCTCTCAAAGAGATAATTTTCTATCATTTCCTACCTGATTATCTTTTCTGATGGTTGTACATAAGGAAAACTCAAAAAGTTACTATTATGTAAAAGATTTCACATACGAGGCATCACTGTGGCTTAACTTGTAACAATGAAAATTTGACTGATTAGCAGTATTTCAGTATTCCAAAGGCATATCAATACATGTGAGTTGATATTACACTATTCGAAAGCCTACATTCATTAATATTGCTTACAATCTCATGTATACATGACAATACTGTAATATATGCAGATATGTGTTATTGATTTCAATGTTAAATATTTAAATCATGCTTTTATATCTGACCATACACTACGGAAAACCCCCCGAAAAACATGTATTTATTTTTAAGGTAATTTTCCGTTTCTGTTGTCCAAAATCTCTCTCTGGCTTCGTAACAAAAGTGAAACAGGTATCAATTATGATTTACCATAAATGTGTAGCTATGATTTAGAGCTATAATTATGACAAATGTCATGAGGCTGATATTCCTATTAGCGATGTTATGAGTGAGGAGGTAGAACTTATTGAATGACCCTCGTATGACAATATACCATCAAATCTAACTTATGGAATTCTGCTGTCTGTCAAAGGAATCGTGATGAGAACAATTGTCAATTTGTTTCCTGAAATGATTTGTTGCTGAATGCAGATGAGGGGGTATCAAAAAGTTTTTGAAATCACCCAGAAGTTGACCCTGCTTTGACCCCTTTCTGTCAACACTTTAAACTATTTATTGCTGTTTTGGGAATAACGCAATCTGAGGATCAATCAATAGCGGTCAATCTGAGGAGCTCTACAATGGCGGTCTGTGGACAGGTAATAAATAGTGGGAGAAATGTGTGACTTTGCACAGTGACCTTTTAAAGATGTCTGAAGGGTCAAATATCAACAAAAAAGTTTCTGGCTCCTTCGCTTCGAGGAGATTTCAACAACTTTTTGATACCCCCTCGTAAAGACAAATATATAAGTAAGCAAATCAAATTAAATCAACTTATATCAAATAAACATTCACCTTTTCAGCGTGGACATATCTTTTTCCCAGAATTGTGCACTGGCTAATGTATTTTGAGTCCTGGTCGACTGATGTCTTGTCATTCTGATAGAGCCATAACTGTCAAAAAAAACAAATATCAACAGATGTGTCAACACTTTCCACGTGGCAATTGTTTTACCATAGAAAAACAGATTTTTTAGAAACCTTTCTCATTTTTCAAAGTCTATCTCAAAGGATTGCCTAACTAATACTAGGCATGTGTGTACTTATTTCAACATTTCTAACTGGTGATTCCAAATATGGTAATGAAATTCAATAATGTTGACATTTTTGAAACATTTTGTGATATTTTAAAATGTTGCCTGCCGCGTGGAACCTACACAAATATACATCAACCTAACTGTATAACTCTGATACTTTTATGAATTATTGTCAAGTTTCATCAGGAATGGGATGTTTGAATAATAAATAGAGATTCATATATTGCAAATGTATGTTTAATTTCCATGTACGGTATGTTATTTAACTTGTTTGTGTGTGATGGACACTTCAGGGTATACAAGACAATGCACGGAGGAGTTATGATCTGTTTAGGAAGAAATTATTATTTACGCCGGGGGGGGGGGGGGGGGGGGAGGAAATCAGGGGGGGGGGGGGGCACCAACAAAAATAGTGCTCGGCCTGTGATCTGATGTGATCTGTTTAAAGTAGTGTGTAAGTTATTATATATACTATAATATCAAGCTGTGTTTCTTACCATGGCTTCAGCTCCATTATCAGGGTGAAGGGTTACACTTGGAACAAACAACCGCATCTGCAATAAACAAAATATAACAGTCATTTAATCAGGCTAATGATTATATACTCTGTGTGTTACCTCAAATCTGGAAGAGATGTCAATCTGTATTTTAGAAATTGCATTATATTATTATAGGGTATGTGTAACACTATAATTTGGCGAGAAATATTCAGTTTTTATTTCATCGCATGCAAAGGTAATCAAGCGTACTCACGCGATTATGTCCAGACACACACTGTTTTGGTCGCACGCACGGGTCACGCATATAATGTACAGTACGCTTTATGCCTTTATGCGCCCACACGTCTTTCCTGTATTCATTGGCTGCTGTAAGGAGGCTTCACCAATTTGGAACTGATGCAATGATGTTTGCACCAGTAATACATTCATCTGAAAGAAGATTGTCAGCCCTTTACACACTGACGACATCTCCAAACTCCAGGTGACACAGAGATACATCTATAAGCATGATATTTAGTCAGTGAAAATATAGAAAGTATGAACAAGGCGGTTCTCGAATGGCACGTCTCGCCTGCTTGCGCGATAGTGTCGAATAACAGGGTAGTAATTAGTACCGTATTATCCCTATTAATTAACGCCCATGCCCTTATAAGGGCCCAGCCCTCTTTTTCCCAATGACTACCAAAAACTAACACCTAATAAGTGCCTTTTTATTCACTGTAGCTCAATATAAAAATGGTAATTAAAAAAATTGTCCTCAGTATGCACGCAAGGAGTGGAAAGTGTACCTTACATACCACTTGTCCTCAATGTGAATGCAGGGAATGGAAAGTTTACATTAATCAAAACAATTTGTATTTAAAAAAAAAAGATAAATGATTTAAAAAAATGTTTATTATTTACCGTGCACGTTACTGATGCATAGCTATGTATGTGTTGTAAATACCCACAGCTGTCTGCTAGGTTTTACCAGAAAAAATGAGAGTCTTCTTTGGTTTTACACGTAGGCCAAATATCGATTCAACAGGAAAAATCCAAAAAACCACATACACAAAGTATTTATATAAAGAGCTCAAAAATGAAAGTCATACACTTTGTTTATGTCCTATAGAGTGAATTCAAATTATTTTTACCCAAACAGGCTAGATAGCCATTTGGATAAATCTTTCGGCACAATTTGGTACCAATCCTTGTGAACAAAGATAAGCCATGATTAGCACCGGTTGATGAAATGATGAGACATTTCCAAATTGCATATGCAATACACTACACGGGAGAAAAGGTAGAAGGTTACCAATCACATATCCCATATTTGTCCCGTATTGATCACTGCACATTTCCCCTGCGCGGGCTAATATAAATTCAAACTTTCATGTATGGGTAGCGCAGCACGTGGCAATGTGTGATCGATATCCCCAGCGGTCATCCAGGCCATGCAATGCATACACAGCATTTTCTCTCCGTGTAGTGTGTTGAAAATGCGAATTTGGAAATGTCACAGATTTTCTTTAAAAATGGTGCTAATCATACCTTATCTTTTGATTTGTGGCAAGCTTGGTACCAAATTAAGCCCCCCCCCCCCAAAAAAAAAAAAAGAAAGAAAATGTCATCCAAATATCTATCTAACCTTGAAATAGTTAGGGTTTTTTACAAGACCAATATCAGATAGATGAAAAACTTATGTTTTTTCAAAGCTGACAGTTCGCTGGTCAACGACCAGCTTTCTCAAAGCTACTGATCGGCTGTTGTTGTTTTGCCGGGAAACTGACCCGAAGTGGTCAGTTTTGTGATGCCTGAGTTGAGGGAGGGCGTAATCAGCAGATCTTATACGTGACTGAGATTGTAGACCCTCGTCTCTGTTCATGATCTCTGTGCCTCGCCGATCAGTAACTTTGAGAAAGCTGGTCGTTGACCAGCAAAACTGTCAGCTTGGAAAAAACATAAGTTTTTCATCTATCTGATATATTGGTCTTGTCAAAAAATCTAACATGTCATGATATCAACAGACCTGATGAATCTATTTACGGATCTATTGAACCTGTTTGAGCTCTTTATGTGGTACACTCACAAATATCAAAAAAGGCATCACCAGAGTCCAGAACCAAGATGGTAGTATCGAGTGTGTGATGTTAGTCATGGAGACACCTGGACAGGTCACATGACTGTATACGCCCTTGCTGTTGTATTTCTCATTGAGATCTATGCTGAGTAAATCCATGGCATACTTGGAGGAGCTGTAAGCCTGAGGGCTGTTTAAGAGATTGAAGGTGAGAAAATGAGAGAGGTTACCACCCTGCACACTGAATCCATCCCCTCCTCATCTGTCCACACTCATCTGTCCACACTCCAACCGATATAAACTGCACCAATAAAGTATCTAAACACTTACCATAATCGACCTTAAGCCACTCAAGTGCCCATAAATCCGCCAAACAACATTGTAGCGCAACAAAAGAGGTGTCAAAATGCGCAAAAGATAACTGTGAATCAAATTATTTAATTATTTGTTTGCATACTATATCAGGTTCCGATAAATCTGACCATTTGTTAGTGTTTAGATACTTTATTGGCGCAGTTTACATACAGATTGGAAGGGTATGAAATGTGATACTTTGAGTCAGAGTGGGGAGCTGTTATAAGGTTCTCAAGATTTATATTATTATTATACAGGTTAATGTAAAACAATTTGAAATATTGTGCAATTGGTGTTTTGGGTTGGTTTGGGGGTTTTTTTATTCCAATTTCAAAACTAAAAATTTGATTTTAAAAATAGTAGAAGAATTCCCTTCCTTTTTTTTAAAGCTAAGCAAAATATAGTTATGCATTTAAGAAGCTGAAACAACTATTTTTGTAGAGCTTTTTTAAACTTGATACCATATAGGCCTACATCAAATATGACAGGGAAACCTGTATATCTTAGAATGTTTTTTAAAGACCAAGTCATGTGTGATCTCTTGGTGGGCAAGGAAACAAACCACAACTTTTGTAGTCCCTATACATCTATCTACATCTACATTATCATTCGGCAAAGTCTTTCAGAGGAAATTGATTCCACGGTCCCAGTGACCTAGGAACAATGTGTGTACAGAAACAGGCCTTGAATTATCCCCAATTCACTCTTTGCACGGATCTGCAAGCCGCGAGGAGAGCCTCGAACTGGTACCGCATTAATTATGTAACTAGTTCAACTCTCTCTGCATAATCAGACTGGTCATGCAGCGAGACATTGTGAAGTGATGCCACATCTTCATTCAATCTGATACCAGTTGGAGACTCTCCTCGCAAATGGCGAATCCCCCATTACGGAATCTGTGACCTTCAAACACGGCCAGGTGTTCTTCTGATACATGGTTCCACCATTTTTAAGTGACTTTCAAACCACGGTGCAACAAACCTGCATATTTCAAGTTGTAAATCTGCATGCTTACCCATTCTCGTGTTGTACATCGGTAATGTCAAAATGTGACCTGCGAGCATTGCTTGATGACGTCCAGATGATATGGCCTCCACTAGAACCAGACAACAATGTGATTAACTCTTGTATCTAAAAAAGGATATTAGGATAGGAATACATCATCAAAACTTCAAATAGTCAACAAATCTTACCAAAAAGGTTCATAAGGATCGTTGGTTGTAATCTGATATGGAATGTTCATTTTACTGATCCAATGTAAAAGGTACTCACGTTTGATTGTGATGATCTTGACGACTCATGACGCTTTTTGCAGTCTTGGAGTTGCCAGTTGATTTATCATCTGGGGATTTTTTACCAGATGATAACAGATCATCAAAAACGTGAGTGAGGAAGTACTGCCCCTCGTCGCGGTTCATCGTGGAGGACCTGGCGACTGAGCTAGCAGATTTAGTTATTGAGGAGGGGGACATACTGAATTCCCACGATGTCGTCAGCTTGTTTACGAACACACCAATCGACCAAGTTTTGAAAATAGTGAAAGACAGACTGGAGAAGGAAGATGTACTCAAACACTACAACAAACAGGAGGGATTTAAGTTAACCAGCGAGGATGTGGTAGAGCTGCTGCATTTTATTCTTACTACCACCTACTTTACATTCCGATCCAAAATCTACCGTCAACTGTTCGGCACAGCGATGGGCAGTCCTGTTTCACCGATTGCTGCTAACATTTTCATGGAACATTTAGAGCAACAGGCCATCGCTACAGCCCCCATAGAGTGCAAGCCCAAGTTATGGCTTAGGTATGTCGACGACATACTGGAAGTGGTAAAAAAAGACTGTGTCGACAAACTCACAGACCACATCAACCAAGTCGACGAATCCAAGTCCATCAAATTTACATACGAGCAAGAGGCGGAAGGAAAGATACCTTTTCTGGACACATTAATCGTCAGAAAGGAAGATGGTACAGTCAAGCTACTGGTCTACAGAAAACCAACTCACACGGACCAATACCTAAACTACCATTCACACCATCCTCTCCACCAGAAACTTGGAGTTATCAGAACATTGTATGACAGGAAGGATCGAGTGATCACAGAAGAAGCTGACAAGAAAGAGGAGGAAGATAAAGTACAAGATGCACTACAACTCTGCGGTTATCCAACCTGGACATTTGACAAAGTCAAAAAACAGATGGCCACTCCAAAACAGAAAAAGACCAACACCAAGAAAGATGATGACAACAGGAGTCGTGGCTTTGTTGTGTTACCATACGTCAAAGGTGTTTCTGAACGTGTTTCAAGAACCATGAAAACCTACCGAATCTCCACGGCCATGAAACCCCACTGCACTGTACGCAACCAGTTGGTACATCCCAAGGATAAACGTGAGCCTCATACTATTTCGGACGCGATATATGACATTCCTTGCAAAAATTGCGAAAAAAGCTACATCGGCGAAACGGGGAGACAATTCGGTACAAGACTCAAAGAACACAGAAAAGAGGCAGATAAGGCAAACAACACTACGACCACGCGTGCAGGGAGAAAGGCATCTCTTACAAATGTTAACAAATCCGCAATCACAGACCATGTTGTAGACTCTAATCATGTCATCGGATGGGATGAGGCTAGGGTTTTAGGCACGGAGCAAGACCGATATAAAAGATGGATTAGAGAGGCAATCGAGATAAGGAAACGAGGGACCTCCACGATGAACCGCGACGAGGGGCAGTACTTCCTCACTCACGTTTTTGATGATCTGTTATCATCTGGTAAAAAATCCCCAGATGATAAATCAAGACTGCAAAAAGCGTCATGAGTCGTCAAGATCATCACAATCAAAAGTGTTGACAAAGGATACAGTCGTATCCGAAACGTACACGTGAGTACCTTTTACATTGGATCAGTAAAATGAACATTCCATATCAGAAGTCAACAAATCTGTTTGTGTTAATCTTTATACATCATTTTGTATTACCGTAACCATTCAATGCACTATACTGAGGGATTCAAACATTCAGCATACACGATGAGCTAGAAGACACAAACATCAGAAAAATCTGAGAGCATTGACAATCTTTAAATAAGTGGGTGGTCCGCTAGCAGGGCTGTACTTAGTACCCGTCCGCACGCCCGTGGCGGGTAACTTTGCGTCTGGCGGGTAACTTTTGCGTCTGGCGGGTAACTTTTCAAATATACATGCCCGGCTGGCCGGTAAGAATTTTACTGTTGGTAAATGAAGATTACTTGTTTGGCAGGTAAGTTTACAGTCGGGCTGGTAACTTTTACATGCTACCAGCCCGGCTAGCTGGTTTGAGCAAAAAATAAAAGTACACCCCTGTCCGCTAGTGGTAATGATTGCTCATGTCATCACTTATTACGCACCTAGATACAGCCCAGTGGCGTAGCCAGAGGGGGGGGGGGGGCGAGGGGGTCGTGTCGGTTGAGATTGGCACTGTTGGTTCATTTGACCAGAGAAATCATGGAATTATGATGGTCAAAAGCGCGCATAACAGTCACCTAAATGCAATATTCGTTGGTACAAGCTTGTTTAGAGCCAAAATGTACCTCAATTGTGCCAAAAATAGGTGTGTAAAGTCAAAATATTTAGCGTGCTACGTGCGTGTGTCTTGACTAAAAACAATCTTGTCGGTTCATTTTCAGTTCTCGCGCCCCCAATATGAATAACCTGGCTACGCCACTGATACAGCCAACACACAGAAGTGTGGTAGGCACACCGCATACAACAGACGCTAATATTATGCACAAAACTGGCAAAGCATTCTGGCGACGACTACTGTCTAATTCAAATATAATAATACTCAATGATCACAATTTACATTTTCATTCATAAATTTTACTTCTGAATTTCCATAAAATAATATCAAAGAAATAAAAATAACTATATATAGTTCAATGTTCAATAATAACCAAACCATGCTGCATAATGGGGAAAAGCGTGTTTGCATTCATATAAGAGCGAGATGCAGAGTGCAATGTGCTAAATGTCAGCCTCATAATGCTTTATGGACATAATTCCAATAATGCGTGTGGGGGTGGGGGGGGGGGGGTGCGTATACATGCGTATGTGAGTGAAACCTGAATGTGTACCGGAGGCTTTCAAAATACGAACGCCCATCCTGATTGGTCAATCTTAAAATCGTCAGACGCATACATGCATGGTCGTTCACACATTCCATGCATCTAGACGCAGCTCCGTGAACAACAACCAAACACGCTTGCATGAAATACATTGTACCTTGAATTTTGACCATAGCATTTAATATGACAGTGACTATAAACACATTTTAACATGTAATTTAACAGTGTCTGTTCAAATGGGTCAGTAAACCTCAAAATGGCACTCCATTTGACACAAATAATCAAATATTTTATATTATACTCATTTTGTTAAATATAAAACTTAAAATTCTTCCCAAGAAAGTAAATTTATTCCCCAGCACTTGCAGCGAATAATGGAAGAATATACACCCCTGTCTGGTAAATAGTGCAGAGCAAATAGGTAAAGCCAAGGAAAGTAAATTGTTAGTTGTTAGAGGCGACTATTAAATTATTCACTATTCATTATTTTTTAAACATTCATCTTTTTTAAATATTCAATTTATGGGCCCAAATATGTGTAACGTATAATTGTGAATAGCGGGTATTAAATATTTCCTCACTACAATAAATAAATGAATTCCAGACCCGGCGTTTTGCATTCCAAGTCTTGTTTATTTTAAAACTGTCTTCCTCTTAATGCTTTTCAGAAGAGTTTTCATAACACATACATACCCTCCCACTCCTGAGGAAAAAAACTCTTCAAGATCCATTAAAATACAGAAGCTTTTCATAGATTAAATATAATTTTTATATACCCGATTTGCGTTCACTCGTCGCTATCAAACGGTGTGAAACAAGGAACAAGAGTTGTAGCAGAGACTACACTATCGTCCACTGCCGTTTTCAAAGTATAGTTAATGTACGCTTTCAGTTTTATATCGGGTAAAAATATGCTTGTATTTTCTTTTTTTAATGTTGAAATTTAAAAGAAAATAATTTACTCGTGGTAATTAAATATATAATTTACAATTTTTTATATTTTCTTTAATATTTTTGTGTGCAAATATGTATGTTTGGATTATACATATTTAGTGTATTTCACTTCAATGATAGGGTATATTTATTTGCACGTTGTAAATGTATGGTACTTGGTGGTGTGTGGCTCTGATGCGATCACGATTCGGTAGTACTGCTCCATGTAAATGGATTGATGGAAATCAGTAATCGGGGAGGCAATATTTAAATTTCTTTGTGGTGTATGGGCATGCTGTACAAGTTGTATGGCTTCGAAAAGTGCCTCAAAATCCCTAAAAATGAAAAAAAAGATTATCATATGTACAGGTGGGTATGTCGAGTATTCGATTTACATCATATTTGTACTTATTTATTGATGAAATACGAAATAGTTGTAGTCAAACTTGGCTTCTTTTTTCTAAACAAATAAATAATGAAATATTCACGCGGGGACCAAAATGTGAGTCGGTCGGGCGACGGGAAACTAACAATTCACTCTCCTTGGCCTAATGTTTGATCTGCTGTGTTACAAGTAGCAAAATAAACTAAATATAATCTAACAACAAAATGAAGAAGAACAGCTGTACAAGTTTGAATTAGTGATGGGCCGATACAGATCGGGCAGATATTAGCTGGGTCGGATCTGGATCTGCACAAATCCCCCTCACTTATTACCAATCCAATGGACTGATCCAAAAAATTTGAAAATTTAGGAATTTACAATTATTTTCTAGAAACGTTATCGTAAATTTGATGTTGCTATAACCTTTTAGAAATTTAAAATTTACTTTCTAGATGGGTTAATGTAATTTGTGAATTGGGTTTACAATGATTTACTTCGAGGGGATCAATAATTGCCACCCCTGAATGGCTATTGCGAATGTGCACTATTGTGTCACTTATTTTATATACGTCGCACGTAAATACAGAAAGTAGCTTATATATTTGCTATTCAGATATAATTTGACCATCAAATATAGTTTTTCAAATAAAACTGACAGATTTAGTGAAAAGTTTATTGTAGAATGGATCTTGATAAAGAAATACTTACAAAAACAAAATGACCAAATAAATTGGTCGAAAATATAGACTGAAGTCCATCTTTGGTTGAGTCATCTTGTAAATAAAACATTCCCTCACCAGTTGTCAACATATCAATCAAACCGGACCTGTGAAATTATGACATGGAGACAAATGTTATATAGTCGCTGTTCTGTCAAAACCTCGTATCTCCATCTGGCCCTTCAGCATGTATAAAATAACACTTCCTATGTATAACCTTGGGCAGTGTGCTCTAAACATGTTAAAAAAAGAGCCAAAACATATCTATCAAATCCTTATAAAGTGATCTTGCCCCTGAACATGTATAAAGCAACACTTCCTATGTATAACCATTGGGCAGATTTGCTTTATACATGCTGAAGGGCCGGAAAAACATACAATGTTTTGACAGAACAGCGACGATAGCATATGAAAACTGCAAGTTGCACACATACACAGCTGTTTTCTTATGCTGTGCAAGATAAGAGTCATGCCAGTACCTGCAGTATATGTACTGAATGCTCAATGCCTGTGTGGGCAGTACCAGTACCACCAAATATAGTTACACAGTACATGTACTGCTACTGTGTGAGGTTACTTTTGGTTTGTACCACACATGTACAGAAAGAATCATGTACTAAAGAGGCTGATCAGTTAAAGGTTAACATTGTCCATCCGTGACGCAAATATTTAACTGTGTCTCTTTTAGTAACAAACCACACCCACCAACATTTTAATAAATGTCAATGAAGTTGATGACACTCTTCAACATAATACATAAAACATTTGAATAAGTGCAAGTAGTTTGTGTTAATAATCCATTTAAAAATGTCCGTCCGTGACATGTCCGTCCGTGACAAACTGATCAACCTCTAAACATAAAAGCCCTTTTTAAACAGAATACTGGCAAAATGAGTGACCATGTACACTCAGGGCACCAAGGCGCTTCCAACATTTTTATATTCCAAAAAATATCTGATATCAAGGAGTTATTATATTAACTTATTATTATGTTAACTATGATTATAACTCCTTGCTGGTATTAACACTTTCCACGCGGCAGGCGTCTGCTGACGACATTGCAAAATTTCACAAAATGTTTAAAAATTGTTAACATTATTGGATTTCATCACCATATTTGGAATCACCATGATAAATGCATTGAAATGTGCACAAACATTCCTAGTATTGGTTCAGTAGTTCTTGAGATAGACCTTGAAACTTGGAAAAGGTTTATGAAAAATCTGTTTTGAATAGGGTAAAACTAATAGCCGCGTGGAAAGTGTTAAGGGCCTGTCAACCCTAAAAACACAAAAATTATCAAGCGCTGTAATTTTTGAACTATTAATGTGATGTATATAAAAGTATACATTTTTGAAAAGGCAATGAGTCAAAGAATCTATTATTGGTATCAAATTTTACTAAAAATGCTGATATTTTGACACCAAAAAAAAATCACTTTTTTGGTTCCAAAACCTGCTGACAACGTAGCACCAGTTTTTGGTAAAATATGCTGAAATAGCACCAAGATCATCTAAAGACATTTCCCTAGGGACCTTTGTTTCTTTTTGTCATAAAAATGATTAGTTTTTACCATTTTGACCAAAAAGTGCCAAAATTCACTTACTTTCCTTATGATGATAAAATAATTGACTTACAGAGAAGTGAAGCGCTTTGCTAGGTTTTTCCAGTTGACATTTGTAACAGGCATAATACCAGCATTACAAAATATATAATCCAGTCTTTGGTACCTATGAAATAAAATTAGAAAAAAATAATGTTGCTAAATTAAACACTGAAAAGAGATTAATGTACAGGTATAAATAACCATTATAATCATTAATCCTCATTAAATAGTTGGCATGATAAAAGGCATCAAATTATTAGGTTTTTAAAATGTTAGACAAAAAAGTTAATGTGTGATCCTATTTGAACAAGCCATTGTTTTATCTTGGGTCTGCATTCTTTCTTTTAAGAAAAGTAGACATATTTCACACTGCTGGAATACCATATACTCCAATGATACAACAAGTCTATTTTGATTTGCCATTAAATGTTGGTATTCATTTCGACCTGGGTTCTGTTAAAGGGACATTAAGTGGTGTTGAAAATTTTAAATGTTTAAAAATTTACTTCAGAATTCAAGATGAACATTAAAAATTGCCATTATTGTTGTTTCTACTAACAAAAACACAGCAAAACTTGATTAAAACAATATCATCGCTATTTATTGCAAAACGCCCTCTATGCAAATATGGTTCGCATTATGTATCACACGTACTGCAGGGGATACTGTCGGACAAAAAATGCTCGTTGCGGCTCTACGAGCATTTTTGAATCGACGTTTTCTTGTACAAAGAGAGCTGATTTTTCTTAATCCTTATAGGTGTAAGTTCATACATGTACCGTATTATCCCTATTAAGCGCCCAGGGCAGTTAGCAAAGTCATTATGGGTGGGCGCTTATTATGTTACCTTTTTAAACTCATTTATCATACTAAAATAAAATGTACAAGTGGTCATTTGAAGATGCTGACCATTTGATGGTCATTTGAAGATGCTGACCATTTGATGGTCATTTGAGGAGGCTGACCATTTCATGTACTAAATGAAATATATGTACAAGTGGTCATTTGAGGATGCTGACCATTTGAAAAGGTGGGCACTTATAAGGGATTATTTGTTGGTAGTCATTGAGAAAAACAAGGGTGGGCGCTTATAAGGTCCTGGGCGCTTAATAGGGATAATACGGTAATACAATTATAAAAAATACTAATCCCAGTTTTTATCATAATTGAGGGCGCAGCCTCCAACACATCTCTTAGTGCCCCTTTAAACGATAATAGATGTGCAATACTATGTCACTTCATCCTTCTTTAAAACAGTTTTCTATGTCCTCCAGGAAAACTACCATAACACAATAAAAGACCAGTCCAAATGGAGATGTACAGGGTGAGTCAAAAAAAGGTTTACCCTAATTGAAAAAATCTAAAAAAATATTTCTGACCACAAAATCAAGGCAAACAAAACTTTATATGATTGCGCCATTTCTTTGCTACCATCTGGGATAAAATCACGCTATTTGATAATACCGTTAAGTAAATATGACTATTTCTGTACAGGAGCTGTTTTTTCACCAAAAACACAGTTTTAAATTTCAAGCTTAACGAGCTTAATAATGTTTACTAGGATTATGATGTAAAGCATTACACATCTTGTTTATTAAAAGAATTAAGTAGATAATAGACTTGTTCAAAATTGTCTCCTAATAGATTAAAACAATAGACAGCTTTAAGGCCTATTTATGACTCAATTACCACACTTTAATCATTTCATAACAAAGGAATTGGTCCTTTCGCTGTCGGTATTGTAATTTGTTATTGGTCGTATCTTATGAAATATAATGGTCAAGATCTGGAAAGCGTGTTCGGACGTTAAATTGGTCACTTTTATTCAAAACAGCGTAAAATAAATTTCTGTTGGGCAAGTATTTTTGTGAGTTACCTGCCTGAATGGCTGGTTGAAATATTTTTGAAGTTCCAGCCCTGTTTCCAATGTATCGTGTTACAAGTGTGCCGTGCCCAGAGGGCATAACAAGTAGACTTCAGCAGGACTGACAGCCAATGTACAGTGTGAGTCTAAAAGAAGTTGTACAGGATTTGTTTTTGCCAAAAAAGACCAAACAAATTTGACAAACCAATGAAACACATATTCAAAGGCATCTACAGCTCATAAAGGATCATTCAAATTGATCCTTGCTGCTATCAAGATTGAGGTTAGTTTTAATAAATGAACCAATGTTGCCAAATCCTTTGAAATTATCCGTCTTAGTAATGAGCAGGGTATACATTTCTACTACTACATTACTGTTCAATTGCAAAATACTGGTTTAAATTGTTGGGCAAAATGGGTGGCTAAAAGGCTGGTTGGTTTTAACTAGCTTAGCTTTATTAGTTTAGTTTATAAGGCCCAGGTTGATATTTGTGGATAATGGTATTTATGACGCGATCAAGTGGTATGAGTCGTATGTCGGAAATATTGATTTTTAGTTATAGGTAAAAAGAAGTGACAAATTATATGTTTTGCATTGCTTTCTCAGTTGGTAAATTGTTTGTAACTTAAAGACTAGAAGTTCAATTTTAATGGGGTTTGGAACATACTGTAGCATTCATCACCTGCTTTTAAATGATGGACAAATATCAAAATTGAAAACTGCCAACATGTGACTCATTTCGCTTGATCACGACACATTTGTGTTCATCATCAGAACACATTTTTTTTACCTTTGTTTGACTTGTTCCGCTGCGTTATAGACCGATTTCAAATCACTAGTATCTAGCTGAAGTATTTCTACAACTGAATCCGGGTGGTTAGCTAACAGCTTACTCCTGGCCACGTCAGCTTTGGTTAAATTCCGGCATGCCAAACATACAACCACTGAAGAGTCTTGAGACAACAGGCGATCGGCTAGGCTGAGACCGATGCCCCTACGTGTAAAATGGAATCAAAAGTAAACAATTATGTAGGTCCTTGACAACAAAGGTTGGGTAAAAAAATAAACAGAAACAGAAACCAATTTATTGATTAAAGGTAGATGACCCGATCACATTTTCGTAACACAGAATTATTTCAAACATACGGAGATTTTCATATCATATGAAAGCTCGTATTTTTCTCATCATCATACTGAAATTTGACGGCCTAAATCGGCATAATTACGGAGAAATCGATGAAATAATGTCGAATTACCGCGAATGGTGGTAACCACCGATATAGTTTGTGTACAACTAAATGGGTACAGTTCACACAGCATCTTGTGCGTCTAAAATAAGAACCATTAGAGCTATGCATCTCAAACTTTGGAACACAACTTTTTTAACTTATGACCTTTCATGTAGAATAGAAAACTTCAAGTTGAAAATCGGAATGTGATCGGGTCATCTACCTTTAATCTAAATTAATTAATTAATTAACATCAATTTAATAACATTAAATAATTAATTACCTAATTACAATTAATTAATTAATAACAATTTATTATTTATTTATATTAATTACAATTAATTAATTACAATTAATTAATTACAATTAATTAATTACAATTAATTAATTAAAGGTAGATGACCCGATCACATTTTTGTAACACAGTATTATTTCAAACATACGGAGATTTTTATATCATATGAAAGCTCGTATTTTTCTCATCATCATACTGAAATTTGACGGCCTAATTCGGTATAATGACAGAGAAATCGAAGAAATAGCGTTGAATTACCGCGAATGGTGGTTACCACCGATATAGTTTGTGTACTACTCAATGGGTACAGTTCACAGCATCTTGTGCGTCTAAAATAAGAACCATAATAGCTATGCATCTCAAATTTTGGGACACAACGTTTTTAAGGATGACCTTTCATGTAGAATAAAAAACTTCAAGTTAAAAATCGGAACATCTACCTTTAAATTAACATTAATTAATTAAAATCAATCAATCAAAGGAAAAAGTGGGCCACCCTTAACACTGGCATGCATAATAAGGGGATATTATCATTAATTCACATGGCAATGTTTTTTTGAATATTAACACACTTAAAATGGGAGCAATTTTCAGATTTTTCGAGGATATTTTCAAGAAAGTCTTGTGTAAGACTAGAGCCTTTTTTAAGATTGGAGTCTGATTATGACATGGCATAATCTTCATTGAAATATTTTTGGTGATTGCTTGGGTGAGCATAATCCCTGCTTTATAGCTGGAAGACACTAAGTCCATATTCAGAATCAACCATGCACATCATGCATATTCAGATGATACCATTAAACCCCAGCCAAGTCATTTATAAGTCAAATTAGTCTTACACAAGACTTGTTCCACTAGCAATGTGAATGAAAACAAATTCTCTGAACATACATTCTTGGGCCATTTGAGACATACATGTATCACATCAAAAAGTAAACCTTGTCTTCAATTTGAAAAATATAAAATGTTGAAGAATAACAAAGTGACAATTATTACACAAGTTTTACAATGATGTTTTTGTTTGGGGGTGTTGAAAACTTTTCAAAATGTTTGCACACAAAAAAGAGGAAATTCAACTAATTTTCCGATGTTGGCTATATTTTGAGAAAAATTGGCAAAATGTTAAAAAATTATACCCATTATTAAACCCCAATGGGCATCAAAGGTGTCATTCATTTACCACAGACATGTGTAAAATGGAATTGTGGTACATCCCAGTTACCCGCGTACCAGCAGTGGCCTCATATCCACTGAGTGTACCCTCCTCCTTCATAGAGTCTACACCCGAAAAAACAGGGCACCTCCATCAATTTGTTTATCATACATGTAGTTCAAGTAAGTTTACTCGAAATAAAAGAATGTTAAAAAAGCCAAGCAGAACCAAAATTGGTCAAACTGTACAATGAATGTATTAATTATAGTGTAGCACTACTACTAGTACTACTTAGAGAATAAAATATAGTTTATAGCTGTTTGCTATATATTTTAATCAAACAACAACTTTCCCCCTTCATGAAATTCGGCGAGCTGTTTACCAACTGTTTGAATAATCGCGTTCTTTAGCACACGCACGCCGATGGCAACGCCACGTTATAAGCACAACATATACACCCGCAACTTTATATGTAGGGCGCGCTTGCACATCTTAACGTGATGACATACACACTGACGGTATTATTATGCTAATAAGCCCGCACCCAAACTATGTATTATTATTACACTAGTATGAATGAACACTTGCTAGCGTACTGCGTAATCCAAGCAGTGTGTGCTGCGTGTAGCATCATACATTACATACACGTGTGATTGTCCCTGAACATTTTCAGGTACAATCACGCAGCATTTATACACACAAGTCCTGCAATAAATAACGCTAACGCTGCATCAATCGCGTATCTCGCAGCTGTGCTCACACAAACAGGGAATCCCCTACCCTTATTAATACTGATAGCTTTACTTATACCTAAAATTTTTGTAAATCTTCTAAAAATTATTTGTTTTACTGCAATGGCCACTACAAATCAATCATTTTTTATTATTTGATTTTTTTCAAGATTTGATTGAAATGATAATTGTTGGATAAGATAAAGAATTTGATTTGGTATTCACAAATTTAATTTGATATAAATAATTATTAATATTTAAATATTATTCAAGATGTTTAATTATAGAAGCACAAACAAATAGATTCAAATGTAAGTAATGTTTGGCTAAAAAACACCACCCTAGCACACACCAATCCCCTCTCCCACCACAAACCCCTCCCACCCCCATCTAACCCACTCAACCCCAACCACAAACCTACTCCACCGTCCCACAATGCCCCCTCCACATCCAAACCACCCCTACAACATCCCCTCCCCACCACAATTCCAGTCCCCATCCCACCACAACCCCTTTACCATCACAATTCCCACCACAAACTCCCTCCCCTTTCCATCCCCACTACAAACCCCCTCCCCACCCCTACCACAAACCCCCTCACCCACCACAAACTCCTCCCCTTCTCCACCACAAAACCCCTCCCCTCCCATCACCACCACAAACCCCTCCCCTCCTATTCACAATGCCCCTCCCCCACCACAAACCCCTCTCCCACCACAAACACCATACACACCCACCCCATGCATCCACACCACCACAACCCCTCCCCATCACAATCCCCCACCCTAAACCCCATTCCCAACCCCACCACAAACACCTCCTCCACCACAAACGTGCCCTACCCACCCCACCCCTAGGTAACCTTACTCCAACAGATTTTTACTCCATTGGAACAATTATTTTGGGGTTTCAAACATGAAAAATAGTTAATTTATTACGCATTTTGTCTTGGTGGCCGAATTTGCCCACTAAATTGGTGGGACAATTTGGCCACCTGCAAGCAGCAAGGAATGATAAAAATGATTAATTTAAAATGGGTAAGCTTTTACTCAAAAAAAACATATGCATCGGTTTCAAATCAAGTTGAATATATAACTGTCACCAACCCCTTGAATTGGGCCTTGAATATACCGTACTTACGAATTGCCACCAGTGATTATAACATGTTTTGAGGACAACATTTCTGATTCAGATTCCCAGATTCTAAATTTCGACGGACGACGGGCTGCATATATACTGGAATGAACGCCCCTTGCGCATGCGCATACTGTTGTACTGAACCGTGATACTGCACAGGGTTACACAGAGAAATGGGCAGCTCAAATGGGAGGGCAAAAATTGGGAAACGTTCTTGAAATCTCAATTTTTTGCATTAATACTATTTTAATACTTTTTCCAAATATCAAGTTTCTTATTTAATTTTATGAGTGCTGTAATTAGTGAACTATGACTAAAAGTATACATTTTTTAATTTTGTGAGTGCTGTAATTAGTGAACTATGACTAAAAGTATACATTTTTTATACATCTAATAAAGGAAAGGAAATGTATCAAAGAATCCAAATTTGGCATCAATTTTGATCAACATTTTGACTTTTTTGACCCAAATTGTTTGGACAAAGCAAACAAAAATAATGTTGAGTAAAAATGCCCTAATCGCTTGATGATGATGTAAAGACACTAACTTGGTGACGATTTTTTAAATTTTATTTAACCTAATCTAATAGGCCTACTGTATTTTTGGAAATTTTGACTAAAAAGTGCCACAAAAAAGTTTCCATTTTTTTTTTCTCACTTTTTTGGCACTTTTTGGTCAAAATTTCACGGTGAGTTTGTCGCGAGCCCTCTTCGACGGAAAAGCCGCCAATTAAAGAATATCGTCTATTACGTGGGTTGTCAAATGTGGGTCATCTAAGGTGTCCTGTTTTGGACTTTGAAAATGAGGAAATGTAAAACAAATCATTCCAGTGTGATTTGGGCATTCTTTGGCATCTAAAACAATCGACCTATCAACATCAACAAAAATTGCGGAGAAGGGCAATCCAACCAAACTTTTTTAGGCCTCGTGTGTTTATAGACTAGGGAAATCAATACCTTCTAGGTAAGGGTTAGGGTTAGATTATAAATAAATAAAACCTGTGAAAGGGAGACCAAGGAGACCACTGGCTGCCAACCAGAATACTCCCGGTCCCGGGGCCAACCTAATCTAACCTATCGTATTTCTACCTTTCACACCTTTCGCAATTCTACACTACCCGTGCATTTCTCCAAAAGCCCCTGGGAAGGGGGGGGGGGGGGGTGCTGGGGTGCTGCAGCACCCCCATGGTCTTTTTGAGGGGGTGCTGCCTAAGATTTTAAGATTTTTGAAAAAATATAGGCCTACATTGTCAGTCCAATAATAAGTTAAACTGTTAAAGGGTGCATAGCAAAATAGCAAAGTAGTTTCAATATTAATTATTCAAGCATAACCAGATGGTTTCAGGAACGTTTTCATTACCATTTTAGTTAGAAAAACTGGACATTTTTGCGCGCTTCGCGCATAATCATGTTCAATATTTCATTATTCAAGCATAACAAGATGGCTTTAGGAACGTTTTCTGGACCATTTTAGTAAAAAAAGTGGAAATTTGTGCGCGCTTCGCACGTATTAGTTTCAATGTTAATTATTCAAGCATTTTGAACAAGATGCTTTCAGGAACGTTTTCATGACCATGTTAGTTAAAACACTGGTAGTTTTTGCACGCTTCACGCGTAATTATGTTCAATATTTAATTATTCAAGCATAAACAAGATGGCTTCAGGAACGGTTATCTGGACCATTTTAGTTAAAAATGGATTTTTATGTGCGCTTCGGGCTTTGTAGTTTTTTCATCATTCATTAGAGTCTCTCGTATTTTAGAGTGTTTATGAACCAAGCCAAAGTTTATTAAAAATAAATGTAAATATTCAAAGCAAGGAGAGCTTTCCTAGGTCGTTCAAACTTTCTAAAACTCAACAGCTTTATGGGGCTTCACCCCCTGAACTCATACTGTCTCTGAACCAAGTCAAAGTTTATTACAAATAAATGTAAATTTCATAGCAATGAGAGCTTTTCTTAGGCCATTCAAACATGCTAAAACCCAACAGCTTCAGGGGCTCCTACCCTGAACCCCCGCCAAGGGGCCCTAGAGAGGGCCATTTGACCCCACGCTGTACGGGCCTAGTGGTTAAGACTTACACATTTACAGCACCCCATACAAAATATACTTCCAAGGGCCCTGTTTCTACACTTCTACCTTTTTACATTTCTACACTACCTTTCACATATTGTAACACTACCTTTTGCATTTTTACACTACTTAACACATTTTGTACCCTTTTGGCGTATTTGGCCGCCCATACTCGGCCCTCCCTATTACGAAAATTTAGGAAATCTTCACCCCCCCCCCCCCCCCTGAAAGAATTCCTAGCTACGCCACTGGTGACCATTGAACTTGAATACAACCTTTATTTTAATCTTGAAATAAGAAGAATTTAGTTATTCCAAGCATTAACTGAGCCCATCTCGATCATTTCCTCCAATTCAGACGACGCTGGTCACGCGTCTCGGACGACCCAATATGGTGCACCATTTTGAAATATTTTGAAATATTGAAATATTTTGAAATATTTTTAACAGTCATCGCCCGGTAACGATGAAAATAATTTTAAAAATAACATTTACAATGCAACAAAAATTTACAATGCAGTTGGT
This sequence comes from Ophiura sarsii, assembly GCA_035610835.1. NCBI lineage: Eukaryota > Metazoa > Echinodermata > Ophiuroidea > Amphilepidida > Ophiuridae > Ophiura > Ophiura sarsii. The sequence goes on from CM069448.1 coordinate 46,417,073, forward strand.
TAGCAAACTCCAACGGTTTTGGGTTGGAAAAAAAATCTTCTAATTATGATGAATTTTTCAAAATGATAAGATTAACATTCGCGATTACGTGTTATTTCAATACGAATTCAAAATTTAGGTTTCGCGTGGCCACCGTCGTCTGCTCCAATTCTGGTTCCTCAATAACCCCCTCCACGACAGCCGCTTTATGTTAAAAATGGGATTTTTGGAGTGGTTGCAATTAGGAATTGGACTTACGCCAAAACTGTCACCATAATACCCAAATCTATTTCAATGAAGTTATGATCAGTGCTTCAGGCGACCTTTATCCTGTAACAATCACATGATTTCATTAATCATAAAATGTTTGCATTGATCCGATTTTATTACATCCCATAGTAACATTTACGTCATGAGTTCCAGACGACATTTTGTCAGTGATTTAACATGTTTAAAGGGCCCACAACAATTTCTCGTCGAGAATACACAATCTACTTTAACACTAACAAATATTGATTTTCATCAACATTTTGCTTCATTTTATGTTGGCTTTAGGATATAAACCATATATAAAGCAACATGTTGATTTATTCAGACGAATATTCATTGAATCTAGTGGAGTGAATGATTGTATACTAGTGTCACAGGCAACACAAAATTAGCATGATTAGTGGGGGATTAGGGTCCCATTAACATTTTGTGTCTTAAGGGAGACTCAGTGTTCATAAATACTTTGATGGGTGGTGTTGGGGCTGGATAATTATAGGGGGGGGGGGGCCAAAAAGTGTTGATACTCTACAAAGGGGGGGGGGGGGGGGGGGTGGTCAAAACAGTTTTTGAAAACCCCAACAGAGGGTGGGGGGGGGGGCAAAAAGTTTAAACACTTATTAGTTTCCAACATTTTCTGGGGGCTTCGCCCCCAAACCCCTGCTTTACCCAGCTACAAAAAAAGAAAGGGCAAATTCATATAAATAGCAACAACAATTGCGCGCACATTGTATTCAAAGCCAGGATATATAATTGGAGGGAGCATCCTAATTGGTTTCATGAACAGAGATCCGTGCATAAATATGTGAAGTTATTCAGGGGATTAGAGACTATGGCACTTAACCAAAGATCCGTGCATAAATAGGGTAGGTGTGGGTAATACGGGACCGTAAGGTAATACGGAACCGCATCACTGAAATCTCATCTACAGCCGTCTGGCATTACTAGCACTTTAAATAGCGCCCTCTATAGATAGATCAAACCCTTAGTGAATTTCATGACTATTATCAAAGCTACCGGAAGAATTACCAGCCAGAAAATCACCACAACCTGTCAAGGTAAGGAAAAATGCACCCATATTTTTGGTCTAATATAAAAATAGTGTTTTCATAGAATATGATGGTAAAGAAAAGGAAAGGGGGCGTGGCCTGAATTCTTGCATTATTAAGCATGTTTCAGGTGTTGGTCCAACATGTATTGTGTGTGTGCTTCGCTAGTACAGTGTACATTGGTGTTATAATGCATTGAATGGGAGCCGTGGGTTCACAATTAGTGAAGGTAATATGGGACAACTAGCATGACGGTATGCAAATGTCTTAAAGATCCCGTATTACCCACACCTACCCTACTTTTGTTTTTGTGTTTTTGTAGCAATGTACCTTTTTTGTACCAATGTACTTCATGCATTATTATCTCTTAAATGGATTACTGGATCATTATTTATGGTTTTTTAACAGTTACTCTTTAAATAAATATGTCAAATAACTTTTCATACTAAAACAATGTCCTCAAAACAATGTCCCATATTACCTTCACGTGTAGGTAAGATGGGACATTTATGATGAGCTTAGTATTTGATAATAACAGCCAAACCAAACATAGAATTACTCTGTTTTTAATTACAATAAAGGTTTATAAAATGTAGATTACAAATAACAAACTTTGTTTAAATTTGAGTCAGTTATTTTGTATTTTAATTATGCAAATGTCTTAAAGGTCCCGTATTACCCACACCTACTATGTGAAGTTATTCAGGGGATTAAAGACCATAGCACTTAACCAAAGTTGGGAGTTCTGATTCACTCTTGATTCTACAACCTGCCCTGCTATATGTGATGCGTCCACCAAAGTAGAATATGATACATGATATGAACGGTCCCCTTTTTAATGAAATGTTATCAAGCACTGTTACTTTTAAACTAATAATGTAATGTACATAAAAGTATGCATTTGTTTAATGAAATGAGTCGGAGAATCCATTTTTGGTATCAAATCACTTTTTTGGCGCCATTTTTTGCCCCAAAATCACTTTTTGGCGCCATTTTTTTTTCAGACAACCCAACAAAATCAGTTTTGGATTACATATTCCAAAATTTAAAACCATCTAAAATCAATTATCTAGGAGCGCATTTTTTTGTTTGGCTTAAATGTTGTTTGTTTTGAAAATATTGACCAAAAAGTGCCACAAATTGTTTTTGAGATAAAAAACAATTTGTTGGCACTTTTTGGTCATATTTTCAAAACCTTTTTTTATATGACCAATATAGTTATTGTGAGATACTGAGATAAGCTTTTACGACGGGTCGGAATTTAACGGGTTCGCTGTCGGACAAGTTTACAACTGTTTAACATTAACAATTTTATGATGTACTTACTATAGACACCATGAATGTTGAATGTTAATAATACAGTCTCTGTAGTTTTTATTGGATTAATTTCAAGTCTAAAATATCATGTATATTACTACAGTATTTCATGTACAATTTTCATATATTTTCATTGCAAAAATAAATTCATGTTTCACATGGAATGCCTTTTTGACACGCCCTCTGTGTATTCAACTTCCGTCGGAGCCAGACGGGAAATGTTTTGACGGTGATATTAATTTGGTATAGGCCTACTACATTATGTGTGTGAGAGAAAATACCATCCTCGAAAATCAGCAGGTCTAGTTATAATATTACGATAGGCTGGTCAGGAAGGGTAATTTTTATATACTAAAATGTTACGTTAAAATGTAACAACTATATAATATACGAGGGGCAGTCAATAAATAATGAAAGTGATCATGGTATGGGATACATGAGTGATTCTATTGAGGGATAATGTGAACAATACAAAGTATGAACCTTTGTCTTTCAAACAATACACTTTTGAAAACCTAAACTGGTAAGCCTGACTAGATAAAAGCTAGTCCAGATGGTGCCCATCTGAACTAGCTTTTATCTAGTCAAGCCAATTTAGGCTAGTCGCTCGACTAGCTTTTGCCTAGTTGGTCAAGCCTGCTTAATTAGTTAAACTAGTCGCTCGACTAGTTTTTGACTGGCTAAAAGCTAGTCCAGATGGTGCCATTTGGACTAGCTTTTGCCTAGTCAGTCATGCTCGACTAGCTAGCTTTTGCCTAGTCATCGGTTGCTATGGGAAAATAGCGTGACCTCTATCTTTATCAAATTCAGACCATGAAGTATCATGCATTGAAATTGATCTTGCTGGTTGCTCTGCGTTAAGACAGATCACTCTAATCGGCCCATTCTTTTCATCCATTTGGAATTCTGCGAACTATCTGGTGGTTTTTACATGGTCGGCACTCGCCAGTGTCGTAGAGACGCAATGTGCCGAATTTTTCACCTGTGTTAGGGACCGTTCATTATTTATGGTGGAGGGGGGATGGGACAAATTCGAGACTCGTATGTTAAAATTACCTACCCCGCCCCCCCCCCCCCCCCCCCCCCTACAAGCTGAAACTGAAAATTACATGACCCCCTGCTAACCAGTAGCTTTTGACACAACCCCCCTCCTGAAAAAAATCAACTTGTCACATACAGGGTGTCCAAAAAAATGTTAACACTCCGGCACATGAGATATCTTAAAAGGACATGAACACACGGGTCTAATCTTGATGTATTATGAAAGCTGAGTAAATAAGCTTTCATTTGCATTTTATTGCATTCCAATTGGTTATTTAGAACGGAGATATACTTCAGCAAACATGAGGAAGCAAAATCGGCTTGGTCCAATCCTCTCAGTATGAAGTAAAGCTTTTAATATGCACGAAGCAAGAAGCAACATGATTAGTCACACACACACATCAGTTAATCGCTTCTTTGTTCTTTTCAACGCATTCTTTCGATTCACAAGATTAAAAGACATAAATAAATATATTCCACATAAATTATATTTATTGCAATGGGTAGCTGTCAGTAAAGCAGTCTTTAAATTGAATTGAACATTTCATGTTCTTTGTTGAATATGGTCCATCCAATTAAATAAATTACCTTGCACATGGAAAAAGAGTATAGAACTTGAACTCATGACAAAATACCTTATATTTTATGTGGAATATATTTATTATGTCTTTTAAGCTTGAAAAGAATCGAAAGAATGCGTTGAAAAGAACAAAGAAGAGATTAACTGATGTGTGTGTGTGACTTAATCATGTTGCTTCTTGCTTCGTGCATTTTAAAAGCTTTACTTTCATACTGAGAGGATTGGACCAAGCCGATTTTGCTTCCTCATGTTTGCTGAAGCATATCTCCCGTTCTAAATAACCAATTGGAACGCAATACAATGCAAATGAAAGCTTATTTACTCAGCTTTCATATACATCAAGATTAGACCCGTATGTTCCTGTCCTTTTAAGATATCTTATGTGCCCGGAGTGTTAACATTTTTTGGGACACCCTGTAGTACTTATGGGGCTGAATTTTGTTCATGGATACGTTGGCAAATTCTGTTTGTGCCTTATCTGAACGGCCATACTTTTATGATGGCCCTTCTTTTTATTGTGTGAAATTAGTAATGGCGAGCGTAGCGAGCGGAAATTGTGTCATATTGAAATTAGTAATGGCGAGCGTAGCGAGCGGAAATTGTGTCATATTTATACATTTTGTATGGTTTTGTGAGTCTTTATATTAACCCGAACAAGTTAGCCTACATTCTGGGCAGAAACGTAAAATCCAGTAAAACGTTCTACTTTTGTGAGCATTGGTGCAAAGCTGAGACGAGGTGAAAAGCATGCAATAAATCACATTTTTTTAAATTATGAAATTGGATTTTGTTACATTAATTTATACACCCCGTGGCTCTAATTTCGCGACCGTTGATGATTATATAGATATTTTTCCACCATATCGCGCGAGGCACAGAAAAGATTTGCTGTCTAGAAGTCGTCTCATAGTAACAAATTTTGAAGTCGATCGGTTTTAAGAAAATATGCGCGAAGCGCAGAAAAACAAATTGCATTTACACTCCAAAATAGCCTCTAAAATCACCTCAATCACCACCATCTTTATAGTTTAAAAAAAGTTACACAACCCCCCCCCCTGTTTAAGAATAAAAAGTTACATAACCCCCCTATTTCAACATATGAAAGTTACATGACCCCCCCTATAGTCCTCCCCCCTCCAGCATAAATAATGACCGGTCCCTTACCACATGCTTTTCATTCAGGTTTCTTCTCTGAATTCCTTTGAATCTTTGGTGGCCAAACATAAGTTTGGCCCTTGCAGTTTGGTGTTGCACCTTTATCATTCTTTTCATGTTTGTGTTACATATTTCCGCTTAAAAATCCAAAACTGTATCGTTTGAAAGACAACGGTTCATACTTTGTATTAATCACACTATCCCTCAATAGAATTACCCATGCATCCCATACCATGATCCAGTGGCGTAGCTAGGATTTTTTTCAGGGGGGGGGCAAGATTTCTAAAATTTTCGTAAAAGGTTGCCCCAAAAAATGTTCTAGTCACTTACCTCGTGAATTTCACGTAAGTGGGGGGGGGGGGGGGGGGGGGGGGCTCAAAAAATTTCGCACAGTCCAAAAAAAATCGCACAGTCCAAAAAAAATCGCACAGTCCAAAAATATCGCACAGTAAATGTACTACATTTACAATTTTGCCTTCTATTTGGCTAATAACCTCGGTCTTTTTTCTCATTTTTTTCCTTTTTCCTTTTTTTCTCACCCCTTTTTTTATTTTTAGAGGGGTGGGGGGCGGGGGCACAAATTGGATTTTTTCGTCAGGGGGGCATTTGCCCCCCCCCCTGAGCTACGCCACTGTCATGATCATTTTCATAACTTACTGACTGCCCCTCGTATGTATGAAGTTGTGTAAATGTACATGATGATGTACAGAGAACTTAAGAGAAGTGAGGATTGTTAATGAAACTCTCGCTTGGAAAACATAAGAATATTACGATACGTTTCGTCATAAACATGATAAAGCCTTTTAATTTTTCCCAATAACCCTAACCGCTCATGGGGGTGTGTAGCAAAAAAGCTAACAGGGGAGAAACACGGGACAATAAGGACAAGAAAAAGTAAAACAACATTTGATAGATAGAAATTACACGTTTTTTGCTGAATCTCTGATAAATAAAAATTGCATGCAAAGTATTGCAATTGATATATATTATGATATAACTCAGTATAGCACAAACATATTAATAACAATGAATGAAGTATGCACTTGGTAATTAATGGAAGAACTGTCTAAAGAGATGAGGTGCATGTTTTTCTCTCAAATTTCTCTCCAATCAAATTCTAATAAAATAATATGTTTGTCTATTTATAACAGTTCCATGATCATTTCATTTCTTATGTAAAATCGTTGGACATGCGGAATACTTCTTGTCTTCATGTAGCTAGATAAAATAAATGTTTTCTGCTGAATGATTTATTCACGAACCATGTTGATCAAGTTTTTGTAACATACCGGTGAATGTCCATTGCACTTGAAGGTTTCTTTGTTACTGCAAAACAACTTAATATCGCAAGCAACATTTTGCTAGGAGATCCAATTCGCCAAATTTAAATTGCCGCCAGTTATATTATTTATAATGGTTATACACAGGAAGAGTATACAAATTAGTGAAATTAAATTGCCGCAAAAAGTTGACTTAATGGCAATTTGCTAAATGAAGTTGCCGTGAAATTAAACTGTCTTACAGCATTCGATTCGGCACCTGTTTGAATATGTTTTGAACTAGGCCTATTCAAAACCATAACCGCAAAGACAATAAAATCTATTTTCCTATTGTAAGCGTTGTGAATACCAGCACGCCATTGATTGACTTATTCAAAGATGCGCGTTCAACTTTTACATTTTTACAGGGGTACCTGGACATAATTGTTGGAACAGATTGAAATTCACATAATTTGGGGAAATGCACATATCATCCGTTTTTAATAAACAATTTCAATGAAATTAAAACCATAACCTTGATTTGTGTGTTGGGGTGGGGGCAGTTCATCAACATTTAAAATACCCTAATATGAGAACATTTACCGACTGAAGAACAATCTAGGTATCACATGTTGTGTTCGTCTAAAACGTGTATAGCCCAGGAAGTCCTATACTATTTAAATTGGCACTCCGTGGTCGTCGTTATCCATTATCGAAATATCATTAAATCAACCCAGATTTATATTATGTTGATTGATATTCGTGTACTACGGTGGCCCTGAAGGGTCATGACGAGTCATGACGAGTCAACCAGATGATGACATAACGAGATAAATGACTAGGTATTTAGATCAATCTATCAGCGTAAGTTGCTATCTTCAGTAGATAGCAAGTACATATCAGAGTAAGTTGCCAAGTCTATCAGAATAAGTTGCTATCTACTGAAGAAAACAACTTACTCTGATAGATTTGGTGTCTACTGTAGATTTACTCGCAATTTACTCTGATATACTTGCTATCTACTGAAGATAGCAACTAACTCTGATAGACTTGGTGTCTACTGACGATAGCAACTTACTCTGATAGACTTGCTATCTACTGAAGATGATTCCTTACTCTGATAGACTTGCTATCTACTGCAGATAGCAATTTACTCTGATAGACTTGCTATCTCTAAGATAGCAATTTACTCTGATAGACTTACTTTCTACTGAAGATAGCAACTTACTCTGATAGACTTGCTATCTACTGAAGATAGCAACTTACTCTGATATACTTGGTGTATACTGAAGATAGCAACTTACTCTGATAAACTTGCGATCTACTGAAAATAGCACCTTACTTTGATATACTTGCTATCTACTGAAGATAGCAACTTACTCTGATAGACTTGCTATCTTCTGAAGATAGCAACTTACTCTGATAGACTTGCTATCTTCTGAAGATAGCAACTTACTCTGATAGACTTGCTATCTACTGAAGATAGCAACTTACTATGATAGAATTGCTAGCTACTGAAGATAGCATAGATATCAACTTATTCTGATAGACTTGGTATCAACTAAAGATAGCAATGTACTCTGATAGACTTGCTAAGCACAGAACGTACAGAACTTTGTAACCTGGTTCGTGGGTTACCGTACATGAGTGCTAATCAAGATGGCGAGCAGCATTAGGCCTATCGTGATACAGACAGCCGGAATAACTCGCAAAAAGTCGTCAACTCGTCAATAATCACGTCATCTGTAAATTATGTCGCAATCATCTAATCAATAATCACGTCATCTGTATAGTATCTCGTAATCTCGTCAATTATCACGTTATCTGTAAATTATGTCGCAATTATCTAGTCAATTATCACGTTATCTGTAGATTATGACGCAATTATCTAGTTAATAATCACGTCATCTTTAAATTATCTCGTCATCTCGTCAATTATTGCGTCATCTGTCATACGAGCAGCATTGGACCTATCGTGATACAGACAGCCGGAATAACTCGCAAAAAGTCGTCAACTCGTCAATAATCTCGTAATCTGTAAATTATGTCGCAATTATCTAGTCAATAATCACATCATCTGTAAATTATGTCGCAATTATCTAATCAATAGTCACGTCATCTGTAAAGTATCTCGTCATCTCGTCAATTATCACGTCATCTGTAAATTATGTCGCAATTATCTAGTCAATTATCACGTCGTCAATCACGTCATCTTGAAATTATCTCATCATCTTGTCAATTATCACATCATCTCGTCAATTATCTCGTCATCTCATCAATTATCACGTCATCTTGAAATTATCTCGCAATTATCTCGTCTATTATCAAGTCATCTTGAAATTATCTCTTCATCTCGTCAATTATCTCTTCATCTCGTCAATTATCACGTCATCTTGAAATTATCACGTCATCTCGTCAATTATCACGTCATCTTGAAACTATGTTGCAATTATCTCATCAATTAACACGTCATCTCGTCAATTATCACGTCGACTCGTTAATTATTACGTCAGTCATCTTGAAATTATGTCGCAATTATGTCGTCAATTATATCGTCATCTGTAAATTATGTTGAAATTATCTCGTCAATTATCTGGTCATCTTGAAATATCTAGTCATTAATCTCGTTATGTCATCATCTGGTTAAATCGTCATGACCCTTCATGGCCACCGTAGTAACCAGATTAGGTTTTTTTTCTTTTTCAAAAAGTGATTGATTTTTTCCTCAAACTGACTTTGGTGCAATTTCGGCATTTTTTACCAAAAACTACGGAAACAATGAAGGGACATGACGTGCGTGTTGACGAGTTGATGAGATGACGAGATAAATGATGATATAATTGACGACAAATTTCGAGATAAATGTCGACATAATTGACTACATAATTTCGAGTTGCCATGATAATTGACGACATAATTGATAACATAATATCAAGTTGTCACGATAATTGACCATATAATTACGACTCGATGAGTTGACGAGATAAATGACGACATAATTTCGAGTTAACATGATAATTGTCCACATAATTGATGACATAATATCAAGTTGTCACGATAATTGACAACATAATTCCGAGTTGATGAGTTGACGAGATAAATGACGATATTGACGACATAATTTCGAGTTGCCATGATAATTGACTAACATAATTGATAACATAATATCAAGTTGTCACAATAATTGACAACATGATTACGAGTTAATGAGTTGACGAGATAAATGACGATATAATTGACGATATAATTGCTATCTTCTAAAGATAGTAAGGAGGTTCACATGGTGCCCATTTTGCTATCTGCTGAAGATAGTAATGAGGTTTACGTGCTCATTTTCCTATCTACTGAAGATAAGGAGGTTCACATTGTGCCCATTTTGCTATCTACTGAAGATAGTAAGGAGTTTCACATTGTGCCCATTTTGCCATCTGCTAAATATAGGAAGGAGGTTCACATTGTGCCCATTTTGCTATGTGCTAAATATAGTAAGTGGGTTCACATTGTGCCTATTTTGCTATCTACTGAAGATAGTAAGGAGGTTCACATTGTACTCGTAATTATGTGGTCCTTTAAAGAGAGCAGCGCGCTGAAAATGCCATGCTAAGAGCAGCCCGTGACCATTTACCCTAAAATCATTCCTGAATAACTCGTCAAGTCGTAATTATGTCGTCAATTATCGTGACAACTGGACATTATGTCGTCAATTATCGCGTCAATTGTCGCGTCAACTCATCAACTCGTAATCATGTGGTCCTTTATCGTGACAACTTGATATCATGTTATCAATTATTTCGTCAATTATCATGTCAACTCGAAATTATATCGTCAGTTATATTGCAATTTATCTCGCCAACTCATCAAGTCGTAATTATGTGGTCAATTATCGTGACAACTTGATATTATGTTATCAATTATGTGGTCAATTATCAAGTCAATACAACGACGCCGCAGGTGGAGCGGCGTCGTTGTTCTACGCAAAAAAACAAACAATCATACTGAAGACATTTATCAAAGAAATAAGTGCAATTTATTGTCCACATTTGACAAATTTTACCCCTTCTAGGATCGAATAACCCTCAAACATTCCATCCAATCCCATGCGATGAATACACCATGCGTCATCGTCGCGGCGCCGGCATAAACGCAGGAAAAGCGTCAAAGGCGCACTGCAGAAGTGCGCGTTATGGAGCAAACCACGCATTGTGAAGGTCGGACGCACTGTTAAAACGTAAGCCCCACCTCCCCGTGTTAAGTTGTCTCATCTAAATGTCGCCGATTTCTCTGAGAACCAATGAGATTGCTTACACTTTCTTAGCTGTTTAAGAATATGTTATCAAATATCGTGACAACTGAACATTATGTCGTCAATTATATCGTTAATTATCACGTCAACTCATCAAGTCGTAATTATGTTGTCAATTATCGTGGCAACTTGATGATTATGTTATCAATTATGTGGTTAATTATCAAGTCAACACGAAATTAAGTCGTCAATTATGTCGTCAATATATTATGTTATCAATTATTTGGTCAATTATCATATCAACTCGAAACTATGTCGTCAATTATGGCGTCATTTATCTCGTCAACTCATCAAGATGCAATTATATTGTCAATCGTGACAACTTGATATTATGTTAACTCGTAATTATGTGGTCAATTATCAAGTCAACTCGAAATCATGTCTTCAATTATATAGTCATTTATCTCGTCAACTCATCAACTCGTAATTATGTTGTCAATTATGTTGTTAACAATATTATGTCGTCAATTGTATCGTCATTTATCATGTCAACTCGAAATGTTGTCGTCAATTATGTCGTAATTTATCTCGTCAACTCATCAACTCGTAATTATGTAGTCAATTATCGTGACAACTTGATATTATGTTATCAATTATGTCGTCAATTATCATGTCAACTCGAAATTATGTAGTCAATTATCTCGTCATATATCTCATCAACTTGTAATTATGCTGTCAATTATTGTGACAACTTGATATTATGTTATCAATTATGTGGTCAACAAGCACCTCATTTGTGGCTTGCTGTTTAACCAGTACAGAAATATCACATCTTCTGTCATGTTTTTACTTCGAAGACCACAACCTAAGGTGTAAAACATCAGGCTTAATCGTGATGAAGTCAACCCTACCACTTACAGAACTTTATTTAGGTTTGACAAACAAAATGTGGAATGGCTTGCAGACACCTTCATACCATGCACCAAATACCGAGACTCGTGGTGGGCGTTTGACACCAGTGGCACAAATGGAGACGACTTTGGCATATTTGTCAAATCCACGGTACCAAACGCCCGTTGGCGAAACAAGAGATACTAATGAGTAACTTAAATTAGCTAGGGATGAGCAAGACTACAAAATGTCTCTAATAGTGAACCATTTTGCCACCCCCTTTTGTAGATGGTAGTGTAGTACAATAGCAACTACTTGAGAACTTACTAGCTGTGGCAAGTAACACTTGTCATCATTTAGCAAATGGTTATGAATAACATTTTTATCAATTGCTTAGACTAGACCTTTTACTTACCTAGCTGTTGCTTTTACTTAAAGCATTTACTAGTTAGTAATTACTTATTTTTATGAATACGGCCTATAATGTCCTTGTAAATGGTTATAACGCACTACATCCGGAGAGTTGGGCGGGGGCACAAATAGGGTTAGGGGCGGGGGCACAAAGGTCTTTTTTCTGTCAGGGGGAATTCCCCCCCCCCCCCCCCCCCCCCGGTAGCTTCACCACAGGGCAGAGCAGAGAATTTATGAATTTAGGCCGCTTAAATACAATTTTAGCTGTATTTTGAGCTATTTTCCCTTCAATTTCTCAGTAATAACTTGGTTTTTTTTACTCTGGGCAAATTTTGGCTAGGCCTTTATCCAAGCACCAGATTGTCACCATTTTCTTGTGCTAAATTTGATTTAAAAACATTTAAATAACATACAGGGTGAGTCAAAAAAAAGTTTACTCAACTTCAGCGATTTTTTTTTAGAAAAAAGTGTTCGTTTGTTTTGAAAACATTACTACGGTATTAAGACAAAGTAATTAGCTTTAATATGAATTTTATCTGGTTTAGATTGGTTGAGGGAAACTTATTTTACGCTGTTTTGAATGAAAGTGACCAATTTAACGTCCGAACACGCTTCCAGATCTTAACCATTATATTTCATAAGATACGACCAATACAAAATTACAATACCGACAGCGAAAGGATCAATTCCTTTGTTATGAAATGATTAAAGTGTGGTAATTGTGTCATAAATAGGCCTTAAAGCTGTATATTGTCCCTCAGTGCAACCATCCTAAGCACACTCTCAAAGATCAGGAGAAAGACCAAACAAGATGCTGGATTATCAAGTGGGTCTCTATTCATTAACAGGAATAAATTTTACATGTAGAGAGAGAAAGAGAGGGATAGACATTATTACTTTCTAGTCTTACTGTGGACATTGACAATTTTTGATTGGTTCAAGGATAATGTTTACTTAATCGGACATATTTACGAAAAATAAGTGCAATATTATGTTTATTGATTTTATCAAAATACTATATCGTATATTGTTCACATTATCAGATAGTCACTGGTGACAATTTTTATTCAATATCCTCATCTAGTTTTATCATGTTTATGAATATCCCTTGCGGACTATTTAATCCTTGCAATTATTATGTATTAACTGACAGTGGTGATACGATTTAATCCATATTTCATGTTTTAATCTATTAGGAGACAATTTTGAACAAGTCTATATCTACTTAATTCTTTTAATAAACAAGATGTGTAATGCTTTACATCATAATCCTAATTATTATTAAGCTCGTTTTGAAATTAAAAACCGTGTTTTTGGTGAAAAAACAGCTCCTGTACAGAAATAGTCATATTTACTTAACGGTATCATCAAATAGCGTGATTTTTTTCTTCAGATGATAGCAAAGAAATGGCGCAATCATTTAAATTTTCGTTTGCCTTGATTTTGTGGTCAGACTTTTTTTTTTTTTCAATTAGGGTAAACTTTTTTTTGACTCACCCTGTATATCAAGTTTAAAGTTGATAGCGCTCAAAGGGTTTCTGAAATCTCATTTTAATCAATAACACACTTGAAATTGAAACTGATAATTTTGACACGTACATGTACACATTATTGTCTTATAGGCTATTGTATTGTAATTCTGAAAACAACACATTAGTTCGTTTTGTTTTTTAATTATCATGATTAGTGTTTCACGAATGCAGTGTAAATTTTGATGGCAATTGGGCGGGGGTTGCAAGGGGCAGAGCCCCCATTGCTGTGGGGGTTTCTTTTGTGGAGTTTAGTCCGCCAGAAACACAATTTTAGCTGTATTTTTAAACTATTTTTCCTTGAAATTACTGAGCCTCAGGCCTTTGGTTTTTTTCTTGAAATCTCATTGAAATCAATAACACTCAAAAATTGAAAGTGATCACTTTGACACAAGTTGTTCTTTTGTTTGGTAATGTTATCATTGTTTATAACTACGAGGGGGTATCAAAAAGTTCTTGAAATCACCAAGAAGTAAAGAAGCCAGAAACCTTTTTTTGATATGTGACCCTTCAGACATCTATAAAAAGGTCATTACAAACCAGCTTGGTGACAATAATCTTATGGGTAACATGGGGTGTACACAGATTGACCTATAATGACCCTGTACATGACCTTTGACCTCTTTCTGTCAACACTTTAAACCATTTATTGCTGTTTTGGGAATAACACAATCTGAGGCAATCTGAGGATCAATCAATGGCGGTCAATCTGAAGATCTCTACAATGGCGGTCTGTGGACAGGTAATACAAAGTGGACTGTGGAAGAAATGTGTGACTTTGCACAGTGAATATTTAAAGATGTCTGAAGGGTCACATATCAAAAACAAGTTTCTGGCTCCTTCATTTCTTGGTGATTTCAAGAACTTTTTGATATCCCTCGTATATTGTATAAAGAAGGACAAAGCCTTATTGTCTTTGTATTGTTGTTTAATTAATGTTTCAGAAATGAAGTCCCATTTCATTTGATTGGCAAGGACGCGGGTTTGCAAGGGGCAGATCCCGTTGCCGTGGCATTTTTGTCCACTATATATTTGTAGCTGTATTTTTTAGCTATAAGCAAGCTTTTCTTTAAATCTCATTTAGATCAATAACAATAAAAAATGAAAACAACCATTCTGGCACATGTTTTTACTTCTGTTTCGGAATACTTTTGTATGTAGTTACAAATCATATATGAAAGAAGGATAATCCTTATATTATTTTTGGTTTTGATTTATAAATATTTTTAAAAAAACTAGGTTCAACTTATTGTTGGGGGCGGGCGGGGGAAGGATGGCGTTGATAGCCGTGGGAATATTTTTGAATTTAGTCCGCTAAAAACACAATTTTTAGCTGTATTTTTAGCTATTTTCCTTCAAAATTACTATTACGATGGTAATTGACATTGCTATGGTGTGAGCCATGGGTTATTTCGGGTCATCCAAGGTTATGTTATACTTCTGGACTTTGAAACGAATGAAACAAATATATAGTAAAAAAAAGTATTTCATACACTATTGTACCGTATCTTTCAGTTATGTCTCTAATAATATAGGCCTATTGTTATGTCTGGTTTTGCTCCTCTTTTTTAGTTTATTAACATCATCGGCAATTATTAGAAAGTAATTGATTGAAACTGATACTTTGTTGGCCTTTATGTTAACTTGAGTAATGGTTCAATCGGAGTTCTACATAGATGTTTCATTGTTTACCACAACTTATAAAACTACCAAGAATAGTACGTATATTTGCCATGACAGATATACATTGACAACTCAAAATTTGCATTAATAATATAAAACAAAAAAATGCTGTGCTTTTGATTATTCTAGAAATTCGTATTTTTAAAGCTTGTTTTGCAGTAAACACAATAAACCCAAATATTATGAAACCTTTCAAAGATTTCGTCCTTTTAATTCAATTTCAATTCAATTCAATTATTCAGCAAAAGTAATACAAACAAATAATAATACAATATGAAGTAGAGGCTAGGAACCCCAGTGGAAACCCTGATAGACGGGCTTATATAATGGGGACCCTTGACACAAAAAATAGAATGATAGCAAATAGAGCTCCTTTCCCATTTCGTCCTCACCCAAGTCATCCTTATGCTATTTCGTCCTAATGCCATTTCATCCTCGTGTCATTTCGTCCTATTCCCATTTCGTCCTTTTCTATTGCGTCCTAATACCATTTCGTCCTTTGCCACTTTGTCCTCTCTCATTTTGTCTTTTTCCATTTCTTCCTTTGTCATTTTGTCCTTTTCCATTTCGTCCTATTGCCATTTCGTCCTTTGCCACTTCGTCCTCTCCCATTTCGTCCTTTGCCATTTCGTCCTAATGCTATTTCGTCCTGATCAAGGCAAAACGGCATGTACGACGCCGGCGGCGATGGAAACACTTATTTCCCCACGTAAGTCATTCCGTTTTACATGATGTGTGGTGGGGATTCCCGTTTCTAAAAACGGAATAAATTACGTAGCATAAAGTATTATTTTTTTTCAGCGCGCTTGGGCGTCTGTATAATATCATATGACCATAATGAAACAAACCTTTACTGATACATGGTCATTTTGCTCGTTGCCGAGATCAACTTAATTGCTAGCAAGGTCACATCTTGGATATATTGCATTTGGTCCTCTAAGCACAGTGTGAAAAAAGGCCACCCAAAACGTCAAGTAAACTTTGATTTTGTTGGTTCAGCCATAACGTGTCACTACTGCTGGCACCCAACGCTGACATCCAATCACATATCACGAGACTTACTGGTTTTGCTTAAATATCCCTACACTGCTATAATAGCTATACATCCAAAGGCATGCATGTATATGGCTTAGGCGTTTACTCATATATATCAATACATCTTTGCCTATATAGTCCGCCCATTGTAAGTTGATACATTATTGTGCTTTGTGGCTATCTTTCAAGTTAAAAACAACACAATTTAATGTGAGGAAGTTTAATTTTAGCATTTTCAGTTTCAACAAGAAAATATTATTTTAATTGATTTTATAGTTTGTAACATACATATAATTTATATAATAGCTCAGGATACAACTCATTTGGTAATGATAGGTTTATTATCTTTCCATGACATGACATCTCATACATATGAAAAATGGATACCTATAAAAAAAAAGATAAGTTTTTAAAGTTGTAATATGAAAGTTTTTTTGGAAAAAATGAGTAACTATTTAAAAATGTCAAAAAGCTTGCGTGTAATTGTACAATATGAAATTCGAATTTCAAGAAATTATTAAGTTGAGATTACAAATCTGATTCTGATGAGGACTAAATTGGCAATCATGATCATGGACAATGTTGTAATATATAATTTCTGTAAACAAAACCTATTTTCATTTAACTGATTAACTAAGAATATAATGTTTGTGTATACCTTCCAAACTCTTTGGCACTACACAACAGAATACACAACCGCAAGCTGTGTCTTTTAATAATGGAAACACTTGACATGTAGTTTATTGGAGTCACAGCCATTATAGTCCAATACTAGGTCAATAACTCTTTTCACACAAGGTCATGTGTTTTAACCTGGGCTATACATTTGCGTTACAATGTGTCTATTTCATGAAATACACCTCCTTTTGCAGTTTCAGTATATATAACAATTGTTTACATCTAAAGGGTATGAAACCATTTGGAAAGCTTATAATCTAAGGGTTGTAAATAATAGTTACTCAAATATACCGGGTGATCTAAACCCTGTAACAATTACAATGTTACGAGGGTCATTCAATAAGTTCTACCTCCTCCCTCATAACATTGCTAATATGAATGTCAGCCTCATGACATTTGTCATAATTATAGCTCTGAATCATAGCTACACATTTATTGTAAATTTTAATCGATATCTGTTTTACTTTTCTTATGATGCGGTCAAATCCGGAGAGAGGTTTTGGACAACGGAAACGGAAAATTACCTTAAAAATAAATGCATGTTTTTCGGGTTTTTTTTCATATTATATGGTTTGATATAATAGCATGATTTTAATACTGAAAATAGAAATCAATGAATGATATCTGGTAAAAGTATAGTATGATCGTCGATGAATGAGATTGTAAGCAATATTAACTCATAGGCTCGCAAATAGTGTAATATCAACTCAAATGTATTGTTATGTCTTTGGCATACTGGAATACTGATAATCAGTATACTTGTCGTGGTTACAACTCAAGCCACAGGGATGCCTTGACGTTAAATCTGTAACATAATAGTCATTTTATGAGTTTTCAATATGTTCCCCCTTCAGAAGAGTCAATTAGGTAGTAAATGATAGAAAATTATCTCTTTGGGAGACTTGTAATTCTTCTATTTAGTCCGGTGTTTTGAAAACCACTTGGTTCTGATGAAAGTTAAATATGCCTTTTGCAGGGTGCTCTAGAGGAGGGGTAAACTTATGGTTGTCCCGATCTGGTTCTGGTTAATCAGAGGGCATAATCTTTCAAAAGAAATCAGTCACATTCAATGTTTATGGTCTGTTAAAGAGATATGTGACATTTCGAACGGTTATAATTGACCGATAGGTATGTTTTGCCTCTTACAATAGGCCAAATGAATAGCACCTCGGCGATTGCTGTTTTTCATTCGTTTCCGTGCACCTCTAGAAAAGTACAACCATTACTCAGATCAATTTACAATGAATTTGTAGCTGAGGTTCCAAGCTACAATTGTGTGATATTTCATAAGACTGGCTAATATAATAATAAAATTATGAGGTAAGAGG
Organism: Ophiura sarsii; assembly: GCA_035610835.1. Classification (NCBI taxonomy): domain Eukaryota; kingdom Metazoa; phylum Echinodermata; class Ophiuroidea; order Amphilepidida; family Ophiuridae; genus Ophiura; species Ophiura sarsii. Next base: position 46,435,518 of record CM069448.1, read on the forward strand.
TATAACTTATTGAATGACCCTCGTATATAAAATTATAATTTTATTTTTGTCTTCCATTGTCTAAATGCAGGAACTATTTTCAAAAACATGCCTATATAGCCTTTAAAAAGGCTATATAGGCATGTTTTTGTTGTAATTGAGTAAATTACCCATCCAGCTATAGACAATATTAATTGGTCAGCTTATTAGGAAATATATATACAGGGTGGTCAATATACGACATTTTAAATACTATAAAATAACTAAATTATGCAAATACAAATTAGGACTGACTGACTGCTTTTACATCAAAATCAGAGCCTTGATAACTCTTTTCCAATTTTCCGTCAAGTAAAATTTTGAAACCTATAGGTGCAAGGTTGACTTGATGGGGGATTAACTGGTTGTAAATTGCTATTTGACTTGTTAATACCCAGTTTATCTTCTTAAATAGAGTAACCAATGATCAATACGTTTTTCTGCAATACAAAAGCTCAGAAGAATACTCAGAATGTTACTTAAAGGCATATTATGTGATATTTTCCAGAGAGCGCCCTCTATTCATGATCTTGTTTAGAAAGTAGATTTTCTTGCAGATTTACATTTCTGATCATAAATCGTAATTCCAAGTTACAGAGCGGTACGATTCCTAATTACCTCAAAATCATGGTTTTAGAGTGAATTAAGAGTGAAATTATAAACTGTCGTGTTATCCCGACAGTTAATTTTAACTCTTAAACCATGATTTTGAAGTAATTAAGAATCGTATCGCCCTGTAAATTGGAATGTATGTACGATTTATGATCAGAAATATAAATCTGCAAGAAATTCTGCTATCAAGTTTTTTTCGATGTTGAGGGCGTTCCCTGGAAAGATCACATAATATACTTTTAAACAGGAGGGTATATATTTTGGTGTGTTACTATGGAAAGAGGCACTCAAGTCGATGTTATTCCCTTGGCCTATGAATCATGTAGGTTTATATACACAAAATACAAAATACATGGACAAAATAATGTTTTAGGACTCATCAGACCCGAGTGATGTCGAAGACAACTTAGTATTTGGGAAGTGAAAATGGATGATAACCGTATCACAACATGTTTAATATTTTAGGCCTATTGAATGTAAAGTGCCCATGTAACCATGGTATACGTCTTTCTGGCCTGTTTCAGGATCAAAGTTATATTGATTTTAGGGGACACATTTGCAGAAACCGATTATAGTCTTGCATCACATTTCCTCTTCATTCAAATTTACACCATCTGAGCGATGTTTGTCATTTTGAAAACTCTTCTTGTTTACTTTTAAACCATAATACGGCGATGCGGGCCCACACAACTAGCGATGCAACTTTTGGTATAGTAGAACTAGAATCGGTAATAATAGTAATTCACTGATTTCGAACGACGAATCGGGGTCGGCAGACGCGAGGGAAAGTCCCGTTATCAGCGACCGATATATCAGTTCTAGGTAGTATGCTTTGTCTGCAACAGTGTTACGTGGATTGGGTATAATAGTGTTTTACATGGACCTGATTCATAGACTACCAGATCATGAAGCTACGTTGTCATGGTAGTAGTATGCCTATAACATCGGTGTCGCGCATGGTAAGTTATATTCATTATTAAAACATTTATTTTATATGTATCATTATTTCGACTCGTATGAATATTTCATATAAATGTTTCGACTTGGCTATGCCATTTAGATCTTCAAACTTGTTCAACACCTGTTGGGACACTATAGGCCTACACTCAAAGAAAAAACTCCAAAAGTAATCTCTACTAGTACTTATTAAGTTGTTCTACATTTATCATGTTCCGGTAATTCGAAACATTTGAATCAGTATTACTCAAATACCATCATCTATCACCCCCATTTACTCAAAAGTGAACTGTTACGTTCCACTAATTATATCAAGTAGGGGAGGATGGGGCAACTGGTCCGGTTAAGCATATTTCATGATATAAAAGCTTAAAGCTCTTGTAAATATTTATGGAATTGCTATGAAAATATCACCCATGTAACTGTTTACATATTACATATATAATCAATGTTATAAAATATCCAAACAAAAGGCCAAATACGACTAACTAAAAACTTTACTTCGCACGGACCAGTTACCCCATCATTGGGGCAACTGGTCCTCTATGTTCCAACGGTTAGAATACACATAAATCATTGAATGACAACACGGAAACTAAGCAGTATTTTCATTTCAAACTCATTCCCATGTCTCATGGAACCCATGTTTTATACAGTTTTCGTGGTTATCGTGTAAATAGCAGTAATACTAATGGTGTGTACAAAGCAAGCGAAATTTAGCCAGCTTTTCATGTTACAAGGGAAGATAGTCAATATGACAATGATGACCCAACGGTTAATATACACAAAAAGCAGTGAATAAAATACATAAATCATGATATTTCGTCCTTGAAAATATATTTACAGACACCATCGAACTGACACGGGTCAAAGTTTGTTCACCGGGAAAAAATACCCTGCCCCCCCCCCCTGACAAGCACACTACGATATAGCACCCATCAAATGCAATATGCACTTGGCATCTTAATATGACTGTACTGCCTGTATATATTAACTGTTGCATATCTATCAATCATATAAAGTACATTAAACATGATCTAAACCCATCTTCATAAATCGCCCATACTATCTGTGCATTTTCAATAAGTCACTCAAGGAGGTGGCTTCAAAGATATGGAGAATATCACATGTATACCCTAAAGTTGCAATTTTGTTTGTAATGTAGAAGGTATAAGGATTATGTCAAGTTTCAACATAAGACGTATACTGTTCAAAAGAAAGCAGTATGCCCATACAATTACAAAATCTTTCATTTCGGACCAGTTGCCCCATAGGACCAGTTGCAAACGTGTTTTATTTACTCAAAAAACTTAACGTGTAATCGGGTTGCACTTTATATACCTTTATTAAGCTATCACCACATCAAGTTCTGGTAATTCAAAACATTTTTTATTCAGTATTACTCAAATACCTTGACCCCATTTACTCAAAAGTTAACTGTCTTGTTCCCTAATTATATTAAATGTGTAAAAAGAAAAAAACATGTTTTATTTACTCAAACAAATAATCTTATTCTTGAAGGTAAGATCTCATAATTACTCGAAAGTTACACAATTATTGTTTCATTGTTGTGATGAAACGAACAAGCTTATAAGCTTATAAACTTAAATTAACGGTTCATGTCCGCTAGACTGACGACGGCCAGCTAGTCCGATGGTCCTCTAGTCCGACGGCCCGCTAGTCCGAATGTTATAAAAGGTCCGCTATTCCCAGACGATGCCGCGGACACGGGCGTATTTCGAATATTCAATGGTAAATTATGCCTACGACTTACGAGGTTACGTGATCAAGTGAATGGGACGCCACGCTTAACGGATTAAATTCAAATAATGATACTGACACTGGAGTTGGTTCTCCAACTCCAGCGGATTAAGGATGAAATAATTTAGTTCCAACGTGTGATGAATTTAAGGGTGATATATAATCAAAATCCATTGTTTATTGAAACCAACGGAAATCACAAAATGTAGGCCTACGGCCGTTTTCGTGTACGCCATCGTCTGGCTATTCCGAAAAAAATTGGGCCCGCTAATCCGAATATAGAATAAGGGTCGCTAGTCCGAAGGTCCGCTAGTCCGAATATAGAATAAGGGTCGCTAGTCCGAAGGTCCGCTAGTCCTAATTTAAAATACGGTCCGCTAGTCCAAATTTAAAATACAGTCCGCTAGTCCAAATTTATAATACGGTCCGCTAGTCCGAATTTAAAATACGGTCAGCTAGTCCAAATTTAAAATACAGTCCGCTAGTCCGAATTTAAAATACGGTCCGCTAATCCGAATATAAAATAAGGGTCGCTAGTCCGAAGGTCCGCTAGTCCGAATTTAAAATACGGTCAGCTAGTCCAAATTTAAAATACAGTCCGCTAGTCCGAATTTAAAATACGGTCCGCTAATCCGAATATAAAATAAGGGTCGCTAGTCCGAAGGTCCGCTAGTCCGAATTTAAAATACGGTCCGCTAGTCCAAATTTAAAATACAGTCCGCTAGTCCGAATTTAAAATACAGTCCGCTAGTCCGAATTTAAAATACGGTCCGCTAGTCCGAATTTAAAATAAGATCCGCTAATCTGAATTCAAAACGGACGTTTCTTTGAAAATCCGTATTTTCTCTTCTATTGATTATGTTATTTGATGGATATTTATGTAAGACATAAAAAAGCACGATTTTGTGGAACACAATGAATGGCGTCCAAAATATGTTACAGTATTATCATGTATAGATAAGATATTGTAAGCAATACACTCGTGTAAGGTTACAAAAAGTCTATAAAATATCCTCTTGAATGTATTGCTATGCATAGCACTACATTACTGCTACTCAATCAATTTCGTTATTTCAATTCATCGCACAATGATGCCTCGCATGTTAAATATTAAGCATGATAGTAATTTTTTTAATTTTATTTATAAGCAACCTTCAGCATAGTCACTAAGATAAACTGCTCACAAAAAGTATCGAAACACTTAGAAATGATCCAATATATAATGGCTCGAAAGGGTATGCATTAATCGAAGCAAATAACCAAGTGCCTAATTTTGTTCTGCGTATTTTGACACCTCGATCGATGAGGTACGATGTTGCGTAGCGGAGTTATTGTCATTTCAATGGTCGTGGGTCCAGTTTCAAAAGTGACAATCATCCTATAGAAAGAGGTTTGCATTACTGTTTAGAATGATCAGATTCGTGCTTTTCAATAGGGATGAGTGTCACTTTTGAAACTGGACCCACGATCATTGAAGTGACAATAACTCCGCTCCGCAACATCGTATCTCAATGATCGAGGTGTCAAAATACGCAGAACAAAATTATGCACTTGGTTATTTGCTTCGATTTATGCATACTTTTTCGATCCGTTATATATTGGATCATTTCCAAGTGTTTCGATACTTTTTGTGAGCAGTTTAGTCATTAATAGAAAACCATCTTTTGAAGACACTTATAACACCTCCATTTACTCCTACATTGAACATGTCGAAGATATCCAAGTTCTTAGTGATAAACAAATATGTCCTTTGCAGTGTGCTATACAGGGTAGGGTTAAACTTTATAAACCATTACATTTTCAACAAAACTATAAAGTCACGTTTACCCTGAAATGTGTGAAATATGTCAAATTAAGCGGGAAGTGTCCGTAACTATACGTGAAAGTTTCACACGATGCTAAAAGATGAGTCATATTCCCCTTTTTATAATTCTTTTATGTGGTTAAGACAATGTTGCCGTATCATTGTGATCTTATCATTTCCGTATCCGTATCATTTATTCATTCAACGATCACATTAGGCCAACAAAATAGAAAAAAAGTTGACTTGCCCTTTCCGACCGACCCGAATTTTCGAAAATCAAAAAAAGTATAACAATTTTTTTTAAAAATTTGAAAGAAGCACATAACAATAAAGAAAGATGAATACGTGTTTTTGAGTAGTATCTGCTTGTTTAAAAATTAAAAAAATTAAAAAAATAAAACATTTTTAAAAAATCATTTTTTTCTTTCTTCTTTAAAACGTGTTTTTGTGTAGTATCTCCCTGTTTAAATTTTTTTTTTAAATGGCAAGGCCTTTTTTTTTTGGCCTTAGGCTGCACAAGTCCATGGCCATCGCTAACTCGACTACTGATACCGTCCGCTTGGTGGGATTAAAGTATTATAATGCCATATTCTGTAATAGGTCTGTAGGCCTATACAATAGTCTTAACTTATGAATATTTTACACCAAAGATACACCCAATTTCATGAATTTCTCCAATGACTTCTGATCATGTTTGGTCGAGTATCTGTTTCTTTTTAAAAATAAATGTCAGTACTACGAATTTTACAATAATTAAGGTACATTTGAATTTAAACAAGCTTTAAAATGATATTCCTGCAAATATGCGATTTGCTATTGTTTATAGGCCTACTACGTATAGGTTTCGTGGAATGACGCCTTGGAATTGAATAGAAAAGGTGTACAATGCCTTCAGTCTCGAATGGCAGCCTTCAACTTTAACACAGTTAAATGTATATAAAGTCAGGGACGGTATATATAAAGTCTAACTCAAGATAGCTCCAAACACATTTTAGGGTTATGACTATTCGGTGGTTGCTATCTGCCCAAGATAGCTCCAAGCACATATACCGGTATTTATATAGCATTTTGACATGACTGGTACGGCGGTTGCTATCTACTGAAGATAGCACCAAACACATGTTGCCTTTAGTTTATGTCTGATACGGCGGTTGCCATCTACCACAGATATAGTACCATACACATTATACATTTTGACATAGCTGACAACTGACATTGTGGTGGCCATCGTCAGAAAATAGCACCATATCACATTATCAATATAGATATGAATACATGTAAGGCGGTCGAAGATAAAAGCATCAAACACACTTTGCATTTTGATATGACACGGTGGTTGCTATATCTACTGGAGAACCAACATGACCAATTGTATTTATTTATGGCATTTCGTCCGTGTTTCGTAATTAACCATCGTTGGCCTCGCTGTCGTTATGATTAGTGACGTCACATCGAGTATGTCTCCCTCTTTAGCCTGAAATCGCCAATTATAACGTCTATATCTATCATCTTTTATTACCAAGTCACATGTATAAGAGCTGAAGCAGTCATTTCATTTGATTGAATTCAAAATAAATGTTTAAAAATCAATATAAATTATGCAATATTTTTAAATATATTTACACAGAAAACGGTTCTCAACCATAATAATTTTGATCAGAATAAATGAAAATACTATAGTAATAGGATCTCAAGGTATAAGTTACTAGTGCTATGCTACATGGGTCATGTGGTATTTATGTGGGTTATTCTGGGCCAAATATGGGTCATCCAAGGTCATGTTTTTGACTTTGAACATTTTTTTCTTTTTTTTTAAACCTTTTTTTTTCTTTTCAAAAAAATAAAATATATAAAAAATAAAATAACAATGGGGCGGCCCCAAAGTGAGCGGGCGGCCGGTCGAGGACAACATAACAAAACAAATTGGCCTTAGGCTACTGTGGAAAGATGATGAATAAAATGGGAATATGCAAAGTTAGATTTTGTTGAACTGTTGAAAACTATTTCAAACACGCATTCAACCTGACTACACAATTGCACCATAAATCATCAGCATAGGATTCTATTGTACGCGCGCCGGTCGTATAGAAATGAGGCATTTGTGTGTCTTGTTCATAAATGCTGGTTCCAGTCTTCATGGTCTTGCTAACAACTCTATACCGACCATATCATATGATTATCATTTATGAAAATCCTGGTAATATATTGTTAGCCCATGCAGGCGTAGCTATAGGTTTTTTCATAGGGGGGGGGGGGGGGGGGGGGGGGGGGCGAAATACAGGGGTGTGAGAGGCTACAAATTAAAAAAAAGAGGAAAACAGACAAAAACGAGGAAAAACAGCGTAACATTTGGTAAAAATGCCAAAAATGGGCTGAAAAGAATAGAAAAGGATGAAATTGTGGCATAATAAAAAAAATAAAAAAGAGGAAATCAGCTAAAAAGAGGATCTCTCACACCCCTGGCAAATATTAAAGTGAATCGACGAGGACTTGACCAGAAAGTCAAATTTTGAGAATTTCCGCCGAGTCAGAAACTTGAGAGCGGGGGGGGGGGGGGGGGGGGGGGGGGGGGGGGGATTCATAGCCTCTGGATTCATAGCCTTATTCAGTTTTTAATAAATTTATTTAAATTGAATAAAGCTAAGAGCTCAGACAAAAAACACCTCCACATCGCTCATCATGTGTGATTAATGTATGTAACTAATACACACAATGATTCCAAAAACGGCGGGTGACCGCGATAGCCTTAACATTATATTAATATAGTACATTTTAACCAAATTGGGTAGATGAAGGCAATTTTAGGTAATCAACCCAAAAGAAAAGAAGAGCTGAATAAAAATTCCATTAAAATGGAATAGAGGTGGTCTAAGGGAGCAGTTCCATTTGTACGCGATAAAAACTGCGAGAGTGTTCCGGGCCCCGATGAGTTTTTTATCAGGCCCCGATGAGATTTTTAGCGCGTACAGTTGCGGGTAGCAAAGGATTATTTATCGAGTAGCGTATTACAGCTTGTTTAACGAAAGATAAGTGGTCGGTATGTAAATAGAGCTTCGGGTTATTTATTCTAGTTGTAAGGTACAAATTCAGCATTTCATGTTTTTAGAGATAATGTTATTGATTATGGATGTTTAACGTAAATTGTATTATCCTCGTGTATTTGCTAAACAATGTCCCGCTCTATTTGCTAAACATACCCCAGGGTATGGCAGAGGCCTCGTATCGGGCCCCGATGTCTATTTTATCGGGGCCTGATGACTATTTTATCGCGTATCAACTTGAAAAACATCGGGTCCAAAACATATCAGGCCCCGATACAGTCGCGATAAATTTATCGCGTATAAATGGAACTGCTCCCTAAGAGGCCTGTTGTGTAACCATTTTGTGAAATGGTGTATTTTCCATAATAGCAAACAAATAACAAAACAATAAACCACCGTCTTAAAATAGTACAGGAAATCCATAACGGGTGTGTGTGTGTGAGGGGGGGGGGGGGGGGGGACATAAAATACAATATGTAACATTATGAGAACATTTACCGACTGAATGTAGTCTTAACCGTTGGCCCAGAATTCCTATACTATTTTACAACGGCACTCAAATACATCGTGCCTGATGTGTACAGGGTGAGTCAAAAAGAATGAATATGTTTAAAAAATAGACCAAACAGATTTGACAAACCAATGAGACACGAATTCAAAGAGCAACTTATTCCGCTCATATGACAAAAGAAATCATTGAAATCGATCAATTATATCAGGAGCTATGCCTGTTTTAAAAAAGAAACCCCTTTTTTAGCTGTCCACGAAACGCTTAATTCTCTTGATATCTACCCACTCTAAGTGGGCAGCAAAATGTACACACGGTCATTCATATTCAAATAAGATTAAAGCCCGGGAGTTTCAAACACAGGTGGGAATGGTGTGCCTAAAATAAATAATCAGTGACTACAATAAGACTTTTACCTTCTCTTTTTGACGGATTCTATGATTTTGCATTATGAGGAATAAAACAATTACTTCCTGATATGATAATGATGAGTTTTAAAAATTTTCTTTACTTTGTTCTGTTTTACGTATCGGTGGACAGCTAAAAAAAATGGGCTCTTTTAGTAAAACAGCTATAACTCTGGATAGGAATGATCGATTTCAGTCATTCTTTTTTTCAGATGATCGGAAGAATATTCTCGTCAAAATATCGTTGAGTTTTAGGTCAATTTTCTTTTTCTTTCTCAGGAAAATATATTCAAATCCGTACAACTTCTTTTTGACTCACCCTGTAGAAGCAACGGTTATAAATTTAGTTCATCTGTCTTTTATTTTGTCCAGAAAATGACGATTTTGATGACGTTATGCATTAGTGCAACTCTCTTTAGCAATTTCCCTGCTGGTAAGTAACCTAATAATAGAGCCCTTTTATGGCAAAAGAATGTATCTTATATGTAGTTTTCTAACAGTATACTTCCTTTTAACATGATCAAAGTTAGCTTTTTTCTCCATAAAACATGTAGGCCTAGTGGTAAAAGGCAGGCAGTATATTACTTTTATTGTCTTTACAAGTTGCAACCTTTTCCTAAGTGAGGATTATTGAACCAAGTTAACACAATCCATGTTAAAAGGAAGTATATCATTAGGAAAGTACATATAAGATACATCCTTTTGCCATAAAAGGGCTGAATAGAGAAACAAACCCACCAATAATATACATGAAAAGGTGAATAACGGGGTAAATAATTGCATCGTATTTATCCATATCATTAATTTTAGGTCGTCCGTAGGAGAGACCTTACGACGGCTGCATGCTCTGTGTGTCAGTCAGTCTGTGAAACATTTAGTATACATATTTTGTTTTTCTCCATTTCTTTTTCATACAAAGTCCAATAGTGACCTAACTTGGGTACAAAGATGCGACATGGGAACCTTCATATGTCAATGAAGTCAAAGGTCACATATCAAGGTCAATAGTCATCTGATAAGCTGAAAACATTAAAAAAAATGCCCATTTCTTTTCCATACAAAGACCGATAATATTAGATCCAAAACATAATAATGATAACATTGGATGATTTACGCCCAATACAGGGTGACCCAAAAAAAATGTTAACACTCCGGGCACATAAGATATCTTAAAAGGAGAGAAACACACGGGTCTAATCTTGATGTATTATGAAAACATGAGTAGATAAGCTTTCATTTGCATTTTATTGCGTTCCAATTGGTTATTTAGAACGGGAGATATGCTTCAGCAAACATGAGGAAGCAAAATCGGCTTGGTCCAATCCTCTCAGTATGAAAGTAAAGCTTTTAAAATGCACGAAGCAAGAAGCAACATGATTAAGTCACACACACACATCAGTTAATCTCTTCTTTGTTCTTTTCAACGCATTCTGTCGATTCTTTTCAAGCTTAAATTGATTTATGGTTAATTTCAGTGCAATACTAGCTTATTTCAGTGCAATATTAGTTAATTTATTTAATTGGATGGACCATTTCAACAAAGAACATGAAATGTTTCAATTTTAAAGACTGCTTTACTGACAGCTACCCATTGCACATGGAAAAAGAGTATAGAACTTGAACTCATGACAAAATACCTATATAATTTATGTGTAATATATTTATTTATGTCTTTTAAGCTTGAAAAGAATCGAAAGAATCCCGGGGAAAGAATGCGTTGAAAAGAACAAAGAAGAGATTAACTGATGTGTGTGTGTGACTTAATCATGTTGCTTCTTGCTTCGTGCATTTTAAAAGCTTTACTTTCATACTAAGAGGATTGGACCAAGCCGATTTTGCTTCCTCATGTTTGCTGAAGCATATCTCCCGTTCTAAATAACCAATTGGAACGCAATAAAATGCAAATGAAAGCTTATTTACTCAGCTTTCATAATACATCAAAATTAGACCCGTGTGTTCCTGTCCTTCTAAGATATCTTATGTGCCCGGAGTGTTAACATTTCTTTGGGTCACCCTGTACAGGCTGTCCCAAAATGATTAGTACACATCGATGCCCAAAGTTCAATACATTTTTTCATCATCAAAATTATTGAGATTAGATCCGTTGTTTTTTTATCATATTTGCTATACCCTTTCAATAGAATTTCAGATCATAAATATCGGACTTATTTTAATGAAGTTACACTCCATTGTGTAAGACATGGTGATTTCACCTTGTTGGCAAAGTGCAAAAAAAATGTGTTTTTAAACAGCTTGTTTGAAAGAAACTAGTACATTCTCTTAATCTCCTGTCTGCTAATAGGCCTATCTTGGTTCCTTTCTATTTTAAACTGCTGTTGTATCATATCGTTGTTCAAACCATGAATACTTCATCATTTTGATTCAATTTGAAGAGTAAAAATGGATCGCCACGCACCCTTGGTTTCTATAATGAGCTAATTTTGAGGCTAAATTTGAGGGACATTTAAACAGGTAAAGACGTAGTCATGGGTAATGAGCAGTGGCTTAGACTTCTTTTTTATATTGGGGATGCAATTGTCTACAAACTTGGTAAATATGATATAGTCCCTAGTAAAAATCCATTCTCCAATGTGACAATGAAATCTAAGCCACTGGTGATTCACCAAATACCACTTCATTTAGAAGTCCCTAAACACTTGTCAAATAAAACAATGCATGGGGTCACTCAAGTGTGACAAACTTCTTTTACCCGTTAAATTGAATTCAGGAGAAGAATTATTAATGATTTGAACACCCATAACTAATAACAGTTACAACAGAAAGACACACAAGATTATATTGAGTAGACAAGAGATTATGAGGATACACAAGTTTCTTTCAAACAAGCTGTAATAGCACACACATGTTTTAGCACTTTGCCATAAAGGTGAACTCACCATGTTTTACATAATGGAGTGTATCTTGAGTTTGATAAATCCGATATTCATGATCTAAAATTCTAATAAAATAGTACAGTATGACAAAGATGATGTAAAAACAACGGACCTAATCCCATCGATTTTGATGATGACAAAAATTATTGAACTTTTGGCATCGATGGGTACTAATCATTTTGGGACAGCCTGTATGTAGTGGTCTCGCTATGAGTTTTAAGATATTGCACATACATATGGGCTCAATCTTTCCAATTATATATCACTAAACTTGGATCATACATGCAACATGAGAACCTTCATATGTCAATGAGGTCAAATGTCACATATCAAGATCAAAGGTCATTTGAGGTCAAGTTGTAAAATAACCTGAAAACATAAAAAGAATGACATTCCTTTTTCATACATAGACTGATTGCAACCAAACATGTATCATATACATGCAACATAGGGACCTTGATGTGGCAATGAGGTCAAAGGTCACATATTAAGGTCAAAGGTAATCTGAGGCAAAGTTGTAAAGTATTAAAGCTGAAAACATCAAATCATGACATTTCTTTTTTCATGCAAAGACCGATTGCAACCAAACACGGATCATACATGCAACATGGGAATCTTGATATGTCAACGAGGCCAAAGGTCACATATCAAGGTCAAAGGTCATCTGAGGCAAAGTTGTAAAGTAAGCTGAAAACATCAGAAAATCTTGTTCGTTCAAAGACTGATTGCAACCAAACTTGGAATGACCATACATGCATCATGGGAACCTTTAAATGTCAATTAGGTCAAAGGTCATTTTAGGCAAAGTTGTATAATAAGCTGCAAAGACTGATTGCAACCAAACTCGGGTCAGGATGTTCACTTTATCTACCCTTAAAAACGGACGACCTATATCAGACCGCGTCTGTATTTTATAGTCATGAGTCTGTGTATAAGTTAACGCATAACAGAACACGTGAAAGCATTTCCTAGGTTTGCCCTGAGGAAATTTGATTGAATCTCTAAAAAAAGTAATCTTTCTGTATTTTATGTTATTTCAGAATCAGCCCACACAGTAGACCGAAACATCGCTGTTTGTGAGGGAATGACGTTTGCAATCACCTGTTTCGCCTCCGGCCCCATCATCACCAGTACAGAAGTACAAGAAGTACAAGATCCACAATTTGCTCTTTTGTTACCCAATGGTACCATCGTAGAATCGTTCAACTCCGAAACGGTCAACCCGAACTACTCTGTGGCGTCCACGAAGATCAACAAATATCAACGAAGATCAAGTAAAACTGTCTATTTGGTTGGAAAGGCGTCATTTACGCGGGACAATCAAATGAGGTATGGCTGCTTCAATCCGGGAGATTGGGATCCTCTGTTAATTAACGCAGCTACTCTTGTGACCGTTATTCCTAAAGATGGTAAGAGTATTGTCAGTATCCCACATCTGACACCATGTTGGAGTATGCTATTATGGTATTTTAGCCCTAATAATAACACACTCTGGGACGCATTGTTTTACTAGCTCTGACATGTTGTAACTCTCCAAGTTATCACACTGCGCATGCTCAGTATCATGCGGTCCATATTATAACAACATATATAATCATATAGGTGATATCATGATTAGGCAATCATTCTACATGTATAAAAATCAAAAGAACTCAAGGAAACAAATACATGTATACTAATATCTCCCGACATAATAAACAAATGTGTTTGTTTGTTTGCTGGGGTATTTGTTTGTTTGTTTGTCTGTTTGCTTGTTGGGGTTTGGGTTTGTTTGTTTGTTGTTGGGTTTGTGTCTTTTTTCTTCGAGTTTTTGTTCGTTTATTGTTATTGTTGTTTTTATGGGTCTTTTCGTCAAAACATTCTTATCTAAGAACATGCACGATATATAGGCTATACGACCAAGAACCCAAACACATCGTTTACCAGCAAATTAATTTCAACTATCCTTTAAAAAAAGATGTGCAGGTGTTGCAATGTAGACTAAATTTGTCAAGAAAGCTAAACAATGTAATATTCACCTGTCATTAATCTAGCTTGTACACAACTACTGGAACCTACGACCGAGCTGCCGACATCACTTGGAACATTATGTCCAAAGATAACAGATGAAGTAACTACGCCAAATGAAGGCCTTTTGACGCGTATGATGTCACCTAGAACTTTATATCCAAAGATAACAGATGAAGTAACTACGCCAAATGAAGGCCTTTTGACGCGTATGACGTCACCTAGAACTTTATATCCAAAGATAACAGATGAAGTAACTACGCCAAATGAAGGCCTTTTGACGCCTATGACGTCACTTAGAACTTTATATCTAAAGATAACAGATGATGTAGCTACGCCAAAAACAGACGATTTAAAGAGCAGTCCCGGTAGGTATCCCAGGTCTACATTCCAGTTCAGGCCAGTTAATCGGGTCCAAATTGAGACCAGTTGAAATTCTAAAGTTAAACACAGTTCAAACCAGTTGGTTTAATAATATGGAAAATGGAAACCCAGGATCCGGTTCAAAACAGTTCAAACCAGATGGACAGGTTTTGAACTGGGAGGAACTGGAATTTATACCTGGGATCTAATCATCATTCTCAGCCATCATCAGTATTATACACGACTCAATAAGTAAGTGCCCTCCTCTCTGTTGAAACCGCTAATCCTAATGCACATTGTTATCGCTCTGTCTCCAACAACTTCGACCAAGGAAAACCAGAGCGTTTAATCAGAAAGCGATCTACATCTTTACATGTATGACGGTGATATGTTATAAGGTCACGGGTATAGTCATTATACAAAAATGGAATCAATTTTGTTGACAGTTTCGAAATCGGCATTTTCGTGAAGGATGGTTACTAAGTGAGTTTGGAAATACACTTTTAGCGATTTTACGATGAATACTATGTAAAAGTGGAAATTTTCGCGCTACATATATTTTTGCGCTTTTTGCGCTAAGATCAGCAAGCGCGAAAATAAAAACACGCAAATATATTCCTTTTGTATGTAGGTCTTTGCAAGGGAGCTCAAATCGCGAAAATAAAAACAAGCAAATTTGTTCAAATTGTTCGAATGTACACTTTTGCAGTCTATATTTAAAATCTCAACAATATTGTTCTTGCAGAATGATTCGAACCGGTGGATGCGATACTACCACGTCTTACAGTAATATTAATGTGTGTCGTCTTTTTCTTCACAGATGCAAGTGCAAGGCAGGAAAATATCAAAAGCAGGCAAACATGGTTGCAAACATGGTTCACTATCCTCGGCGTCTTGGTTGCAGGTTTGGTGATTGTTGTGATAGTACTGCTCCTTTACATTAGCCGTATTAAAAAGTCGTGAGTACAACCATGTTTTTATGCCCAATCATTTTGACCAGAGTAGGCCTAGGCCAGTACACAATAAACGCTGAAAAAAAAACCATGTGCTTATGACCGGATTCGAACCTTTGCATAAAATCCACAACGCTCTTATATATTGAGTTATATCTAAGATAGCAGAGGAAGTTGTCCCAAAAAGAAGCGTCTGTGCACGGGATACTCTACTAGAGAAAGATACATAATTG
>CM069448.1:46451175-46559663 GCA_035610835.1 Ophiura sarsii
CCTTTTTTCAACTTGAAACTTTTTAGACCCCCCCCACCCCCCCCCCCGTTTTGGCCAACCCCCACCAAAGTATTTCTGAACACTCCCTAGGAAAAGGGGAATACAACTACACTGTTAAAACACTGTTTAAAAATTAGTTGTTTAAAAAAATATACCCAACATTGTTTAAATTTTAAACAACATTGGTTAAATATACTTTGATTTTCATAAATTTAAACAATAATTGTTTAAAATTTAACCAACACTGTGCAAAAATATTTTAAACAACTGTTGAGCGATTCACCGGTTAACTAATGTTTAAAAGAACATGTTTTAAACAACTTGCTTAGACATTACTCTACGTTTTTTAAAGCCAGTCTTAAACAGCCTATAATTATAAGCATGATGGCTGAATGAAATGATATGATAAGATGGAAGAAAATAATAAATGATTATCCTTTTCTGATGCATTGTGGGATAGAAAAGTGTACATATTTTGGGTGTTCGATATTTGTGTCACTTTTCAATCCCGCAATGCAACAGAAAAGGATAATCAATTGATTTTTACCTATTTGTGATAAACGTATCAGGAATTATGAAAAATAGCTATCCGATCCGAACCCGGGCATAGAAGCTACAGCAGCTCTGCTTGGATTGCCGCAAGTCCACCAGACTGTTGATACGCCCAACACTAAACCAGTTCATCAACCAAATGCAATGAGCCCGGATCCAAAATAGATTCGGGTAATTTTGATTTGGTCAGCTCACTTTGAAATTTAAGAAAAGACGAGTCTTATAAATCATCTAATATATAACAGGTAAATAACTGGTAGAAATGTGTATTTTTACTCTTTCGGCATTCTATAGCTTTACACTACGGTAGACGTTGGTAGTAGTATAAGATTGTCTAGTTTTATATTTGTTTGTTTTTGTACCTGTCCTAGACTAAAAAATGGCTCCGAATTCGGCAACCTGTTTGCTCACAAACCCTGCGAGGCTGCGTGATTTTGTATTCTGGTTGAATCTCACCTTCGGGAGCTTGAAAATGAAACAGTTATTGCCGACGCGGCAATATCCTCAAATAGGTCTTACATACGGAATAAAGCACACAGCAGCTATCATGTTTACAATGCAAATCAACTGTAAAACAATTGCTGCCTTGTTTGTTATACTTTACTAGTCTTTATATTCTGTATGTAGGGAGGTCAACTGATTTTTGATTTCTACATTAAACCCCAACACATTTGGTATCAATGGAAAGCTTTCTTCAAAAGAAAGCCAATGGTGGTAAAATCATGTCCATACCCCATTATTTGTCAAAGTTATGATTTTTTAAAGATTTATTGAACACACATCGCTGTCTGCCGATTTTCGGAGTAATAGAAGTAAAGACAATTCGCGATTCACCTATAGTGTGTGACAATATTGGTTGTTAACTCGCCATTTAAAAATATTTCCGAGAGTCAAATCAATCACTGTAAAACATCTTTGGTAAGACAAATAATGTATCTTCAAAGCCATGTTGTTGTTTTTTGCAAAGAAACAACTTAAAATACATAAATTATGACTTCAACACGATCATTCTAAAGCACCAACCAATGCATCAACTTCGGGAAATCCCTATTGCGCGACTTATGCTCTATGCTCCAGCTCAAAATAAACACATGTAACTTGTTCAGAAAACTACATATTTTCATTTAATAACGGTTTCATATGGGTTTCATAGCCTCCTTATACCTTTAATTGATCTATTTTGGCAAAGAAAATCAAGTAAAATTTACCAAAATTTGACCCCTAAATTCAAGCTTATGAGAATTTTTTTCCCCTGTAACGAATGATATCATGTTTGGTATCAGCGGATAGATAATTTTTTTCTCTTTAAAATGATGTCATTCATGAAATAGATTGCCTTGGAACAACTTTCTAAAGCATCAAATAAACAACGCGATCTCTCGCGAGAAATTGAAAAATTCAAAATGGCGCCGCCCACTACGCATGCTACGCTAGTAAAGTGATCGCGTTGGTGTCATATTTTATGTATTTAATTTTGGTCTTTAAGTTGTTTCTTTGCGGGAAAAAAATACATGACTTGGAAGATACATTATTTGTCTTACCAAAGATTTTTTACAGTGCTTGATTTGACTCTCGGAGACACTTTTAAATGGTGAGTTACCAACCGATATTTTCACACACTAACAGATAGGAATAGCGAATCGCGAATTTGTGTTGATCTCCCTACTGTATGTAAAATTTGTAAGACCTATTTGAGGATATTGCCGCCGACGCTTCAGAATCCGACTGTTTATTTTAACGGAATAAATCGTATTCAAAATTGGGAATCAGCGCGATGCAAGGCCAAAGGGGACTAGAAGTTCTAACTCTCAACAAGCAGTTAAATTATAAACAAGCTGAAGAGTGAAGTGAATGGCGTGCTGCCGAAACAGTCAATTGACAATTTCATTCTGCTGTTGAGTATGATAACAGTTCCTTTTGACAGAATGAATGGGCTTCAAATTTTCTGGTTTTTATATCAAATTTGTGTTTTCCGGATTATCTTTCTTGTTCTTAATGAGTAAGAAAGAAAACACATCAATTTAAGCTGACATTTTATTTAACCGGCCGTTTACACACACGGTGCATGCACGTATGAGAGCCGAAAAATATGCCGCAAAATCACTAGGTCCCATTGTGTCGGCTGATATCAAAAAATCTTGATGGCGATTGTTGTGGGTTGATCTTCAGATGTTAAAGTATACACAATATTATAAGGCCACTTAAAAAATTAAAAAAATTCTCGTAGCCCTCTCGCCTCACTTTTTGGAATATGGTCAAACATTTTTTTAAATCAATTTTCATAGATTAATGAGTTTCTCATACTGAAATGTCAATGGTTTATAGTCCTAATTATGTATTCAACTAACAGTCACTTTCAAGTGTTTTCATAGAATTCTTGGGGTCTAACCCTCATAAACTTAACATGAAAAAGTGCCTCACCATTTTCCTTATGCTGCTGAAAGATGCTGGCAATTACAAATTTTGCATGAAAACAGCCATTTTTATGTGTCAATTTAGAAGAAAAAAAACCGCCTTCACTTTTCGAAGGCCGTGCTACAAGATTCTCTTAATTAATTTTAAGTGGCCTAAAACATATTTATAAGTAAAACCACGTTATTTTGCGAGGAATGTGGATTCGCGAAATAAAATACCCGAGAAATCTACAATTTTGCATTGAAAGTTTGCAGTAAAATGTCCAGATTCGCGAATTTGAATACCCGCTCAAATAGCAGTAATATTAATTTCTCGAAAATAAAGTATCCGCAAAATTATAGTGTTGTACAGTTAAAAATCTTGTTCGGGGGTTAAGATAGAATCCTGAAATATCTTATCATCAACATGGGCTAAAGTCACCGCCATGGTAACTTGGCCCACTCAAAGAGTGGCAGGGGGGGGGGGGGGGGGGGGGTTGGTGGGGGAAAGTATATAAAAAACCCAATATTTCCAAAAACAAAACATTGATTATATGAGAGCCCAAGCTACAAATATTATGTAGACAGCAATTTCACTGGGTAAAAATCTCAAGAAGAACAAAAATAATGGCCAAAATTAGTGTTTGAACAGAGTTTTAGGCTGTAAGACAAGGTCATTTTCCAACATTTTTTACTCTTACAATTTTCAAGGGGAAAATCAAATGTGAAGGGTATTTCACCCTTTGTATTGTATTTGTATGGGGTGAGTGATAACACTGGTACCTGTTAGAGCCTAGATGCTATATCAACTATTATCGTTTAGGGCAATTCCATAGATTGGTGATATGACCTGAAAATTTTAAATTCAATTTGGATGCTTATTACCCATTTTATTTTATTGTATACACTTGTAGGTATATGGGACAATCAAATGTTTGAATGATTTGTTTGTAAATTTCAAGAAATTATCGTCATAAGTTAGAAAATGGTTTTTTCATAAAAAATAAGTGAAAAATGTGTGTCCAGGTTATGTTGACCTCTTTTACATTTAATATTAACTGTAAATATAAATATTTGTTGATTTCTGAAATGCATAATACCTTAGTTTCAAGTTAACAACTATGAAAAATACCTATGCATTAACACAAGTTGGGAGGAATCTCCTGAGTGTCCGATGATAATTGAAAATGTAACGTGAGTAACGATAAACATCAAATAGTTGTCCTACTCAATTGTTCTTTGCTTTTAAATTCTGCCAAATGGAATAATAATCATACTCCAGGTACTTAATTTGAAAACAGGAAATAAAATAGGCTATGTGTAGTTTTATTAAAATGGCAGAGGTTTGAAAACTGTAACGTGAGTAACAATTGTAACGTGAGTAACAAAAATGTAACGTGAGTAACGGCCTAAAATGCATTGTAGCAATAAGAAATGGATCTCTTTTTGTTTTTACTGCACTTAGTTTTATTCATTTATCAGTCTTATGTCAGTCTGGCACTTCCATCACTTCGTACGCACTATTTCCAGGGGTCAGTGCATGTCTTTCCAAGTTTTTCAACAAGTAAAACAGTAACTTTGTCCTCTGAAAGTCACTTTTGAAGGAAAATATTCAATTTTGTTGGTTACAAAGTGTTAAATATACATGCATAGCTTATGTACACAAATATTGTAGAGCATTTTCTGCATATTTCTTGCGTTCATCGTTCCTAAGTTCAAAAATATTGATTTTGCGCAAAGGTGCTGAATTCGGCAACCTTGATAACTATGGTGTAATTCATCAATTATATATATGCAATTATTTTCACCTAACACTTGTTAAACATAATGTTAAGTTTCAAAAAAGAAAATAGCTCTCAAATTGTTTCTGTTTTAATGCAAAATGATACCATTTTCATCAATATATTGTTGATGTAACAGGTAGAGAGTTTGCAAAATGTCCTGTGAACTTGTGTAGCGGTCATATTTGACCGTTTGGAGACATAATAACATTTTGGGAAATTAAATACATCATGTCAAGACTATTTCATAACATTTTGAGCTAATCTGCATCAGCTATATAAATACAATTTGAATTTGTAAAAACAAGTAACGTGAGTAACGTAACGTGAGTAACAGCTATTGTGGTCAATTTTCTGAAAAGTGTTTGTCTAATCAGATTAGTTTCACCTTGCATTTGTAGATCTTAATGTTAGCTTTATCAACCATCTTAAACTTGTTTCCAAAAATATCCTGTATGAGGACACTTTGTGAATGAAGGCTTGTTGCCATTTTATGGTGGCCAATCAAATGTAACGTGAGTAACAAAAGTGTTTTCCTTCTCACTCGCAAGTCATGTCTTGTGTTGCAATTCTAATTGCATATACAGTTAGTGTTGGGTCTTGTGTAACTACTGCAGAAAAAATAATTCTGTCAAGCTTGTTCTTCTAAAAAATATGGCACTTCCAAAAGTGTAACGTAGTGAAAAAGCGTAACGTGAGTAACATGGAATTGCCCTTTAGTAAGTGTACATACTTCAATCTCATTGGTTAACACGTATGAAATCTGATCCATATCGTGTAAACAACAAGTCAAACCACACGATATATTCCATATCGTCGATTAACCGCGTTACCAGATGGCGCGAAATGATATTACGTGTAAATCGATTGCTTTGCGTCTGTGGAAGAGTTGCTCAAAATACGACATGTAAAATAAACAAATAAAATGGCGGTTGATTTAAATGCAACCGAGTCGATTTCTGTTACATTCTGAGGCCGAAATATACCGCAAAAAGGTCTAACCCACTCCAAAAAAAAAAATGATCTGCATATAACCTAACCAGACATGTTTTTCGCGATGATTTTATGGACAGAGGCGATGGCGCAGAGCCTGTTAAAGGGTTGAATTTTACGGAGGTAAGGAAGGGAAGAGAATTCAGCGCCTTGCTCTAACTAGATTTTGACGTTTAGTTTTCCGCGAGTGTTTAAATACAATTTTTATTGGGACTAAACGATAAATTCGTTATCCCCTGCATGTTCACACAATACGGAAAAATACCTATGGTTTGTGCCATATCACATTCGGCCTGCGGCCTCATGTGATATGACATGCCAAACCATAGGTATTTTTCCGTATTGTGTGAACATGCAGGGGATAACTAATATTATCACTTACATGTAGTAGCTATAAATAGATACAAATGCTGTAATCTGATTGGTACATAGCCATTTAGCAACCACGCAATATATAAGCGTATTGCGTTGTAGTAATCAGCTGTTCCAACAACGTAATATATTTGGTATTGCGTTGTTGGTTGAATAACAGCTCTGATTGGTTAAAATAGAGATTTGGGTTGATCCATTATCATTTTTAGGGGTTGGTGGTGGTGGTGATGGATAGGGTGGCCATAGATGTTGGGTTATCATGGGTGCGAGGGGAAGGGGAGGTGTAGGGGATGTGGGGCCAGTGGGGGTTGACCTGTCTTTTTGGTGGTTCCAGTTGTCATTTTGATGGTTCCCAGTGTTTTGGGTTCCGATATGTTTTTAGTGCTCAATAAATATGTTTAGGGGGTTGAGCTGGGGTGTGGTGAATAAGGAAGGGGGTGAGTTGACAAAATGGCCTTTTTTGGTGGTTCCCAGTGTCATGTTGGGGGTTTCCAGTGTTTTGGGTTCCGGGATGTTTAAGTGCTCAATAAATATATTTTGGGGGTTGTGCTGGGGTGAATAAGGAAGGGATGGGTTGACAACATGTCTTTTTAGGTGGTTCCCAGTGTTATTTTGGTGGTTCCCAGTGCTCAATAAATATATTTTTTGGTTTGGGCTGGGATGTGGTGAATAAGGAGGGATAGATTGTCAAAATGGTCCATTTTGGTGGTTCCCAGTGTTTTGGGTTCCGAGTTGTTTAAGTGCTTAATAAATATATATGGAGGTGGGGGTTGTGGTGAATAAAAAGGGCATTTTTTGATGTTTCCCAGTGACATCTTGGTGGTTCCTAGTGTTTGAGACACTGGGAACAACCAAAATGACAATGGGAACGACCAAAATATCATATTTGTCAATCCTCCATCTCCTACCGGCCTTCCATAACCCAACACCAATAACCACATGTGTACCCATCCACAAATGCCAACCCCTAACAAATCTTATGGTTTTAACCCCTCAAATGATAATGGATCAATCAAAGACTTGATTAATCCAATCAGAAGCTACTACGCAATACCAAATATATTGCGTTTTTCCTAAGTGATAAATTCGTTATCCCCTGTTTGATAACGCAATACGGTCGATACCTATGGTTGGGTGCCATATCACATTCGGCCTCCGGCCTCATGTGATATGGCACCCAACCATAGGTATCTTCCCGTATTGCGTTATCAAACAGGGGATAACTAATAGTCTAGTTTACCATCAAAATGTATAAAAAAATTGGTAAAAACATCCGCATTCTACGGTAATGATTGCTCTCTAGTATTCAATCAGTGCATGATTTTTTTGTTCATGTTTGAATTTATTTTTCAGTGTTTTATAAGCATACAGCAAAGATGCATGATTCATCGAGTGAATACAAGCTGAACCAGGTCCCTGAAGATGGAATCTCGGCTGTGAAATTTGGTCCAAATTCATCCCAATTCCTTCTTGTGTCATCATGGGATGAGTCTGTTAGACTGTATGACATACAAGCCAATACCATGAGAACAAAATACAAACATGATGGAGCTGTACTAGACTGCTGTTTTGTGGTAAATATAGAATTGTTACCGTAATTTCCGTGCTATATAAGCTGTGTTAAAGGCATATTATGTGATCTTTTCCATGGAGCGCCCTCTATTTATGATTTTTTTTAGAAAGTAGATTTTCTTGCAGATTTACATTTCGGATCATAAATAATGAATATATTCCAAGTCACAGAGCAATGCGATTCCTAATTACCTCAAAATCATGGTTTTAGAGTGAATTTAGAATATTCACTGGAAAAGATCACATAATATACCTTTGATTGGAATATTATCAAACAACAATCAAACATGTCATCGATATTCTGTCAAAACCATGTTTCTCCATCCTGCCCTACAACATGTATATGGCTCACTCCATGAAGTTGGGGCATATTATGTGACATCCAAGTGAAATTTTCAAAATGGATATTTTCCAACTCTTTCTTCTTTTTTAGGTTCTACATTTACCAAAGTCCAATGTAGAACTTTTTTTTTTAATGTAACATTTGGTGTAAAATAACCGCACATGTTCAACAGTTGGATGACATTTCCGAAAATCCTGATGCTACATGGACACCATTTCCCATTTCCATATCATTTTCTAATAAATTAGCTTAAGATGTGGGCCAAGTTTCTATACCTCAATTAACTACTTGGAACCACAAATACGTGAAAAGAAACCAGATTTGTCTAGGTTGAACATAACTTAACGAACAAGACATCGTAGATTAACTGTTTTATGTAAAAACTCATTGAAAAGTGACTCTTTATTTTGCAATTTGTATACTGAATTTAAATAAAGTACATATCAATATTTGTTTGATGTAAAGTACTCTATAAACCATGCACATTGATTACATTATAGTCATAAAGTAAGTATATGAAGTATTATTTACCTGTATAATGTTATAAAATGCACTACCGATGCTACATGGACACCGCGTCTTGTAACATTGTTAATAATAAGACTATTCATACTGTTACAATTATTTGAGTGTGAATGATTTGTCTACTTGTTCATCATATCAAGTAGATACACAGAGTGAATTGCTTGAAATTTATCTAAACACTGTTCATGTAAAATTTACCTTTTCTGTGTACTTAAGTATTACGATGCTACATGGACACCGTGCCCTAAAATATTTGGAACAGCTTGAACAGGTGCATCTTTTTCAGATCAATAGAGAGGATGTACTATGATGTTAACTTTTTATGTTATACTTATAAGCACACGATAAAATTAATAACATGGATTGTAAAACTACAAATTACACAAAAAGATAACCTGCCATGAAGCATAAAACATAATTACCTATGATACACATACACCCCTTCTTACAATTACACAATAACAATACACCATTGATCAAAGAAACTTAAGATGTCCACTGAAACAAACTTCATGCAGTGTTGTTCTTAAAGTACCCTTTGTGATCTTAGTCTCTTTGCTCGTTTCTGATTGAATCATCCTCTATTATTGATAAAGATGATTGAAAAGTTTGATCACTTAAAAAGTCAGTTTGCAAAAAAATAATTTAATTGCCATGATGGATGTTACGCCTGACCTTTGGTGTAACGCCCAAGTTCAATAAACTAACTACGCATAAGTGAGGTACTATACATTTGAACGCCAATTAACACATCGTACAAATCAGATTTACCATATTTAACTATAATTTTAATTCATCATCTCCGTCACTGACTTTCTTCAGATCCATTAACATATGGATGACCTATACAATAGGTCTCATTCACATAAACAATAATATTCACAAAGTTCAAATCAAATTATAATGTCACTTCAATTATGCCTCATTTGTTGTTGTAGATGGGTTTCCCATGAATGTAATAACCTCGACGAATAATCAATGGTGTTGTTATGTCTCCGGACAATTGAAAGTGTTATTGATATATATGACGTAATAATAACCAGTGCTTACCCATTCAGCAGAATTTAATGTTATCTTACTTAATCTGCGACATCATTAGGGATTATTGGATTACATCTGTCATTTAATCAATATAGCGGTTGTTATATATTCTTGATGATCATTCAATGGTCGTAGCCAAGGTTTTTAATGCTTGGTTGATTTCCATGTCAACAACATCAGATTCATCGGATTACCCCACGTTTGGTATGCATTAATAATCGGTGATACAACTGCTAATTATATCGGCAGCCATTAACCTCCATAAACAGTAACAAGCTGTAACAGCAGTAACAGCAATAACAGCCAACGCACTGAAACAATAAATTGAAACCAAAACCTTGCAAATAATATTTTGTATTTGTAAATAAAGCTATATCCATTTCGGATACAAGTCAAAATTGTTTCTATATATTAATAGACCAAATTCAACACACATCAATTCTTTTGATACCGTATTAAAACGGCGTGTCCAAAAGTAGATTTATAATTGACATTTCAACTGATGTACTCATGAAATCTTGGGGTATTATTTCCACCACGCAACATCGGTACAACATACACAAATGAAAGTTTACTTTTATAAATCACCAGCCATATTTATTTTGCGAGAGAAATCATGATCAAATGCTAATTCGTATAACGTCACATAATATTAGCAAGTTCATGAGTTCACTCCATACACAATACATTGTTATAAACATATATAATTTTGGGCGGGAAAAATCATGATTGTTATGCTAATTCGCATAAAGCCACACAATATCAAGAAGTCATGATTTCACCCTATTACACAACATTTATTTCATTCGGATAAAATTGTATTTACAAATATATTTACATTCAAGACATATTAATTGTATGCGGAAAGAAACCTACTATTATCCCATTTCAGCTCTATTCCAAAATATATTAAAAAGGAGCTTCATTTTGTTATATGTTTCTTTATCCAAAACTTCCTTGCTCATGAGATAAAACAACGGATACAGACATTTTGTTTTCTTAATTTCTACGAAAACAATTAATGAAATTTCCGTAATTTTCACGGATGTAAATTTTGATATTTGAATTGCAAAGAATAACTTCATTTTATACCTTCAATGTAGTCAACTTGAATACACGGATTGGGAACATGTAATATCGTGAAATATAATTTAGACGTATTTTAAGGGACGTCAGCACGTACACGTCTATAGAAAAATAATACAATATTTATTTACACTTATTTACAAACTTACGTTAGATTCCCAAATGTGATGTCTCGTGTCTCCAGACATTCGTCGACATGATGGCACTACTTTCAGTTGTTCACCCTGGACGAAATTCTGTATGACTCGTCCATCCAACGGGGTGCTGATACCATAGCCGACGAAATTAATGATGCTAACTTTCACGTAATAACTTGATTGCCACACATTAGACCAATCGATGGGTTTGCAAACTCGCAAACTTACCCCATGAAACAAAATATACCAGGCTCACAATGACCGCAAGCTTACCCTGATAAAGATGTCGGTTTTTAGGAAGCAACCAAAATATAGTTATCTCCAAGACATCGCATAAGGGAATGATTTTTGTTGACAACGCGATCACAATAATCCTTCGTAAAGCGCGGGAGAAATTAGTCACGCTTATACAACCTAACGCACCTGTTTATATGAACGCCATCTAGCGACCATCGCGCCAGATAGTGTAATATCAAATCATACTAGAAATACATTACTAAATCAAGCGTTAGAGCCAAGCTCTACGTAACAATGGATTTCTTTGGAAAGGTACTAGTTTTTGAAAATGATGGGTTCCTTGTCTTCATCTCCATAAATTCCAGGACGATAGAACTGTCTTCTGAATTAATGTCAAGAACCTGCAAAGCAAAACAAAATAAACCCTATGGCTTAGTATCTTCATGGAACATTGTGTATTGATATTGGAGTAGATTATTTATTCATGTTGCACTTTTTGTGTTGCAGGAAAATATTTATATTAAAATCATGCTGGAGTATTTTATTTATTATTCATTTAACATGAAAAAGAATAGCAAAGGATAGAGAACTTAAATGATTTACAATTATTTGTTTGATTTATAGTAAATAAAACTAAAATAAGGGAATGTTTATTGTGAATTCAGTGAAATGCTAATGGAAATGGTGTCCATGTAGCATTGTGTATTAATATATTTCATTAGATATACATCTCTCATAATATGCCTTTTTTTCTGTAAAGTGTAGTAAAATGTAGGCAATGTTTTGAATGTTTTGGGTGATGGATAATTTTGAATGGGGTAATTGTTTTAGTCTAATTAGGCAAATTTTATGAAATGCTACATGGACATGGTGTCCATGTAGCATCGTATTGGTAAGCTATATTATTAGCATTAAAAGAGCAAAAACTAATTAATTATTAACTTCAAAGTTTATTAATGATGTGATTCTACAATAAAATTACAATTTCAACGAACTATAACGATACCCAATGCAAAATATTGCCCATGCTATGCCCGATGCTACATGGACGCCAAATTATTATGGCGTCCGTGACTCAAAATTAATATCATAACATGAAAAGAAATTCTGATTCAGTGTTTCCCTTTCAATAAAAATGCATTAATAAATACAGACATACAAGCAACATTAAGAAATAATTACAATCGCACTTACCATTCACAAAACTATCCAATGTTTACATTTTGATGCTACATAAAAGTCCCGATGCTACAACGGGACACCAGCGATTGAAACCTTGATAAAACTAGCCCACATGTGGCAAATTCCAAACAAACCTGATAGCTATTGACCTCTATCCTTACAAAAATAAATATGGAATGTTTTATTTATCTCCAGGGGGGGGATTCCCACAAATTGCATAGGATGTTTATCACGATGCTACATTTTATGGTTAGGACACCATGCACACGGCACGGTATACTTTTTCATGAATATATGGAATGGTCTTCATGAAATTTATTCTCATTTGCAATAGTTTTCAATTGATAAATGCTCTTAATTTTGGAAAATAATTTAAAAATGTATGATAGAGAACTACCCCCATTCAGCAATGAAAACTCCCGATGCTACACGTGTATGTTTTGTGGACACCGTGCGTAGCATCGGAAAGGCAATTTTCATGTTGCTTGGGTGAAAAATCAGTCCAGCGTGACGAGGTGTTTTGGTCATTAAACTATGAATACATGTATCTTTTATTAATCAAATCGATTTCCAAGCAATTCTATGATAGTTTTGCTTACATAAAACTCATATTAATTGTTGTGTTTTCCATGTCACGTTTTTTAGCAAAAATGGTCTTGGACACCACCTCATTTTTTATTTATTTTTTCTTCAAGGAAGGGTCAATTTTTTTTTTTTTTTTCATGGCTCAATACTATAACCTAGTACTGTTTTTGGACACTAAAATTTTTTGATATACACATAGAGTAAAACAGTTTATAAGCTGCCTAAAGTACCAAATTCTGCTATTTTAACAAATGCCCCAACTTCATGGAATGAGCCATATAGTAATACTTTCTATGTCGTAACCCACAGGCAGAGAACTAACGGACTTTGACCGAAGTGGTCACCATGTGATCTGGGGATATTAGGCTTTTTTTTATTTTTATTTCAATTTCGTCGTCAAGGAGTACGGGGCAAGGAGTCTCATTTTAAAATTTCACGCAATGTTTTAACGCACATACGGGCGCCTGATGCGTCTATTTATGAATAACGAATCATTTTGGATTTGGGGCCCAGTGCAACTTCTGGAGTGTAGTATTCATTGGTATATAACCTATGTATGGGCAGTCTGCTCTATTAAACATTTTAAAGGGTCAAAACCTTGTAAGTATTACTGCCCCTGAACATGTATAAAGCAACACTTCCTATGCATAACTGTTGAGCAGTTTTACTTTATTGCAGAATGGCCGGAAAAACATACAAGGTTTTGAGTTTGACAGAATAGCGACAATGTGTCTGTAGACTTTAAATAAGCTACATTTCGAGTAGATAAAATGTTAAACTTGAAGTGTGAAGGTGCACTCTGATCATCTATATGTACTACCTCAGTGGAGTGACATATGTGTGTTGTCTTTGATCACATACATACATTTGTCAACACATTATTATAAAATGATATGCGCAATAAGATTGTTATCTCTGTTAAATGAAATTTGAAATTATTGCAAGAGACACATGATGATGAACTGAGTGTTTTTCACACACACTCATTTAGAGAGGTCATAATTCTGCATTAGCATAACTAGGTTCTTCGATTTTATTTTATTTTGGGGGGAATGAGGTGTGATAAGGGGGGCATACCAACTATTTTGTGTATGTATGATACCTAGAGTTTGCCATTCGGGGGGGGGGGGGGAGAATTTGGATAATGATAATAAACCTGTGACGAGTTGGTAAGCTTGATTTTATATGATACCATTTTCTTCCGAATGTATTTAATTAAATTGTCCAAGATTTACTGTATTAAGTGTCAATTGGATTTCAGGAGGGCTAAAGCAACAGACAAGATGTTGATTTGTTTTGCTAATATCACTGATATATTTCATATTTCGCCCTGCAATTGGAACTTTATTGCAAAGATTAAGTATACCAAGGGGGCACTGTTGAATGTTGGGTTAGCTAATTTCAAGCACTGAGTATTTAATTTTCCTTATTGTATTTTATCATCAGGACCAAACTCATACTTATAGTGGAGGACTAGACAATACACTGAAAGCATTTGATGTCAATTCTAACCAAGGTAAGAACCTTTTTGCCTTGAAAAATATAGTGGCGAGTCAGTGTGATGATGGTAAGCCTACATTTATATGGCTTTCTTGGACTTCCAAAAGGCATTTGACACAGTATCTGGAAATTTTACTGTTACTTTAGATGCAAAATTGTCAGTATCATGGGTATTTAATTTTCGCGAATCCACACCCCTCATGAGTTTTTTAAATTTTTAAATTTTTGTTCTTCTCAAATCATGTAAAATCAGCCGTTTTTGGGCCGAAAATCTGTCGAAATTTGGTGTGCAGGCAGAACATTAGGGAGTAAAACTATTTCATTTATTTGTTTAATATGGCCAAGAAAAACAATACCAATTCTTGTTTGCTTCTTTTGTAGTTCTAATGAAACTCATCTTATCATTTATTTCCTTTCTGATTACAGAAACAATAGTTGGTCGCCATGAGGCCCCTATCAAGTGTACAGAGTTCTGTCCTGAAGTGAATGTTGTAGTGAGTGGTAGCTGGGACCAAACAGTCAAACTGTGGGACCCTAGGACGCCGTGTAGCGCTGGATCGTTCTCACAACCAGATAAGGTAACTGTAACAATAGTTGGTCATCATCGCAATTATGCCCCTAATAATGCAACAGATTATATATTCCGAAGTGAATAAACTTCTCACAAATCAAATCTGAACAGTTGTGATACATGGCTGCATATGTTTGTGCTTGAGAAAAGTCACTCATCAGATTTTAATCCTAACCCTATAAGCTCTGAATACCATCAGCTACTACTCTACTCATCTATATGTAGGTGCTGGTGGCATGTGGCAGGTGGGCTATCATATGCACACGAAAATCTTAAGATTTTGCAAGCTGCCTCCTTAGCTCAGTTAGATAGGGCCAGACCCGTTATTCCCGTTAGGCATATGTGACGTGTTCTACCGAAACCAGACGGAATTGGGCAGAGCTCTAAACTGAGAAATAGCCCAAAACATAATTGGGGGATATTTTTGGGGGAATTTGGGTTTATGGTAAATAATTAATCTTCAGAGTGTTTATAACAATATTCTGAAAGATTCAGATTAAAAAACTTCCGAAATGTATGTTTCAGTGATTTAAAAAGGCCTAGTTCTAGTAAAAAGCCTAGTTCTAGTAACTTTAAAGGGCGATATCTCAGTTTGGAGTTTTCATAAAGAGTGTAAAAGATGAACTTGAAAATGATGTAACTCTGCTTTGGGAAGTCCAATTAAAAAAAGAGAGGTACCACTGTAAAGCTGAAGATCTCTACTTTAATAATCAATTACTAACACAATTTTGATATCTTGCCCAATTGTGTCTGGTTTTGGTAGAACACGTCACATATGAGAACACTTTTTTAATGTTCAATTGACCCTAAGGTCTTATAATAGGTCTTATCAATGGGCAAAGAAGACCAAATAGCTTTATATTACATTTGTAACCAAAAAATAACATTAATTAACAAGGACATTTTCTATGGAATGTAATCGAAGAGGAGGAACTTGCCAACACCAGACACAAGAGCTGCCAACTCTCCATGATCCTGCAGGAGACTTCATGAACATAAACCAATCTGGGCATACACAACATTTGTGATGTGATCAGTCTGAAGTCAAAAATATCAGATTTATAGTTTTCTGCTTGATTGTATTATCCATTTGCAACGGAAAATATTGCAGATACCCCATTAAGAATGGATAATTAATTCCAAAGATATGATTAATTAAGGGGTTTTCAAAACAAAAGAAATTCTACCCTTTGTCTTCTTATATTGAAAATCAATGTATCCGACTTCTGACTGATTTTGCCTGATCACATCACATTTGACAACCTCCCTCATTGGGGAAACATTTACTACATTACATGAAATTAATAAAAATCTCCCTGATTGATGAAGAGAATATCCCTGATCACGATGCAAATGTTGGCAGCTCTACAGACAGACTATGATTTAGAGAATAAAAGTATTGTTTTTAGACCGTACCCGTGTTATATTGTCTGACCTAAATGCGGACGATAGTATTATTTAAAGTAGAACAACAATGCCGCAGGCGGAGTTGTTTTACGCAAACAAATAATACTACCGAATGCATTTATGTCAGACAATATAACACGGGTACGGTCTAAAAACAATACCTTTATTCTCGTTCTTTAACAATCATTTTATCTTTAATATATCTTCATCTGTTCTGTTATTGTGATTCAATCCTACAAGTGCAATATTTTGATGTTATTAATGTGCATTTTTATATCGTAATTTTTATATCGTAATTTTTATATCGTAATTTTAATAATGTATATTAGCATGTAATTTGGCCTGCGGGCCACGAGATGCTTCTGAATAAAATACCAATAATAACCAATAATAATACTTTAGACATTTATCAAAGAAATAAGTACATTACTATTGTCCACATTTGACAACTTTTACCCCTGCTAGGATCGAATAACTCACAAACATTCCATCCAATCCCATGCGATGAGTACAACATGCGTAAGCGTCGCTGTGCCGTTATAAGTGCAGGAAAGGCGCCAAAGACGCACTGCAAAAGTGTGCTTTATGGAGCAAACCACGCATTGTGAATGTCGGACGCACTGTTAAAACCCACCTTCCCGTGTTCAATTTGTCTCATCTAAATATCGCAGATTTCTCTGAGAACCAATGGGATTGCTTAAACTCTCTTAGCTGTTTAAGAATGAACTTTCTTTCCAGCTTTATATTTTAGTATGTGTCCTGTCTTCCTTGGCTGATTCCCATTTCTCTTCTTACATTTTAGGTCTACACATTAGCCGTATCCGGAGACAAGCTTGTCGTGGGTACCGCCGGTCGCAAAGTACTCGTCTGGGATCTGAGAAACATGGGTTACGTTCAGCAGAGACGAGACTCGAGTCTTAAATTCCAGACCCGCTGTATACGAACCTTCCCTAATGCCGGGGGCTATGTGCTGAGCAGTATTGAAGGCAGAGTGGCCGTGGAGTATTTAGATCCAAGTCCAGAGATACAAAAGAAGAAATATGCCTTTAAATGCCACAGGTTGAAGGTGAGTGTAGATTAAACTGATCAGCAATGGGGCTGTAATAGATTAAACATTTACAGGCAAAGTATAAATCAGGCATGAGAATTTGCAGGTTTAAACAGTTTAAGTCATTTCCTGGATATATTCATTACCATCATTGATTATTTACTCAAAATCAGTGCTATGTATGTTGAAATTCAAACGTAAATGTTTGATGAAAAGCCAGATGTCACCAATGGCTGTCCTAACTAAACAAGACAATACTGTCTTAATTGTGTTATATGTCATCCTTTTCAACACATTCTTAGCTCCCTCTTAAGTAAATTTAGTGGGGATATACAGCCTGTAATATCGAATTTGCCAAACCCATTTCTGCATTTACATGTACCTGTGAAATGGTTATGGAGCCTACAAAGACAATGCAAGGCCTCACAAAGCTCACCTCACCCAGACTTACCTTGATGAAAATGGTATCCATTTGATGGACTATACACCCATATCACCCAACATGACTCCCTGTGACTTCTGGCAACTTCCCAACAATCAAATCAAAGATTGCTAGGAGACATTTTTAAGAATCTGATGCGAGGTCTGTGTGCCCTAGGGTTGTTGTTTTTTCGTCACCTGATATATTAACAATTTGGTTTTTCATTGTCATCCATCTGTCACAGGTTGATGGAATAGAGCATATCTACCCAGTCAACGCTATAGCATTCCACATCAAACATAATACATTTGCAACCGGTGGGTCAGATGGTTTTGTCAATATCTGGGATGGATTCAATAAGAAGAGGCTATGTCAGTTTCATCGCTATCCAACGAGTATTGCATCGCTGGCATTCAGGTAAGAGACTGTACAAGAAAGCAATTATTTACTAGGAAAAGCTATGCTTTGTAAGTTAAAAGTTTCAAATGGGAAGTTATAAAAGGTTACTTTTTATGAGATGGTAGATTAACCTCAGGTGGAAGAAATGAAGTAGGCATAGTTGTTGTTCCCAAACCTTGTATCTCCATCAGGCCCTTCAGGATGTATAAAGTAATACTTCCTTCATATATAACCTTTTGGCAGTCTGATCTAAACATGTTCAGGGGCCAAAACCCACATCTTTTAAAAGCTTGGCAAGTGCTGCTCTTGCCCTGAACATGTATAAAGCAATACTTCCAATGCATAACCTTCGTGCAGTTTTATTTGATCCATGTTATTGTTAAAGTGCCGGAAAAACATAAAAGGATGGAATCTCCTAAACATCTTCATAGGTGGTGAGAAATTATTATTTGGATTATGTATACTGAACCTATTCTTTCTATTTTCTTTGTAGCCATGATGGATCTGTTCTAGCCATAGCGTCTTCATTCATGCATGAGCAAGGAGAGACAGAATCACCACACGCAGATGAAGTCTATATTAGAAAGGTCACAGACCAAGAAACTAAACCCAAATAGAGACAGAAAGCAGACTATGTGACATGTCACTGGAAGGGAAACTCAAATATTGATTATTGAGTTGAACTTTTTAAGCCAAATGTTCAGAGAAACAAACATGAAGAAGCATAATGATTTCCATTAACACTTGGTGGTGGATTCAAAGCTTCCAGTGATAAATTTGGATCACCTAATTGTCCTCACCAATTTTTGATAGTCATGCTCACCTTTGTACTATTCACAAGTTTAATAAAATGTCATTGCATTTTATTAAATAGTAGCTGTTACTGTTCCAGCATTATTGGACTGGCTTATTTTGTTTTATGATATATGGTAGTTTATAGATGCCAAATTGATTTGTCAATGGAAGGAAGCCTTCTTATCTCAGTTCCCTTGACAAAACATTTATATCTGATCATGATTCCAAGACAAAAATAGCACCAATAGAAGCTAGTCATTGTTTTTTTGATTGTCCATATAAAAGCAACAATAAGTGTTTGGGAAGGTAGTTATAGTCAACAATTGAGTATTTTGGTAAAATGAGACTCATTTGGAAGGATTTATAAGGCATTTGTTAGCAAATCAATTGTGCATGTAATATCTTCAACTACTTTATTTCTTAAAGAAAATATGCCAGGTTTATTAGATATTTCCTCAGTGATATGACCAAAAATATGACCAAAAGTTGGTGAAATTTCTCCACACAAGATATATCAACCATTTGATTGTAGTGCAGGTTAATGTAAACACTTCAAAAAAGAGAGTCTACACTCGAAAGAGAGAGATTGTAACCTTAAATCTTATTATCTATGAATAGTATTGATAAGAGATATTTGAAACGTTTTACATATTTTTATTCCTCATTTTCTTCCAAAACCGTAAATCTTCCCAATTTATAACAATTTATTTTTCAGCTTAATCTTGATCTAAACTACCCTATGTTTCCAATAAATGCCAAATATGTTCTTCAAAAAGTAATTTAAACTCTCATTTGCCAAACTCAGTAGGGTAGGGCTTTTTTGTTGGGGTGGTCAATAATTGTGGGCATTTTTAATAGGTGAAATGTTTAACAAAAATTGAAATTTGCAACAACAATTTTATTTTTATTTTTTAATTTGTTGTTTTAAAATAAAATTGGAGAACAAATTGGGTTGGTCTGGCTCGTAGATTTGTGACATTGGTGTTAAATGTGCATTTGTATATGACTCGTAGTGATTAGCGTTGGTATGTATTGTATCTGTTCTAGTTGTCATCATGTTCTGGCCAAAACTCTACCAACTCCTTTATCTGTTTACAAATACATGGCATCTCACATTGTGTATCCTAAATCACACATCAATTTCTGTTGACTCAT
Source organism: Ophiura sarsii (assembly GCA_035610835.1). NCBI lineage: Eukaryota > Metazoa > Echinodermata > Ophiuroidea > Amphilepidida > Ophiuridae > Ophiura > Ophiura sarsii. The sequence goes on from CM069448.1 coordinate 46,471,271, forward strand.
CAGGATTGTTCATACAAATAGTAGGAAGGATGATTTTCTTATGACAAATCCATGGTGTAAAGTATAATAAGCTTAAACTTACATTTATGTGTAACGTTTCATGCTCACTGAGCACTTCATCAGACTATTTGACATCTGATCTCTTCACTGTCTTTTTGTAGTGATTACCGCCGGATGTACAAGGTGGTATAGAGATCACCTCGTCGTAGATGTTGTTGAGTTGGTAGGCAGGCCCCTCTTTTTATTGAAAGTAGACTGTCCTCATAGTCAAATCCATGTAGCCTCCTTCAACCATCTAGTTGTTTTATGCGCCTCCTTGTCAATGACTTGAGCTTCATCCCACCCAATAACGTGATAGTAGCTGCGTCATGTTCAGTAATCCCAGATTTATATTGCTTGTCTAATTTCTGTTGCTAGGGGATCGTTATCGGGGTGAATTAATCATTGGGTGTGTCTAAGGGCGTGTTCACATTAGAGCAAGTTTTCCCCACCTCCCGTATATCTGGATAGAAAGCCTGGTATGAACAGGAATTTGTGTTAAACAAAATGATCCTCAAGGTGCAGGTTTCAATCCGCATACAATCCGGTATTATCCGCATCGATCGTTGTATGAACGTGTTTATCAATCCGGATATAATCCGGATAGACTTGTGTCCCGGATAGAAATTATAGTGTGAACACGCCCTCAATGTATGATATCTCACTTCAGTTACTGATGGGGAAACTCTATTGATGGATGTAGCCATCATGCTCTCACAAGTGCTTATTTAGATTGTGTCCTGTTAGGGTATGTCCAAAATGCTTAAAAAGTGGCATTTTGACTATCAAGTATTCATTATTTATTAATGTTGTGACTGTAATATTTAGGAATTTTCATTTGAAGTTGTTTGTTATAAATCCAGTTGTATAATTTCCATGTATATTGTTAGGTAACAACAATGTCCATCCGACTTAAATCCCTAAATGTTGTGAGGGTACAGGATATTGTTTTATGTAACAGAAAAGACAGGTAGAACTTGAAATGCATATTACATATTTACCTAATAAGCACTCTTAGAAATGTTGCTTCTGATTATTTCATAAAGCCTTAAAAATAGTTCAGATTTATTTGGTTTCCATTACCAATTTTTCGGATGTCTCGTGATAAATTCATATTGTGTTACATTACATATCTATGGAAAGCTGATGTGTTCATCTTTCGAATGTTACCAAATTTGTAGCAATTACTTATTTCAGTGCTGAGCCACGTGCTTGAGAATATTAACAGTTCTCAATCTGAATGTGCCAATCACCACTATTTTGTCCGCAAGTCAATAGAGCATCCCTGTACTAATGTAGTGGTCAATGTAACACTTCATTGAAGATAGAGTTGTTCTTGTGGAACACTGCAAGATAGTGGTGATTTTTAACATTAAGTTAAAGCACCATTTTCTTTTTACATGTAGATATACAGGGATATTTCTGTGAATTAAAAACTGAGGAATTAAAAACCTCAGTTTTTACAAATACAGGATCAGGAATTGTGATTTTCTTACAACTTCATTTCTAACATATAGCCTTGTACCAAAAGCATTCATAATCATATAACAAATAAGTGTTGTATGTATAATAAGTGATTTAAACTGTTACCTTTTTGAATGGTGATGCAAAGACTTGTATTTGATTTGAAGGTTACATTGGTTTAGAATTTTACTTGGACTACAACTAATCTTGTAAATCATATTTTGTATTTGTACATTGTATATACTTTTTTGGCACAAACTCATCGGCGAGATGCCGTAAAATAAATGAAATAACATGAACATTGTGATTGAGATTGAATTATTTTGCAAACATTAGCCCTATAATTATACACTGAGCCAAAAAAGAAACTTATAAAAAAAAAGAAACTTATACAATTTTAACAGATCACCAAATAAAATTCTGTGCATGAAAATGTACCAAATTTGGATACAATATTGCTGCAATGTGTTGCTTCAAATGGCAGTCAATAACCAATTGTTTGCTTCAATGACACAAGAGAAAAGCGCACTGACCCTATGGTGATCTGTTAAAATTTTATAAGTTTCTTTTTTGGCTCAGTGTAGTAGGTTCCAGTATGCAGACAAAATGACTGGTTCTATAACATGAACCTTTTGCTTGGGTTGGAATTCTTTGGTAAACATTAGCACTATATTTATAATATGTTCCTGTATGTGGACAAAATGACAGGTTCTATAATATGAACCTTGTGCTTGGGTTGGAATTATTTTGTAAAAATTAGCCCTATAATTTTAGTAGGTTCCAGTATGCGGACAAAATGACTGGTTCTATAACATGAACCTTTTGCTTGGGTTGGAATTCTTTGGTAAACATTAGCCCTATATTTATAATAGGTTCCAGTATGCGGACAAAATGACAGGTTCTATAATATGAACCTTGTGATTGGGTTGGAATTATTTTGCAAAAATTGGCCCCATAATTATAGTAGGTTCCAGTATGCAGACAAAATGACTGGTAGGGCTACATTTATGAGTTGAAATATAATGAATAGATCATTTTCTGATCTGAAATTGAATGTTTCCCGTCATAAACCCCATACATATATGAAGAGCTTTGTTGCAAAAGGGCCACCAGACCACCCCGACATGTTACTCATTTTGCATTAGTGAATGTTGTATTGACAGGTCCATGGAATTAATCAAATTATTGTATGGCTGTGTTAATTACTGTTTCCATGACTTGGATTAGTGCATCCATACACGCCAATTGAGGCACCAACCAATACAAGCAAAATTCCACATAATGAATAGCCATCCATTCAATAATGCAAAATGAATAAAAAGGCAGAAGTGGATGTAGGCCCTTTTGCAAAACAGCTCTTCATATGAGTTAATATAATGCAGGCCAATAGTCTGACCTGAAATTGAATGCTTCCCGTCGATCAATACCCCCAAGCTATATCCCATGGTTTATACTTTTAAGAAACCACATTATTTCATTACACCTCGTGGCCCTCCTTATTACGTAATTAAAGTATCATTAAAAGTAGGCCCTACGTACTAGCGGCACGCCCCTCCGAAATTACCATGATTACCTGAAGTAACAATTAATTCCACTGATGTGTATTAATAATACATGCCTCTCGTACTTTTTAAAGTACAAAGTACTCTACCCCTGTTTTTAATTATTCTGTATTTTAACATACCAGAATTCATTAAAAGTAGGCCCTACGTACTAGCGGCACGCCCCTCCGAAATTTCCATGATTACCTGAAGTAACAATTAATTCCACTGATGTGTATTAATAATACATGCCTCTCGTACTTTTTAAAGTACAAAGTACTCTACCCCTGTTTTTAATTATTCTGTATTTTAACATATCAGAATTCATTAAAAGTAGGCCCTACGTACTAGCGGCACGCCCGTCCGAAATTACCATGATTACCTGAAGTAACAATTAATTCCACTGATGTGTATTAATAATACATGCCTCTCGTACTTTTTAAAGTACAAAGTACTCTACCCCTGTTTTTAATTATTCTGTATTTTAACATATCAGAATTCATTAAAAGTAGGCCCTACGTACTAGCGGCACGCCCGTCCGAAATTACCATGATTACCTGAAGTAACAATTAATTCCACTGATGTGTATTAATAATACATGCCTCTCGTACTTTTTAAAGTACAAAGTACTCTACCCCTGTTTTTAATTATTCTGAATATTAATATATCATTTCCGCTCGGTAGAATCGAGTAACCATGGAATATTATTCCAAAATACAAGCAGAGTCCATTAGTTTCCATGTAAACGGAGTCAATGTGTACTATTTGGACTCAATATCAACAATTACTATTAATGTTTAAACGTGCACTTAATTCTGTTTTAAGTGAACCTCAAATCATATCTTATTGGCTACAGTGCGCTGTTGTCCGGGCTATTGTAGCATCGTTCCCTTACATCCTTAGCAGATTCATGTGGCCGTTTAAACATCAATGTTAGTATGAGATACATCATGTATTCAATTACGATGGCGATGCTGGTTTTAGGTAAGTCAAATGCTGTTATGATTACAACATACAAAGTTAACACATTCCACACGGCAGTCAACTCATCCGCAGACGACAGTTTCAAAATTAAAAAGTTTCAAAATGTTTCACAAATGTCAACATTATTGAATTTCACCATATTTGGAATCACCGTGAGAAATGCATTCAAATAAATACAAACATGCCTAGTATTGGTTATAGGTTCAGTAATTCTTGGGATAGACTTTGAAAGTGGAGAAAGGTTTCTGAAAATTCTGATTTGTATAATGGTAAAACTAATAGCCGCATGGACTAATATTATGCGTGTCTTTTAATCCGTAATTATTTTGTAACAATACGATAGACAAGCAAAACAAAGCAATTATTAGGCCTATGTGATCTATTTCAAACTTTAACACATATTTTTTTCTCTTATAATGAAGTTTGACTATTTGGAAAGACACTCCTGGACTCATTAATATATCTTGAGTCTTTGACTGTTTTTTCCATAAATACATGAAATGGAATTCTGCCATCCAATTATTTAGGGAATTTCATCATATTTTCAACATATTTACATCACACTGAGCAAGCAATCCGTACTATTGTGTTCACTACAGTGGCGATCGTAATACTGTAAACAGCGTAATAACACGGTGTAAAACCATGGAATTTCATTTACGAACCAAAAAACACTCGAAAAATATTAGTCCACGGAGTAATAACCCGACAGTTTAAACCATGATTTTGAAGTAATTAGGAAGCGTATTGCCCCGTAACTTACAAGATATTTTAGTTTCATGTTTATAAATCTAATTTGACTATAAAATATGGAACGGAAATGTAACATGCTTATTGGGAAAAAAGTCATTATGACTTCATGAAACATCCATATTCATGAAACCTCACTCTTCCGTTTAGGTTTATAAAATGTCACTCATGTCCAACAAAATACAAAAGTGTAGTACGCATAAGTCTGTTCATTGGAATGAATTGAAAATGCAATGCAGTGTAGAAGAGTTTGGAGAGTCTGCCGACACATTTTACATAATATATTCTTGCTGTTTAAACTTTAAATCATACATAGGCCAATGAATTTGTGTTGGAAATGTCAGCGAAATGTACAAAAAATTGGAAGCTAAGTATTGGCTAATATCTTTTACAGTTTGGCCTGTATACCATACAGTAGCAGAGCCATGTTTTGTTGGACAGGAGACTGGTGTCGATAGAACCTCCCGTTGGCAGTTGTTTCCGAGTCAGACAGGGTGGTCAGACCGTGAAGCTAACCCTTCAGGGTCAGACATTTGTGATTTGTGTAAAGATGGTGTCCACCTTGGAGGGTTCAGCACATCTAATGGTTGGACTCCCCAGCAGTCAGCTCTTGACCCTGCGATATTATTGAATGTATGCAATGATTGCACAGCACGTGCCTGTAAGTATAATTTTATTCATTTTTTTTTTTATAAAACCAATCTACAATGTTAATCTAACAGTCCTGATGAACATCTTCAACAATTTATTCATTATTATTTGACGGCAAATTTCCTAGGTAAAAATAAGAGTATTACTCGTTTACGCTCCATTCCCTTAACGGATATACATGTAGAGTATGTAACGAGATCATATTAATGAAACAATTTTCAGTCGAATTTAGAGATATGGAGTTCCTACTGACTTTTCTACTACAGACTATCAAATTTCGACGAAAAATATAATCAAAGCAAATGCTCCATGATAGGTGATTTACCATCAGTAAACTACTATATCGCAAAGATTCAAGCGGCCTTGTGCCGAATATTCACGTCATGTCACGTCACGTTTTACGTACTAGTTTATAAATCACGTTCATGCTAATCACGCTTTCCGTTAACGCTTATAAATCACGACCACGTATATCATGTTCACGTTAATCACGTTCACGTTAATCACGCTTCACGTTAATCACGCTTCACGTTAACGTTTATGAATCACATTCGCGTTATTCACGCTTCACGTCGTGTATAAAAATCAACGCTTCACGTTAACATTATGAATCACGACACAAAATATATCCGCCTCAGGTGGGTGGACGGATACTTAGTACAGCCTTGCTACTATACACTAATATTTACTTATAATACTTAAATACGTTGAAACTATGACTATAGCTATTAATAGAAAATCTGATACGCTTTACGGAGTGATTCCAAAACGTAAAACGAGATAAACATGAACGTGAAGCGTTGATCATTAAACACTAACGTGAACAGTCAGATGTAGAACGGGCCCCGTTTCAATTGAGTGCGCTCTAAAACGACGGGTGTACGTAACCAAGGTAACGCACACCCGTCAATTTGCGCAATGATTGAATTTTCGCCTTTTACCCCCCAATTATCTGCATAAAAAGTAACTATCCATCGAGTTGAAGGCAGCATAAGGTACCAGAACTCCTTGCGACATCCAGTTCGATTATTTTATTTAACCTTTAACCCCCAAGGCCCAACATCACACGACACAAGCTAAAATTACATATTTTTTGACCGGTTTGCTGCCATGAGACCACCATTTTCTAGACGAGATTAAACCATTTTCTAGAATTTTTAGGATAAGTGGATTAAATATAAGCCCTATAGTATTCAGATGTGATGCCTTTGTAACGGTTATCTCTGTGATAAGAGAGTTATTTCGTTGTTTAAAATCGGCAAAATCGGCTTTTTATGAATTCTGAAAATTACTGTGACGTGAGGCCGTTCCCTTGGAAACGCAGTCCCGTTCCCGAGGCCGCCCTCTATTGAAAAGTGTTTTTTGTTCGTATTCCGGCGGGCGACGGAGTTCCGTCACTTGATGAATCGCCGTGTAAAAAATGACGGCAGTGCGTCACTAAATAGAGCGCCCTCAATTGAAACGGGCCCCGTTCTACAGCTGACTGGTGAAGCATGATTAACGTAAACGTGATTTATGACAATTAATCGTACTCAAAAGGGAAAACATGAAAACTGTGTTGTATATTTTCATAATTGAAAGTGAATATTGCAATTAGTGCTTTTTAAAGACAATAACGACATATTGAATCACAATGAAGGCATGTTTGAATGTGATGAATTATTTCATGACTATGTCATGCTATGACATTTTTAATTCCATTTGCAACACTTTTTATCTTTTAATTGCCAAATCACCAACAAAAGCCTCTAGTACTACTGTCAAAATTACAACTGATAAGACAATGGTGACAGGGATTCCGTCTTCACAAGAAACAGACGGCCCGTTTGAAGCCTCTAGTACTAGTAGTACTGTCAAAATTACTGATGAGGCAACGGAGGCAAGCACCCCATCCTCATCGGAAACAGACGGCCCGTCTGAAGCCGCTATTACTATCAAAATTACAACTGATGAGACAACGGAGGCAAGCACCCCATCCTTACAGGAAACACTCATACCAGACAGCCCGTCTCCTGAAGCCTCTATTACTTTTAAAAGCACAACTGGTATGGTCACGGAGGCAGACGTCCAACCGTCAACACTCAAACGTAAGTTCACGATTTATTTTCTGAAATTTATGACAACAAATATTGGCACGCATGTGATTGGAGGAAAGCAGGGCCGTCGGTTGACATGGGGGGTTGTTGGTGCGACTCCCGCCCCAAGCAAATTTCAAAACAATATTTGGAAAGAGAAGAAGAGAAAAAGGGAAAAGAATATAAGACGGGGAAAGAAGGGGAAGGGGAGGGAGAAAAGAAGGGAGGGAAAGAGTGGGAGGGGTAGCAGAGGAGAGGGAGTATGGTGACGCAAAAGGAGAACATGTATAGCCGTTTGTATCAATTCAGCTGCTTTAATGAAGCGTGAAACTTGGGGTTATAAAATATTATTTTTGTCTGCACAGTGCACAGTGCACAGGGCACATGCGTTGTATATTCATGACTGTCACCGTTTTGGGTTGTTCTCTGTCGATAGCCAAGTTTTCGTCTAGTTTGTCTATTGATATTTGACGCAATAATAGAGCCAGCACGAACGGACATTAAGTGTCATGGGCCAGATTTCATGGTTAGACTATCTTTTGAATAAAAGTGCTCAATCCTACAGTAAACGGGAGAGCTTTGGAAAAATTCAAAGATGAGACCTTCCGAGAAAGGGAGTCGTTACTGTGAGTTTCATGTCAATAAAGCAATCGTCAGACGACAAGATTATGGTACTGTGACTGAGTCGCTTACATCTAGGAAAGTATGAATATACTTTCAAAGTTGTTAAGCTAGTCAGACCCATTCCTATGATCGATCTAAAGGCTTCAGGAGATCCGACTACAGTATTCAAAATCGGATGACTGTCCATACGGGGATCCTCCTGTTGAACAAGGGGCAAGGCAGTGCCATGTTGATGGATTGATGGAGTGCGGAAAGTTAGTTTTACGCGGGGTATTACTATTAGGCTACTAAATACCGGAGGTAGGAATATGTTATATGTAGCATCAGTTCGGATTTTAGACAGGCATAAATATGCGGTACCCATCTTTGCGGGTTCACTGTCCTTTTATTTTATTTTTGCACTTTGCGAAGAAGAGATTGACCAACACGGTCAATAAGTTTACTTTGATTGTACAGAAGAAATAAAACATGATTTTCCATAATCTGTGATACGATCAACAATCTGATGACTGCTTGAGGATATACCATCGCCGCCTTACTAACTGCGAAAGCCGTAAACCGCGCTTTCTAGTTATTTCTTTCTTTTATTTTGTCTCCTAGAATGTGCAGATTATCTTGGCATTAAGAATGGAGATATTTCTGATGCCAACTTCAAATCGTCGCATACTTTATACAGCTATACAGCTGCTCACAATGGAAGGCTTGATGGGACATCTATATGGGCTGCGAGTGGATCAGTCTCTAGCCCGTGGGTACAAGTGGACATCGGGAAATTAATTAGTATATCAGGGGTAATCACGCAGGGTGACGGAGCCAATTCATATAGTGGTACTGTTGATTGGATAACCAAACTAATGGTCTCTACATTTTTAAGTTCTGAAACAGATGATCCTGAAGTGTTCATTGAAGATGTGAATGGTGATGTTAAGGTGAATATTGTACACAAATATTGTCTTTGCCATTAGCCACATCCCAAAAGATGTTATAATGGTATTGAAAATTATTTTACCTGTTAAAAATAAAACTTTTTAGGTATAAAGGTGAGTTTAAATACAGAGTACAGTGGCGTATCCAGGACTGTTTTGATGGGGGCCACATTTTGTATCCCTGTGAGCGGAGCGAGAGAAGCGAGTGGAGCGACCAGCGGGTTGGATCCAGGGTCCCGCCATATAGCCACTGTTGGGTCCAGGGAAGGGGCGAAAGCATTTTGAAGGCAAATATTCAGCATTCTGAAGCAGTTATTTTAGCATTTTCTCACTTGCCTATTATCTACTAACTAAAAAACAATGACTCCTACACTAGAGAGGTAGGCCTATTACTATTAGGTAAAATTAGTAAAAATCAAAGTGTGCACATTCACATTCTAACTTAAGCAACATCCACTCAAGCAGCCTTAGGGTCCTTGTTGGGGTCCCGGGGTGAAGCCCCTGGTGTCAAAAGAAGACCTCGGATCCTCTTTATACCACGGTTCACACAAATAATATCCTTAGAACCTACCACACAGTGACTAATAATCAATGGATACTCAGACGGTCACAACAATCAAGATGTTATTTTGATCAAATTATATCATAGATTTATTAAATATTGAAATAGCAAACAAACAATTGTATACATATAACAAGTACTGCAGTACAAGAAAATTAATGAACGCGAGCCGGCAATCGTAGTCGTGGGCAACCTGTGTTTCCCGTGAAATCAGGATATCAAAATGTTTATTGTTTAGCTCACGGACTTGTAGTTGCTTGCGTCTTGTCTTGCGTCGATGTCTTGATTATATGGCCATTGTTGTTTCTCGTTGTTCTCAGTGTCGTGGAAAATACGTCGTCGCCGTCGATGTCAAAACTCGAAAATATAACTCTCTCCAAAACTCCAAAACGGCTGTATAAATTACAAGACGGGAACATTCACAAATACCAGTTCACTTGAACTAAATGTTCACATTTATATGCATTGGCATAATATAATCCACTGATGAATAGTCTGTATATATACATTATTTACTGTCCATTATAACGAAAATTTAACCATTTCTTTGATGTATCCACATGGCCTTTTATCATAAACGCATTGACAAACTTGAATATTTCTCAACTCACAAGAGCTTAACCTAATGATGAACAATACCCCAATCAGATTGAATAATGTATACTAAATGCTATCAAGTTGATGAACTCCAAAATGAATCGGTTTTGGATATGATGCCAAAATCTTACTAGTTTCAAATACATTATCAACACAACATTAAATTAACCAATACAAGAGTGTTTCATCTATTACTTTAAATAACATCACTCTGCCGAAAATTAATAACTAATAATCTTCCAGAAACAAAATTTGGTGTCAACAGCAAATAAGAAGTCCTGAATTGACTTCAACTGAAAGATGCCTAAAATCGCCCTGCGGAATGTATTTCTCTCATGGAAGAAGGTGGCTTGTAGGTAGACTTGACTTTATAGACTATTTGACATAGTGTACGTTTGGTGGCGCATAAACTTAGCAACACAAACGGGCGGGATAGGAACTACACTGTTATTTATCATACATGTGTATCCTACCAGGTCTTAGATTCATCTGCACAGAGAAACTCTCTATTCACACAGAAGAAATCCAGCTAATCTAAATATCAATACTTTTCTTCCATCTTTTCTAACTTTCATTTCATTCAGCCAGCATGCTTATATAGGCTTTTTAAGCCTGGCTCGAGCATTTTGCTTGAGCTTGGTCCTTTCAGGACCCAAGCGTGTGTCCGTACGGACCGACCGTGTAAACAAACAAACAAACAAACAAACAATATAGCTTTTCCTGCACCACTGAATTCTACCAACAATGACAGTGTTGTGTTGTGACATAACACTGATCATTGCCTGATCCATTAGAAAATCCAATAAGGTTTGTCCCTATTGGTCAAAAGTATTTCTGGAGGGAAACACTTTTATTTTACTCATGACACCTGGAAGCGCCTGGGTTTTAGGCATTTTGAACCACATTTTGAACCACCTTTGACTATCATTCGGGGGAATTGCGCCGATTCAGACAAGTTTTAATATGTTACTTACATCCAATTTCAAAACGTTGGAATGATAATAATAATAAATCATTGGAAATGTCCTAGTTTTTTATATTATTAAGAGAAATTTAATAAGAAAAATCTGGAATCACTAACTGAGACATTTACCTTACCTTAGCTGCATTTTTACTTTTGTTTTTAAATTGGTTTAAATCGATGAAATCGGGATCTGATATTGTGACTTAATATATTTAACGCGTATACAACGTTTTGATTTACAGCTTTTTATGGTGTGAATGAAGTAAGAGCCACAATGACTTCCTTATACCAAAAACATTACTGTCTTTGCTTATACTTTACCCGGCCCTTCTGTACATACAAGAAACGGGGGCGCTCATTTTTCCTTCTCACTTAAATTGTCGATTATTCCTGTATTCATTGCGCTATCTTTATGAGGTTTATGACAGCTCGGTGAGTAGTAATAAAGATACTGGGGGAAAATTTGACCTTTGACCTCAAACCGGAAGTGACCCGTGACTTTTGACCTTAAACCGGTTTAGTAATTGGGGAAGATTTGACCTCTGGCCTTAAACCGGAAGTGACCTTTGGTCCGACCTTTGACCCGTGACCTTTGACCCGAACCGGAAGGGACGTGTGGATGACGTCAGTATTATGCAACGATGAGACACGTTGGCACAAGAGCGATGACGTAAGTATTATTACGCAATGATTTGGGCAATGCGTCAATGCGTCGCGAAATGCGTCGTTGAGTGCGTCAATGTAAGAATGGATTTACCCAATTTCTTGTCATTTAGACTCAACACTTCAAAGCGTTAACATGTATTCGGTAGCTCGGCCCCATGCCTGTTCATTTTGTGGTAAAGGCTTCGCAAGGAGATACGATTTGAGAAGACACGTTGAAAATGTACGCGACGAAGAGATATCACCCTCTATGGAAGAAACGGATGGCTATGATGAAACGACTAGTAAAAGGCCAAGAGTCATAAATGTTGAGTATACAGATGTGAAAGCTACCGACACAGACTCATCTCAAAACGAAGATTTCGATCGTTCCGGGTCTAGTATAGTGAAGAGGATGAGTCAACATCTCAGAGCGCAGATTCCGATGGTTCCGAGTCTGAAAGTGATACAGAAGAGGACGAGTCATCTGATGATGAATCTAGTTCCGAACTTGAAGATAATTTGGCGTATCAAGACTGGTTGGATGAGGCCGTGGAATCAACCGAAGAGATGCGGACCGAGAAATATGAAAAATACATTAATCAGGGTATAAATGAAAAGGATGCGAAGAAAATGGCCGATATGAAAACTCTGTGGGCGGTTAAGAGACACTTTTTCAACAACTATATAAGGACTTTTTGTCGAGTTACCTACATGTGAAAGACGATGATACTCACCAGGAGATACTAGCTGACAACGGAGAAAAGATAGAGAAAGGAATAGACATATCCATCGCTGTTAAAAGAGCCGTGATTAAACATCTGGCCAATTTTGACGCGCTATTTCAGGAACATGAACCGGCTGAGAACCTCCAATCCGATGAAGACAGTGATGATTAAATATCAAAGACTTTTAAAAGTAGAGGTTGAGGTCGCTGTTACGTCTTAAAGTGTGTGTGTACACACATCGACCCTCGACATTTCAATCAAAGTCATCAAACTTGTTCAAATACTTTCTCCCATTACTGTTTGTTTAAATATATTGACACTATAACTCCGAAGACATACCATAAATTGCTTAAACTAGTTGCACCGTTTGTATTGACTACAGGGTGTCTCAAAAAAAATTACAACGCTCCGTTTCGTGAACGTAACTTCCAAAATAAAAGTCGGAACAGAACATTTAAACTGCAAAATAAAGTCCTATTAGTTGGCTATAATTGAGAGAAAATTGCATTCGATTCGGCTCAGTGGTTACGGAGAAATGAGCGATTACGTAAAGGTAGGTATAGAACCCTTCCATCCAAGTTTGCTCAAATTGAGTGATTCAGACAGCACACATAAGAATTAATCGATACTTCTCTCGAAGATAATGATCATAACTTTTACTAATTACTCTAATGATTTGAAGAATTGCGTTAATCAAGGTATTCAATGGTGCTATCTACATTATTTGAGAATAGAAAACCATACCTGCGCAAATGAAAATCAGTATATTACGCAAACTTGGATGGGAGGGTTCTTCACCTACCTCTATATAATCGCTAATTTCTCCGTAACCACCGAGCTGAATTGAATGCGGGTTTTTAAAAATTATAGCCAACTAATTGGACTTAATTTTGCAGTTTAAATTTTCTATTCTGATTATTATTTTGGAAGATACGATCACATAAAGGAGCGTTGTAATTTTTTCTGAGACACCCTGTAATTGCGTAACATCTTGCATAATCAAACATCGATGTAAGACTTAACGGAGAAGTTAGCTATGGGCCACCATTATTAGTGTGTAGTATATCATGGAGCATAATCTACTATTTTACAATAAAATGTACATCTTAGAAGCTACAGTTAAGCCCACAATTATTCATACCCCTTGGAAAATATGAGTTTTTTGCGTTTTTCTCATATCTATACCAGCTGGAGTGTTGGAACTTCCGCTTTACACTAAAGACAATTAGTTTGCAAGTACAAATCAATATATTTGGGCTCAACATTTTTTGCATAACAATAGAATTGAACAAGAATTATGTTTTTATGCCTGTCCAAAATTATTCATACCCCATACCAAGTCTAAGGATTGAGGCCACTTTTTGTGATAATACACATGTTTTTGACATTCCAAACATTCTTTATATTGTGTGATAGGCTTTTATATTGTTATGTAATTATTCAATGATGTGTGCATACAATGTTATTGCATTACAAATGTGTCCTATTGAATGTACAGTGAGGGATATTATAGGACAACACTCTAGCTCTTTGACAGCATGGCGAAGAAGATCAAATAACTTTTTTATGCATATTGTGAATGCTCACAAAGAGGGGAAAGGCTACAGAGCTATTTCGAAACAATTCCAAGTGCAAGAATCCACCACACAGAGCATAATTAGGAAGAACAAGACGTTCAACTCACTAAAAAACATTGAAGGATGCAGTCGGAAGCCAGCGGTGTCCCCTTGTTTGGCAAGAAAAGTATTGCGAAAGGCCAACAACAATCCACAGATCACCATCGATGCTATCCTGAACAACCCTGGCAATTATTGGACCAAGATATCATGGCAGACACTCCAGCATATATGGCACATGAGAGGTCTCCATGGAGGCCGACCAAGAAAAACTCTACTCCTTAAAAGAGACACAGAGAAACTTGTCTTGCATCTTAAGCAACCCCAACACTGAAGACCAAAAACTTGGATCTTTGTCCAGAAGTGCTCTTGCAAATGCTAGATGAGTTTCTTATTGTCTCTTTTCAGGAGTAGAGTCTTTCTTGGTCGTAGTCCATGGAGAACTCTTATGTACTATGTCTGCTGAAGTGTCTGCCTTAATATCTTAGTCCAAGACTCAACAAGGTTGTTCAGGAGAGCAGTGACGGTGATATGTGGATTGTTGTTGGCCTTTCACCATACTTTTCTTGTTAAACAAGGGGACACTGTTGGCTTTCGACCGTGTTCTTCAGGGTTTTTAACTGATTTGAAGTGATTTTAACTGTCTTGGTCTTCCTAATTATCCCCTTCGCCATGCTGCCAAAGAGCTAGAGTGTTGTCCTATGATATCCCTCACTGTACATTGAATAGGACACATTTGTAATGCATCCACATTGTATGGAATAATTGCATAACAATATAAAAGCCTATCACACAATATAAAGAATGTTTGGAATGTCAAAAACATGTGTATTATCACAAAAAGTGGCCTCAATCCTGAGACTTGGTATGGGGTATGAATAATTTTGGACAGGCATAAAAACACAATTCTTGTTCAATTCTATTGTTATGCAAAAAATGTTGAGCCCAAATATATTGATTTGTACTTGCAAACTAATTGTCTTTAGTGTAAAGCAAAAGTTCCACCACTCCAGCTGGTATAGATATGAGAAAAACGCAAAAAATACATATTTGTCAAGGGGTATGAATAATTGTGGGCTTAACTGTATATGTCACCATTATACTGTGTAGTTATTGATCATGGAGCATTAATACTGTTTTACATGGCGTGGAATATTGCATCGTACGTTGTTACTGTTATGGAATAGCCATACATTTTTCTGTTGGATAACATTACTCACGTAAAAAAATAAGTAATAATTACATGTATACATTACTAGGGCATTCATCATACGTTGAGTGATCATAAGTTCAATGGCCTTGTTCATATCGTAGCATTGGTGTTAAAGTTGAGCGACCGTGTGATAAAATACAACATACACCTACCCTTCTTCCTCACGTTCCATGCTTCTCGGTACCATAAAGGTGTCATCGCGTGGTTTTCGGGGTATTAATAAAAAGCAAAAAACAATAAGGGCCTCCCTGTTTTGACGACCAAGCTTCAGCAATGTGAACATAAATTAATAACAAATAGCAAATAATAATGGCCTCCATCACCAAATTTGGAAAAAAAGTCCGGACGAAAACACGTTTATTTGTGTTAATTGTCCAAAACAGCCCGTACTACTACGATAGGACTTGTCCCAACTCGTCTCATCATTGCGTAATAATACTTACGTCATCGCTCTTGTGCCAACGTGTCTCATCGTTGCGTAATACTGACGTTATCCACACGTCACTTCCGGTTCGGGTCAAAGGTCACGGGTCAAAGCTCGGACCAAAGGTCACTTCCGGTTTAAGGCCAGAGGTCAAATCTTCCCCAAGTACTAAACCGGTTTAAGGTCAAAGGTCACGGGTCCCTTCCGGTTTGGGGTCAACGGTCACGGTTCACTTCCGGTTTAAGGTCAAAGGTCAAATTTGTCCACGGTATCTTTATTTACTACTTCGGATATTCAGTTATGGAAGCATGTCAGTTTCTCACATTGGGATTCCACCCGGGACATTGCATTACATTAATAATGTGTCATTCTCTTCAATAGTACATGCGTATCACAATAGTTATAGCATTACATAATAAAGACTGTTAAACGATTGACAATTAGTAATAGTTCCATTATATCATAATTAAAATAAATTAAAATGTCAATATTTCTACCGCTTTACACAAAACATATTGTTTGGTTCCTTTTAAATTTAAATTCAATGCGATTTAACAAGTAAACATTCTTTATATTGCGTTTTTTACTTCAATCAATTTTGTTATCTCCTTTTTTATTATTAGATGTTATAGGATATTTAAAATGTCACAGGTGTGTTTAACCATGGTTTAACTCATATACAGAGTGGTCCAAAAAAGGTTTACACTTTTTAAGATGCATATTTCTCGAAATGGACGAGATCTCTAATAATTGTTTTAATATTATCTTAAACGCCATTATCTTAGTGATTTATGGTGAAAACGGCGTTGAAAATGAAGCATAAATTAAGAAATGGCGACGGTTTATTTATAAAGAATAATGGTCTAAAACCAGTTCGTCCACGTGTTACGCAAGTGTATGGGATATTGTCAACTCAATAGTACTTTTTTGAGGAGTTTATATGGACATTCATGACTGCCATAGACTTACGTGTAAACTTGTAGTATTTGACAAGTTTTCGTTAAATTGACGCTATTTCTTAATTTGAGCTTTACTTTTTTGATAAATTTGCCTCTAAAAAAGTGTAAACCTTTTTTGGACCACTCTGTATTATAGGCCACCCACTAAAATATATACCACAATCACTGACAAAAACATGCTGTATAGGCATAACAGATGTCAATGTACATTTTCCATTATAGCGCGTCCATGTCAGACACATGCACATGATTCTCGTGCTTTCATTGTATTCCCGGCCCAACCGTTTTGTTGTTTGATTTTTTTCTCCAGATATTTGATGCCAATACGGATGCTACATCCATTGTCATCAATATGTTTCCGAGCCCCGTGAACGCTAGATTGGTTCGAATCACTGCAGTCGAACGAAATGACAGCGGTAACTATTGGAATTTGCGGTTCGAGTTGCTCGGCTGTAACATTTAACATGACTCAAAGGGCAGATGACTCAAAGTCTATGAAGGGAGACTCAAAGGATAAACGAGAAAAATATATTAAACAATTACATATTCAGTTTTCTTTATAAATATATTTGTTTTACAGATGTTTCACACAGTTATTAATACAGGAATGCACTACGCAAATTCTTATTACAATGTCAGTTGTTTAACTACATCACATAGGGGTGTTAATGAATACCATATTTCGTTATAGTTTTCATTGTTCACATTTTTCATGAAAATGTATTGTTCGATAACATAATATAGCTTTACCTTTTTTCTGAATAAGGGGAGTGATGCTTGACCTTCCTCCATTTTGGTCTTATAAATATAGAAACGGCATCATAAGAGTATAGTTTAGAGCACTCCTCTTCAGGTTAAGACTTTCCACGCGGCTATTAGTTTTAAAATATACATAACAGATTTTTCAGAAACCTGTCCCAACGTTCAAAGTCTATCTTAAGGATAAGTGACCCAATACTAGGCATGTTTGTACTTAATTCAATGCATTTCTCATGGTGATTCGAAATATGGTAATGACATTCAATAATGTTGCCATTTTTGAAACATTTTGTGACATTTTGAAATTTCGTCTGCAGCTGCCTGCCGCGAGGAAAGTGTTCAGAATACCAAAAGGCTGAACCTGCTTATCCAAGTTGATAGTAAGATTCACCTTTAATAGCATTTTCCCAAAGGTTCAAAGTATTTGGGCACTTGTAGAACATATACACTATCGTTTCCCTTTTATCTTGAATAAACTTTAAACAGAATCTGATCACATCCAGCTGAAAGTTGATATGGTTCTGTGTTGTAAGACCACTTATATACAAGGAAATAACCGTTTAATATATAAAACATGGATCGTGGGGTCCCATAGAGTTGTACCTGATTTTGCAGGCGTCATGAATTAAGCCTATTCTGGGCCTATTACTTGAAAAATTGTACGTGTCTTGTACTGCAAACATCAGAAGTCTAACCAACTCAACCGGTAAAATGATATGCACCACAACCGACAAATTGTAATATACCTACAGTGCAACTTACCATAAATGCCCCTTTTCTATCAGATTCACTTAAATGTCTATAAACACCACATTTTTTGTATGAAGTCAAGTTTAGTGATACATGATATACCAACCTTAACGCAAACAACTTATTAGAAAAAATCAGAAAATTAACCTCTTTTACGTATTATATACATATTTAATTAGCATCAAGTCAAAACACGTTTTAATTTATCAATTGAGATGTGTATATCTTGGAAACCTGGAAATCAGATATGTTGTACATAAACTGATTCCCGACATTTTTGTATGAGAAAAATGGAACATTTATTTGTATTTATCTATGTATTGCATTAATTTGCATAATTTACTGGAATTTACTACCACTATTCTATAATTTATTTAACCATTAACATGGGTTTGTGACCTATCAAATTAAAGCGTAAGACATACACAACAAAGTGGTAGGAGCACGTTTTATGATTTGTTTTCGTTTTTAAATTTAAGCAATGAGTATGCGTTCTATACATCCTCTTAGCTTTATTTGTATGCAAACAAATGATTCACCAGGAATAACCACAATCACCCAATTGTCATTTACAATTTATGCATGGTGGTGAAGAAGAAAAAAATCCTCACCAATTTTGGACAGTCATTTTCATCTTTGTTCTATACACAATTTTAATAACTTTTCATTGCATTTTATTAAAACAGTGGCTGTTACTGTTCCAGCAACATTGGACAAAAATCTACTTCCTGGCTTATAATTATTTTGTTAATGAAATATGGTAGTTTAAAGATAATACATGCCAAATTGATTTGTCCATGGAAGCCTTTTCATCTCAGTTCCCTTGACATAGCATTTATTTCTGAACACGATTCCAAGACAAAATTGGCACAAATAGAAGATAGGCATTGCTTTTATTAGTCAATAAGCAAACAATACGGGCCGTATTCTCGTACTAAACAAGGTTTTGGCTTAAAACTGCGTCTAACTAAACGCATGTCTAACTTAAACGCGAGTTCATCTTTTAAACAAGGTGTTTAACAAAACACGATTTTAAACTCCATGAATCTCGTCCCCCCCCCCCCTCCCCCCCTCCCCCCCCCCCCTCCCCAGAGTTGTCGTGCGTTACTGTATACGGGTATTTATTTTTGTTGTAGCCCTAAAGGATTACAATAGTTATCGACCGAATACCTCAAAAGCATGTGTATTTTTATACTACACGATCTGAATGTCAGCTTGCAGCAGGCACGGTTGAGTGATTATTCAAGGCATACAGTTTGTGTATGAGTTTAGTTACTACCCCTCATACCCATGTTTCAAGTTAGACAATTTTTTAGTGAATTAGACGCGTATTTAATTTAAGTTAAACACAATTTCGAGAATTGCGTCTGGTAAAAGGAAAGTTAGACGTGTGTTTAGCTTAAAACCGTGTTTAAATACTTATGAGAATACGGACCTGAGAACGTTGTTATTGCTAACAATGGAGTATCTAGGTAAAATGTGACTCCTTTGGAAGGGCTTATAAGGCATCTGTGGGCAAATGAATTGGGCATGTAATATCTTCAAACTACTCTATTTCTGAAGATTATCCAGGTTTTAAATTGTTTGCCCAGTAATATGTGACCCGTCACATCAATGGACATGTTGGAGGCCCGAGTCAAATCCGATTTATTGGTATGACTTGAAAGAGCACATTTTAAGCTTTGAAATGTAACTATGTTGAAGGTAATCGGACTTTATAATCTCAAGATATAATTTGAAGAAGCATATTTTTTTCTATTATTTTCTATGTATTTCGCCAAATATATTGGCCTCTATCTCAAAACTGTATTTGCCGACAACATGTCCTTTTTGACACGACTGGTCACATATGACCAAATAACCATTATGGGGTTTTTTCAAGTTGGTGGAAATGTCTCCACACAAGACATATCAACCATTTGATTGTAGTGCAGGTAAATGTAAACACTGCAACAAAAAAAGAGTCTACACTCGAAAGAGAGATTGTAACTTTAAATCTTATCATCTATGGATAAGAAATATATGAAACGTTTTGTTACATATTTTTATGCCTCATTTTCTTCCAAAACCGTAAATCTTCCCAATTTACCACAATTTATTTTTTAGCTTAATTTTGATATTTCCAATAAATGCCATGTTCTTCAAATGGTAATTTAAACTCGCATTTGCCAAACTCAGTAGGGTCAGGCTGTTTTGTTGGGGGTGGTCAATAATTGTGGGCATTTTTAGGTGAAATGTTTAAAATTTAAAAAAAATCAATAACAGTATTTTTTTAATTTTTTTATTTGTTGTCTTAAAAAAATTGGGGTGAAAATTGATTCGGTCGGGCTCGTAGATTTGTAACATTGGTGTTAAATGTGAATTTGTATATAATTATTCGTAGCGTTTAGCGTTGGTATTGTATCTGTTCTAGTTTCCATCATGTCCTGCCCAAAACTCTACCAACTCCTTTATCTGTTTACAAATACATGGCATCTCACATTGTGTATCCTAAATCACAGACATCAATTTCTGTTGACTCATCAGGATTGTTCATACAAATAGTAGAAAGGATGATTTTGTTATGACAAATCCATGGTGTAAAGTATAAATTACATTTATGTGTAACGTTTCATGCTCACTGAGCACTTCATCAGACTAAACTGCTCACAAAAAGTATCAAAACACTTTGAAATGATCCAATATATAACGGCTCGTAAGGGTCTGCATTAATCGAAGCAAATTACCAAGTGCATAATTTTGTTCTGCATATTTTGACACCTATCGATGAGATACGATCGAGGTGTCAAAATACGCAGAACAAAATGATGCACTTGGTTATTTGCTTCGATTAATGCATACCCTTTCGAGCCGTTACGTATTGGATCATTTCTAAGTGTTTTGATACTTTTTGTGAGCAGTTTATTTGACATCTGATCTCCTCACTGTCTTTTTGTAGTGATTACCGCCGGATGTACAAGGCGGTATAGAGATCACCTTGTCGTAGATGTTGTTGAGTTGGTGACCTCTCTTTTTTTTGAGAGTAGACTGTCCTAATAGTCAAATCCATGTAGCCTCCTTCAACCATCTAGTTGTTTTGTGCGCCTCCTTGTCAATGCCTTGAGCCTCATCCCACCCGATAACGTGATAGTAGCTGCGTCATGTTCAGTAATCGCAGATTTATATTGCTTGTCTTAATTTCTGTTGCTAGGGGATCGGTATCGGGGTGAATTAATCATTGGGTGTGTCTACATTAGAGCAAGTTTTCCCCACCTCCCGGATAATACCCGGGTATATGCGGATAAAAAGCATAGTGTGAACAGGAATTTGTGGTAAAAAAAATAATCCGGATTAAAATGTTGAAACCTTGAAAAGTGCAGGTTTCAATCCGCATACAATCCGGTATTATCCGCTTCGGTCGTAGTATGAACGTGTTTATCAATCAGGATAGACTCGTGTCCTGGATAGAAATTATAGTGTGAAGACGCCCTCAATGTATGATATCTCACTTCTGTTACTGATGAGGAAACTCTATCGATGGATGTAGCCATGTTCTCACAAGTGCTTATTTAGATTGTGTCCTGCTAGAGTTGTCCCAAACGCTTACAAAAATGGCGTTTTGACTATAAAGTATTCATTATTTATTAATGTTGTGACTGTAATATTTAGGAATTTTCATTTGAAGTTGTTTGTTATAAATCCAGTTGTATAATTTCCATGTATATTGTTAGGTAACAACAATGTCCATCCGACTTAAATCCCTAAATGTGAGGGTACAGGAATTTGTTTTATGTAACAGAAAAGACAAACTTAAAATGCATATCACATATTTATTACCTAATCAGCACTCCTAGAAATGTTGCTTCTGATTATTTCATAAAGCCCTAAAAAAGTTCAGATTTTTTTGTTTTAATTACCAATTTTTCGGATGTCTCGTGATAAATTCATATATTGTGTTACATATCAATGGAAAGCTGATGTGTTCATCTTTCCAATGTTACCAAATTTGTAGCAATTTCTTGTTTCAGTGCTGAGCCACGTGCTTGAGAATATTAACAGTTCTCAATCTGAATGTGCCAATCACCACTATTTTGTTCGCATGTCAATAGAGCATCCCTGTATCAATGTAGTTGTCAATGTAACACTTCATTGAAGAGATTGAGTTGTTCTTGTGGAACACTGCAAGATAGTGGTGATTTTTTAACATTAAGTTAAAGCACCATTTTCTTTTTACATGTAGATATACAGGGATATTTCTGTGAATTAAAAACCTCAGTTTTTACAAATACAGGATCAGGAATTGTGATTTTCTTACAACTTCATTTCTAACATATAGCCTTGTACCAAAAGCATTCATAATCATATAACAAATAAGTGCTGTATTGTATAATAAGTGATTTAAACTGTTACCTTTTTGAGTGATGATGCAAAGACTTGTATTTGATTTGAAGGTTACATTGGTTTAGAATTTTACTTGGACTACAACTAATCTTGTAAATCATATTTTGTATTTGTACATTGTATATACTTTTTTGGCACAAACTCATCGGCGAGATGCCGTTAAATACATGAAATAACGTGAACATTGTGATTGAGATTGAATTATTTTGCAAACATTAGCCCTATAATTATAGTAGGTTCCAGTATGCAGACAAAATGATTGGTTCTATAACACGAAACTTGTGCTTGGGTTGGAATTCTTTTGTAAACATTAGCCCTACAATATAGTAGGTTCCAGTATGCAGACAAAATGACTGGTTCTATAATATGAACATTGTGTTTGGGTTGGAATTCTTTTGTAAATATTAGCCCTACAAGTAAACTAGGTTCCAGTATGCAGACAAAATGACTGGTTCTATCACAAGAACCTTTTTCTTGTGTTGGAATTCGTTTTTTAAACATAAGCCCTATAATTATAGTAGGTTCCAGTTTGCAGAAAAAATGACTGGTTCTATAATATGAACCTTATGCTTGGGTTGGAATTCTTTTGTAAACATTAGCCCTATAATTATAGTAGGTTCCAGTATGTGTACAAAATGACTGGTTCTATAACATGAACCTTGTGCTTGGGTTGGAATTCTTTTGTAAACATTAGCCCTATAATTATAGTAGGTTCCAGTATGCGGACAAAATGACTGGTTCTATAACATGAACCATGTGCTTGGGTTAGAATTCTTTTGTTAACATAAGCCCTATAATTATGCTAGGTTCCAGTATGCAGACAAAATGACTGGTTCTATAATATGAACATTGTGCTTGGGTTGGAATTCTTTTGTAAACATTAGCCCTATAATTATACCAGGTTCCAGTATGCGGTCAATATGACTGGTTCTATTCTATAACATGAACCTTGTGCTTGGGTTGGAATTCTTTTGTAAATATTAGCCCTACAAGTAAACTAGGTTCCAGTATGCAGACAAAATGACTGGTTCTATCACAAGAACCTTTTTCTTGTGTTGGAATTCTTTTTTTAAACATAAGCCCTATAATTATAGTAGGTTCCAGTTTGCAGAAAAAATGACTTGGGTTGGAATTCTTTTGTAAACATTAGCCCTATAATTATAGTAGGTTCCAGTATGTGTACAAAATGACTGGTTCTATATCATGAACCTTGTGCTTGGGTTGGAATTCTTTTGTAAACATTATCCCTATAATTATAGTAGGTTCCAGTATGCAGACAAAATGACTGGCTCTATAACATGAACCCTTGTGCTTGGGTTGGAATACTTTTGTAAACATTAGCCCTATAATTATAGTAGGTTCCAGTATGCAGACAAAATGACTGGCTCTATAACATGAACCTTGTGCTTGGGTTGGAATTCTTTTGTAAACATTGGTCCTATAATTATACTATGTTCCAGTATGTGGACACAATGACTGGTTCTATTCTATAACATGAACCTTGTGCTTGGGTTGGAATTCTTTTGTAAACATTGGCCCTATAATTATACTAGGTTCCAGTATGTGGACACAATGACTGGTTCTATAACAAGAACCTTTTTCTTGTGTTGGAATTCTTTTTTATACATATGCCCTATAATTATAGTAGGTTCCAGTTTGCAGAAAAAATGACTGGTTCTATAATATGAACCTTATGCTTGGGTTGGAATTCTTTTGTAAGCATTAGCCCTATAATTATAGTAGGTTCCAGTATGCAGACAAAATGACTGGTTCTATAACATGAACCATGTGCTTGGGTTGGAATTCTTTTGTAAACATTAGCCCTATAATTATAGTAGGTTCCAGTATGCACACAAAATGACTGGTTCTATAATATGAACCTTGTGCTCGGGTTGGAATTCTTTTGTAAACATTAGCCGTATAATTATAGTAGGTTCCAGTATGTAGACAAAATGATTGGTTCTATAACATGAACCTTTGGCTTGGGTTGGAATTCTTTTGTAAACATTAGCCCTATAATTATAGTAGGTTCCAGTATGCAGACAGAATGACTGGTTCTTTAACATGAACATTGTGCTTGGGTTGGAATTCTTTTGTAAACAATAGCCCTATATTTATAGTAGGTTCCAGTATGCACACAAAATGACTGGTTCTGTAATATGAACCTTGTGCTTGGGTTGGAATTCTTTTGTAAACATAAGCCCTATAATTATAGTAGGTTCCAGTATGCAGACAAAATGACTGGTTCTATAACATGAACCATGTGCTTGGGTTGGAATTCTTTTGTAAACATTAGCCGTATAATTATAGTAGGTTCCAGTATGCGGACAAAATGACTGGTTCTATAACATGAACCTTATGCTTGGGTTGGAATTCTTTTGTAAACATTAGCCCTATAATTATAGTAGGTTCCAGTATACAGACAAAATGACTGGTTCTATAACATGAACCTTGTGCTTGGGTTGGAATTCTTTTGTAAACATTAGCCGTATAATTATAGTAGGTTCCAGTATGCAGACAAAATGACCGGTTCTATAATATGAACCTTTGGCTTGGGTTAGAGTTCTTTGTAAACATTAGCCCTATAATTAAAATAGGTTCCAGTATGCAGACAAAATGACTGGTTCTATAACATGGACATTGTGCTTGAGTTTGAATACTTTTGCAAACATTAGCCCTATAATTATACTAGGTTACAGTATGCAGACAAAATGACTGGTTCTATAACACGAACCTTGTGCTTGGGTTGGAATTCTTTTGTAAACATTAGCCCTATAATTATAGTAGGTTCCAGTATGCGGACAAAATGACTGGTTCTATAACACGAACCTTGTGCTTGGGTTGGAATTCTTTTGTAAACATTAGCCCTATAATTATAGTAGGTTCCAGTATGCGGACAAAATGACTGGTTCTATAACATGAACCTTGTGCTTGGGTTGGAATTCTTTTGTAAACATTAGCCCTATAATTATACTAGGTTACAGTATGCAGACAAAATGACTGGTTCTATAACACGAACCTTGTGCTTGGGTTGGAATTCTTTTGTAAACATTAGCCCTATAATTATAGTAGGTTCCAGTATGCGGACAAAATGACTGGTTCTATAACACGAACCTTGTGCTTGGGTTGGAATTCTTTTGTAAACATTAGCCGTATAATTATAGTAGGTTCCAGTATGCGGTCAATATGACTGGTTCTATTCTATAACATGAACCTTGTGCTTGGGTTGGAATTCTTTTGTAAACATTAGCCCTATAATTATAGTAGGTTCCAGTATGCGGACAAAATGACTGGTTCTATAACACGAACCTTGTGCTTGGGTTGGAATTCTTTTGTAAACAGTAGCCCTATAATTATAGTAGGTTCCAGTATACAGACAAAATGACTGGTTCTATAATATGAACCTTGTGCTTGGGTTGGAATACTTTTGTAAACATTAGCCCTATAATTATAGTAGGTTCCAGTATACAGACAAAATGACTGGTTCTATAACATGAACCTTGTGCTTGGGTTGGAATACTTTTGTAAACATTAGCCCTATAATTATAGTAGGTTCAAGTATGCGAACAAAATGACTGGTTCTATAATATGAACCTTGTGCTTGGGTTGGAATTCTTTTGTAAACATTAACCCTATAATTATACCAGGTTCCAGTATGCGGTCAAAATGACTGGTTCTATTCTATAACATGAACCTTGTGCTTGGGTTGGAATTCTTTTGTAAATATTAGCCCTACAAGTAAACTAGGTTCCAGTATGCAGACAAAATGACTGGTTCTATAACATGAACCATGTGCTTGGGTTGGAATTCTTTTGTAAACAGTAGCCCTATAATTATAGTAGGTTCCAGTATGCAGACAAAATGACTGGTTCTATCACAAGAACCTTTTTCTTGTGTTGGAATTCTTTTTTAAACATAAGCCCTATAATTATAGTAGGTTCCAGTTTGCAGAAAAAAATGACTGGTTCTATAATATGAACCTTATGCTTGGGTTGGAATTCTTTTGTAAACATTAGCCCTATGATTATAGTAGGTTCCAGTATGCAGACAAAATGACTGGTTCTATAACATGAACCATGTGCTTGGGTTGGAATTCTTTTGTAAACAGTAGCCCTATAATTTAGTAGGTTCCAGTATGCAGACAAAATGACTGGTTCTATCACAAGAACCTTTTTCTTGTGTTGGAATTCTTTTTTAAACATAAGCCCTATAATTATAGTAGGTTCCAGTTTGCAGAAAAAAATGACTGGTTCTATAACATGAACCATGTGCTTGGGTTGGAATTCTTTTGTAAACATAAGCCCTATATTTATAGTAGGTTCCAGTATGCAGACACAATGACTGGTTCTATAATATGAACTTTATGTTTGGGTTGGAATTCTTATGTAAACAGCCCTATGATTATAGTAGGTTCCAGAATGCAGACAAAATGACTGATTCTACACTATGAACCTTATGCTTGAGTTGGGATTCTTTTGTAAACATAAGCCCTATAATTATAGTAGGTTCCAGTTTGCACAAAAAAATGACTGGTTCTATAATAGAACCTTATGCTTGGGTTGGAATTCTTTTGTAAACATTAGCCCTATGATTATAGTAGGTTCCAATATGCAGACAAAATGACTGGTTCTATAACATGAACCATGTGCTTGGGTTGGAATTCTTTTGTAAACAGTAGCCCTATAATTATAGTAGGTTCCAGTATGCAGACAAAATGACTGGTTCTATAATATGAACTTTATGTTTGGGTTAGAATTCTTATGTAAACAGCCCTATGATTATAGTAGGTTCCAGAATGCAGACAAAATGACTGATTCTATACTATGAACCTTATGCTTGGGTTGGAATTATTTTGTAAACATTAGCCCTATAATTATAGTAGGTTCCAGTATGCAGACAGAATGACTGTGGTTCTATAACATGAACCTTGTGCTTGGGTTGGAATTCTTTTGTAAACATTAGCCCTATACTTATAGTAGGTTCTAGTATGCGGACAAAATGATTGGTTCTATAACATGAACCTTGTGCTTGGGTTGGAATACTTTTGTAAACAGATAATTTTAGTAGGTTTTAGTATGCAGACAAAATGATTGGTTCTATAACATGAACCATTTGCTTGGGTTAGAATTCTTTTGTAAACAGTAGCCCTATAATTATAGTAGGTTCCAGTATGCGGACAAAATGACTGGTTCTATAATATGAACCTTATGCTTGGGTTGGAATTCTTTTGTAAACAGTAGCCCTATAATTATAGTAGGTTCCAGTATGCAGACAAAATGACTGGTTCTATAATATGAACCTTATGCTTGGGTTGGAATTCTTTTGTAAACAGTAGCCCTATAATTATAGTAGGTTCCAGTATGCAGACAAAATGACCGGATCTATAACATGAACCTTGTGCTTGGGTTGGAGTACTTGTGCTCGGGTTGGAATACTTTTGTAAACATTAGCCCTATAATTATAGTAGGTTCCAGTATGCAGACAAATTGATTGGTTCTATAAAATGAACCTTTTGCTTGGGTTAGAATTCTTTTGTAAACAGTAGCCCTATAATTATAGTAGGTTCCTGAATGCGGACAAAATGACTGGTTCTAAAACATGAACCTTGTGCTTGGGTTGGAATTCTTTTTTAAACAATAGCCCTAACATATAGTAGGTTTCAGTATGCAGACAAAATGACTGGTTCTATAATATGAACCTTATGCTTGGGTTGGAATTCTTTTGTAAACAGTAGCCCTATAATTATAGTAGGTTTCAGTATGCAGACAAAATGACTGTGGTTCTATAACATGAACCTTGTGCTTGGGTTGGAATTCTTTTGTAAACATTAGCCCTATACTTATAGTAGGTTCTAGTATGCGGACAAAATGATTGGTTCTATAACATGAACCTTGTGCTTGGGTTGGAATACTTTTGTAAACAGATAATTTTAGTAGGTTTTAGTATGCAGACAAAATGATTGGTTCTATAACATGAACCATTTGCTTGGGTTAGAATTCTTTTGTAAACAGTAGCCCTATAATTATAGTAGGTTCCAGTATGCGGACAAAATGACTGGTTCTATAATATGAACCTTATGCTTGGGTTGGAATTCTTTTGTAAACAGTAGCCCTATAATTATAGTAGGTTCCAGTATGCAGACAAAATGACTGGTTCTATAATATGAACCTTATGCTTGGGTTGGAATTCTTTTGTAAACATTAGCCCTATAATTACAGTAGGTTCCAGGTTGCAGACAAAATGACTGGTTATATAACTTGAACCTTGTGTTTGGGTTGGACTTCTTTTTTAAACATAAGCCCTATAATTATAGTAGGTTCCAGTATGCAGACAAAATGACTGGTTCTATAATATGAACCTTATGCTTGGGTTGGAATTTTTTTGTAAACAGCCCTATAATTATAGTAGGTTCCAGTATGCAGACAAAATGACTGGTTCTATAACATGAACCATGTACTTGGGTTGGAATTCTATTGTAAACATTAGCCCTATAAATATAGTATTTAGTAGGTTCCAGTACATGCAGACAAAATGACTGGTTCTATAACATGGACCTTTTGCTTGGGTTGGAATTCTTTGGTACATTATTTATAATAGGTTCCAGTTTGCGGACAAAATGACAGGCTCTATAATATGAACCTTGTGCTTGGGTTGGAATTATTTTGTATGCTTCCCGTCATTACCCCAAGCTATATCCCATGGTTTATACTTTTAAGAAACCACACTATTTCATTACACCTCGTGGCCCTCCCTATTACGTAATTTATTATCATTAAAAGTAGGCCCTACTTTACTAGCGGGACACCCGTCCGAAATTACCATGATTACCTGAAGCAAGGAGTTATTTTGTTAACTATGATAACTCCTTGCCTGAAGTAACAATTAATTCCACTGATGTGTATTAATAATACATGCCTCTTGTACTTTTTAAAGTACAATGTGCTTAACAAGTACACTCTACCCCCGTTTTTAATTATTCTGAATATTAATATATCATTTCCGCTCGGTAGAATTGAGTAACCATGGAATATTATTCCAAAACACAAGCAGAGTCAATTAGTTTCCATGTAGACGGAGTCAATGTGTACTATTAGGACTCAATATCAACAATTACAATTAATGTTTTAACGTGCACTTAATTCTGTTTTAAGTGAACATCAATCAAATGATGTTCTTATTGGCCACAGTACGCTGTTGTCCGGGCTGTTGTAGTATCGTGCCCTTACATCCTTAGCAGATTCATCTGGCCGTTCAAACATCAATTTTATTATGAGATACATCATGTATTCAATTACGATGGCGATGCTGGTTTTAGGTAAGTCAATTACTGTTATGATTACAACATACAAAGTTAACACATTCCACACGGCACTCAACTCGTCTGCAGACGTTTCAAAATTAACAAAATGTTTCACAAATGTCAACATTATTGAATTTCACCATATTTGGAATCATCGTGAGAAATGCATTCAAATAAATACAAACATGCCTAGTATTGGTAATTGGTTCAGTAATTCTTGGGATAGACTTTGAAAGTGGAGAAAGGTTTCTGAAAAATCTGATTTGTATAATGGTAAAACTAATAGCCGCATGGACTAATATTATGCGTGTCTTTTTAAATCCGTAATTATTTTGTAACAATACGATAGACGAAGCAAAACGGAGCAATTATTAGGCCTATGTGATCTATTTCAAACTTTAACACATTTTTTTCTCTTATAATGAAGTTTGACTATTAGGAAAGACACTCCTGGACTCATATTATTTCTGACATCAAATCTTCTTAAAACAACAATCAACTAAAACATGTCAAAGTTGAAAGAAAGAATAGCTGACCTCACTCTTGCGCTTAGGTTTTTAAAATTCACTCATGTCCAACAAAATACGAAAGTGTAGTAAGCCTATAAGTCTGTTCGAATGAATTGAAAATGCAATGCAGTGTACATGAGTTTGGAGAGTCTGCCGACACATTTTACATAATATATTCATATTCTTGTTGTTTAAATCATACAGGGTGTATCAAAAAAATAGGACTCGGTTTCATGGCGGTTTTTTACTTTTTCAAAACCACTGGACCATGATCAATTCATCGTCAGTGCAAAGCCAAATTGATAATGATAATATTCTGAAAATCTGAAATTAATCCAATTAATCCAATGAAAAATAAGACCACTAGAATAATTTGCGTAAACCATGTCATTTACTAGTCTGTACAATGGGATTTACACATACAAACCAGGAAATGACATGGTTTACACTTCAACACTTTGCATTCATAAATATTGTAAATCATCTATCAATAACAATGATTAGTTTGGTGTTCCTCTTAATTCTGGCACAAAGCATAATTAATAGCTACATAATACACAAATTTGATGCATGAATATTTCTGTGCAATGTTCAATGTTACCCAGTGTTTACAGGAAAAAAGCCTCAGCATGTAGGAAAGTTGTGGTAGGAAAGCACCAATCAAGTCAATAGTGTGTTTATGCCAATCATTAACAGAGGACATTTAGACTTAGAAATTTGACTTGTAAAGTCGACTTCAATTTCTGCCATAAGCATAATAAGCATGATAAGTGTAAGATTAATTAGAGAATAAAACATAGTTCTTAGCTGTTTTGCTATAGACGATGGTCTTATAATGTATAGGCTGTACCATATTTGGAGTCGTGTATGGTCGCCGCAGGCGGCCATACACGACGACACAAATATGGTACAGCCTATACATTATAAGACCATCGTCTATAGCAAAACAGCTAAGAACTTTGGTTTTATTCTCATTCTTATTTAGTTTATTGGTTATTTTGATCTTTTATCATAAAATAACGCAGTTTGTTAGATTTATTTTAAACAAACAACGACAAATTTCCCCCTTTATAAAATCGGCGAATCCAGCGAGCTATTTTCCAACATCCTGCGTCAAATTTATCGCGTTCTTTAGCACATACGCACCTGTCATCGCTGCGTTATACCCACAACGCATACGGCGGCGACTTTGTGTAGGGCACGCTAACGCGATGACGCGTTGATCATACGCGCTGAAGGTATTATTTTTCGAATGAATTAAACCCCGCCCCAAACTACGCACCATTGTCTCATAATGTATGGGCGTGTCGACTGAAAATCAGCCAAAAACCAATCAAATTGCCTGCTGACATCTCAAACCACACCCACTATATATATATAAGAATTAATAGCATGATAAGAATAAGAATAATTTAGCATGATAAGAATAAGAATAATTTCCCTTTTAGCCTATTTAAATTTGTAACCTTCCACTATCATATTACTCTACCTTTACTGCGTGAATTACCATTGTACATACTACAAAATGGGTTGACTTGCCTCGTTGGTCACACTTTCCTCTGATGATCGATTTTTCTCATCTTTTCAGGAATTTAAATATATTAGTTGTACTTTACAATGAAATCAAATTGGTCATGGTTCAGTGTTTTTAATAAGGATTAAATCCATGCTGAAAGAGAGTCCTATTTTGTTTGATACACCCTGTACATAGGCCAATGATTGTTTTGTTGGAAATGTACAAAAGATTGGATAATATCTTTTACAGTTTGGCCTGTATACCATACAGTAGCAGATCCATGTTTTATTGGACAGGAGACTGGTGTCGATAGAACCTCCCGTTGGAAGTTGGTTCCGAGTGAGACAGGGTGGTCAGACCGTAAAGCTAACCCTTCAGGGTCAGACATTTGTGATTTGTGTAAATATGGTGTCCACCTGGGAGGGTTCAGTACATCTAATGGTTGGACTCCCCAGCAGTCAGCTCTTGACCCTGCGATATTATTGAAATTTTGCCAGGATTGCACCGCACGTGCCTGTAAGTATGATTTTATTCATTATATTTGACGGCAAATTCCCTACACTGTGAATTTTTTGGACGTCAGGGCGTTCTTAAACACATTGGTGTTCCCAAACTGTTACAGAAAAGGTGTTACGAAAGGTGTAAAAGGGTGTTCTTATGTTTAACACGGTGTTTAGAATAGAACACGTTCAGATTTCAGTTGACTAAATCCAGTAATGATATTATACATTTTGATGTTTTTCAAATATTTGTGGATATAGGATCACTGCTAAAACAAGGAAAAAAACAGAAAATGTGTATATATATATTACCAATATAAAAGTTTTAAATCATAGAACATCTTTTGTGTTAATAACCAGAACACCTTTTGAGGCGTCCACACATTTTACAGTGTAGGTAAAAGTAAGAGAATTACTCGTTTTAGCTCCACTCCCTTAACGGATATACATGTAGAGTATGTAACGAGATAATATTAATGAAACAATTATCTGCCGAATTTAAAGAGATTTATGGAGTTCCTACTGACCTTTCTACTACAGACTATCGAATTTCGACGAAAAAGATAATCAAAGCAAATGCTCCATAATCGGTGATTTACCATCAGTAAACTACTAGATCGCAAATATTCAAGCGGGCTTGTGCCGAATATTCACGTCATGTCACGTTTTACGTACATGTTTATAAATCACGTCCATGCTAATCACGCTTTACGTTAACGTTTATGAATCACATTGAGATTGGATCAAGACTATTCTTTTCTCATGTCTGAAATGAAGGCTGACAGCAAAATTGTTAACTTTATTTGTTGGGAGTGGCTGTTTTTAATAATAATTCAACCAGCATGCTTATATAGGCTTTTTAAGCCTGGCCCGAGCAATTTGCTTGAGTCTGGTCCCTTCAGGACCCAAGCGTGTGTCTGTACGGACCGACCGTGTAAACAAACAAACAAACAAACATTCACGTTAATCACGCTTCACGCAGTGTTTAAAAATCGACGCTTCATGTTAACATTATGAATCACGACGCAAAATATACCCGCCTTAACTCAGGAGAGCGGACGGGTACTAAGTACAGCCTTGCCACTATACGTACACTTATAAGTACGTTGAAACTATGACTAATAGCTATTAATAGAAAATCTTATACGCTTTACGTAAAACAAGATAAACGTGAACAAGGGCGGCGGAACCGGGGGGGCCAGGGGGGTACGTGCCCCCCCATCCGTGAAAGTGGTGGGACACCATGTGCACTGTGCCCCCCTAGAAATTTGTGGCTGAACTCCTTTAATCGAGCTCCACAACATTTTTGACCCCAAAATAATTGAAAAGATTGACGATTAGTGTCAAAAATACATGAAATTCTCTTAAACTGCAGGCAATTTTGCATTAAAACCCAAAAAAATTCGCGCGCTTCGCGCGCATTTTTAAACAAACGTTTTTCCTTGCCAAAAAACCCTTCACGAAACACCCTTTGGCACCATTTTTTTATGCTGGTGGTACTGCCACTGATTGAGAGTATCAATGTCCTTCTTATGTTGTAGCTGAGACGAATTCGTCTCAGTCCATAGTAGTTTTTTCCGTCCAAAAGTATGAGAGTCGCATTTTCATCTTGTTGCGGATTTTTTTTATTTTTTAATTATTGCTGTATAAAGTACAACTTCGTGGGCCTTTACAATGTCATGAATGTGTTAATTATACCAAAATACGCCATGAAATGGCCCCTGAGCGCATATCAAAACCCAAAATTTCCCGGGGCCCTTAAGCGGGCCCCGGACCCCACGCCGCAAGGCGCTCCACTCGCTTCGCTCGTTTCGCTTGCATGATCGTCATTTTCGTGCCCCCCCCCATTTTCAAATACGCTCCGCCGCGCCTGAACGTGAACGTGAAGCGTTGATCATTAAACACAAACGTGAATCATAACGTAAACGTGATTTATGAACGTTAACGTGAAACGTTGATTTTTAAACTTGAACGTGTTGCATAAACGTTAACATATACGTGATTTATAAACATGGACGTGAAACGTGATTAACGAAAATTTGATTTAGAAACGTGACGTGACGTGACGTATTCGGCACAAGCCATCAAGCGAAAGCATGACAATTAATCGTACTCAAAAGGGAAAACATGAAAACTGTGTTGTATATTTTCATAATTGAAAGTGAATATTGCAATGAGTACTTTTTAAAGACAACACGACATATTGACTCACAATGAAGGCATGTTTAAATGTGATGAATTTAATATTTCATGACTGTGTCATGCTATGACATTTAATTCCATTTGCAATACTTTTTATCTTTTAATTGCCAAATCACCAGCAAAAGCCTCTAGTACTACTGTCAAAATTACAACTGATAAGACAATGGTGACAGGCATCCCGTCTTCACAAGAAACAGATGGCCCGTCTGAAGCCTCTAGTACTGTCAACATTTCTGATAAGACAACGGAGGCAAGCACCCCATCCTCACCAGAAACAGATGGCCCGTCTGAAGCCTCTAGTACTGTCAAAATTACAACTGATAAGACAACAGAGGCAAGCACCCCATCCTTACAGGAAACACTCAAAACAGACAGCCCGTCTCCTGAAGCATCTAGTACTGCCAAAAGCACAACTGGTATGACCACGGAGGCAGACGTCCAACCGTCAACACTCAAACGTAAGTTCACGATTTATTTTCTGAAATTGATGACTACAAATATTGCCACGCATGTGATTGGAGGAAAGCAGGACCGTCGGTCGACATGAGGGGTTGTTGGTACGACACCCGCCCCAAGCAAATTTCAAAACAGTATTTTGAAAGAGAAGAGAAAAAGAGGAAAGAATATAAGACGGGGAAAGAAGGGGAGGGAGAGAAGAAGGGGGGGGGGAGTGGGCGGGGTAGAAGAGGAGAGGGATATGGTGACGCAAAAGGAGAAAATGTATAGCCGTTTGTATTAATTCAGCTGTTATAATGAAGCGTGAAACTTAGGGTTATAAAAGAATATTTTCGTCTGCACAGTGCACATGCGTTTAATAACGTGATGAATAATTCATTG
This sequence comes from Ophiura sarsii, assembly GCA_035610835.1. Classification (NCBI taxonomy): domain Eukaryota; kingdom Metazoa; phylum Echinodermata; class Ophiuroidea; order Amphilepidida; family Ophiuridae; genus Ophiura; species Ophiura sarsii. Next base: position 46,506,783 of record CM069448.1, read on the forward strand.
TATTTGTATATTCATGACCGTCACCCGTTTTGGGTGGTTCTCTATCGATAGCGACGTTTTCGTCTAGTTTGTCTATTAGTGATATTTAACGCAATAATAGAGCCAAGCACGAACGGGCATTTAAGTGTCATGGGCCTGATTTCATGGTTAGACTATCTTTTGAATAAAAGTGCTCAATCCTAAACGGGAGAGCTTTGTAAAAATTCAAAGTTGAGACCTTCCGAGAAAGGGAGTCGTTACTCTTGAGTTTCATGCCAATAAAGCAATCGTCAGACGACAAGATGATGGTACTGTGACTGAATCGCTTACATCTAGGAAAGTGTGAATATACTTTCAAAGGTGTTAAGCTAGTCAGACCCATTCCTATGACATGTATGATCGATCTACAGGCTTCAGGAGATCCGACTATTCAAAATCGGATGACTGTCCATACGTGGATCCTTGAACAATGGGAAAGGCAGTGACATGTTGATGGAGTGTGGAAAGTTAGTTTTACGCGGGGTATTACTATTAGGCTACTGAACACCGGAAGTAGGAATATGTTATGTAGCATCAGTTCGAATTTTAGATGCATAACTATGTGGTACACATCTTTGCGGGTTCACTCTCCTCATATAATTTTTTGCACTATGCGAAGAAGAGATTGACCAACACGGTCAATAAGTTCATTTTGATTTTAGAGTAGAAATCAAATACGATTTTTTTTTTTAAATCTGTGATACGATCAACAATTTGATGACTGCTTGAGGATATACCATCGCTGCCTTACTAACCGCGAAAGCCGTAAACCGCGCCTTCTAGTTATTTCTTTCTTTTATTTTGTCTCCTAGATTGTGCAGATTATCTTGGCATTAAGAATGGAGATATTCCTGATGCCAACTTCAAATCGTCGCATACTTTATACATTTACGTTGCTCACAAAGGAAGGCTTGATGGGCCATCTAATTGGGCTGCGGATGGATCAGTCTCTAGCCCGTGGGTACAAGTGGACATCGGGAAATTAATGAGTATATCAGGGGTAATCACGCAGGGTGACGGAGGCTCAGGTGGTGTAACTGTTGATTGGATAACCAAACTAAAGGTCTCTACATTTTTAAGTTCTGAAGCAGACCCTGAAGTATTCATTGACGATATGAATGGTGATGTTAAGGTGAATATTGCATACAAATACTGTATTTGACATTAACCACATCCCAAGAGATAGGCTATTGAAAATTATATTTACCTTTTAAAAAAATGTAAATTTTTAGGTATAAAGGTGAGTTTAAATTCAGAGTGAGTCACACACAGTGACGTATCCAGGACTGTTTTGATGGGGCCACATTTTGTATCCCTGTGAGCGGAGCGAGAGAAGCGAGTGGAGCGACCAGCGGGTGGGGTCCTGTGTCCCACCGTAGAGCCCATGGTGGTCCAGGGGAGAGGCGAAGCATTTTGAAGGCAAATATTCAACACAAATCTGGAATCACTAACTGAGACATTTACCTTACTTTATCAAATATTGTGACTTAATATATTTAACGCGTAACGTTTTGATTTACAGCTTTTTATGGTGTAAATGAAGTTAGGGGAAGGAGGTGGAACTAAGGCCACAGTGACTTCCTTGTACCAAAGTCATTACTGTCTTTCCTTTACTTTACGCGGCCCTTCTGTACATACAAGAAACAAGGGCGCTCATTTGCCTTCATACCTAAATTGTCGATCATTCCTATATCCATTGCGCTATCCTTATCAGGTTTATGACAGTTCGGACATTCAGTTATGGAAGCATGTCAGTTTCTCACATTGGGATTCCACCCGGGACATTGCATTACATCAACAATGTGTCAATATATCTTTAATAGTACATGCATATCGCAATAGTTATAGCATTAAATAATACAACAATAACTGTTAAACGATTTGCAATTCGTAATAGTTCCCTTATATCATAATATGATAAAATGTCAATATTTCAACCGCTTTACACTTAACAAATTTGTTTGGTTCCTTTTACAAGTATAAAATATAAATTTAATGCGATTATCCTTAGAACTGCTCATTTCCTACTGTTCGCGGGTGGGTTTTTTTAATGAAGAATGTTTACTTCAATCAATTTTGTCATCTCCTTTTCTATTATAAGACGTTATATGATATCTAAAATGTCACAGGTGTGTTTAACTCATATATAGGCCACCCACTAAAATATAGACCACAATCACTGACATAAACAACATACTGATGAATTACGCATAACAGATGTCAATGTACATTTTCCATTCTAGCGCGTCCACATCAGACACGTGTCCATGATTCTCACGCTTCCTTGTACTCCTGGCTCAACCGTTTTGTGGTTTGATTTTTTCCCCCAGATATTTGATGCCAATACAGATGCTATATCCATTGTCATCAATATGTTTCCGAGCCCCGTGGATGCTAGATTGGTGCGAATCACTGCAGTCGAACGAAATGATAGCGGTGACTATTGGAATTTGCGGTTCGAGGTGCTGGGCTGTGATATTTAACCTGACTCAAAGAGCAGATGACTCAAAGTCTAATAAGGGAGACTAAAAGGAGGAAAGAGAAAAGGATATTAAACAATTACATGTTCAGTTGGCGGCATAGCTAGGATAGGCTACTTGAACCAACTTGCTTTTTTTAATTTCATTTTTACGGATGTTTCACACAGTTGATAATACAAAAATGCACTACGCCAATTTGTATAACCATGTCAGTTGTTTAACTGCATCCCACAGTGGTGTTAATGAATCCCATTTTTGTTACATTTTTTACTGTTCACATTTTTTTCATGAAAATGTATTGTTCGATATCATAATATAGTTTTACCTTTTTCCTGAATAAGGGGAACGATGTTTGAACTTCCTCCATTTTGGTCTTATAAATATAAAAACGGCATAATATATAAGTATAGTTTAGAGAACTCATCTTCAGGTTAAGACTTTCCACGTGGCTATTAGTTTTACCATATTATACAAAACAGATTTTTCAGAAACCTTTCCCAACTTTCAAGGTCTATCTCAAAAATGAGTGTACCAATACTAGGCATGTTTGTACTTATTTCAATGCATTTCTTATGATGATTCCAAATATGGTAATGAAATTCAATAATTTTGTCATTTTTTAAACATTTTGTGACATTTTGAAATGTCGTCTGCAGCTGCCTGCCGCGCGGAAAGTGTTAAGAATACCCAAAGGCTGAACCTGCTTATCCAAGATGATAGTAAGATTCACCTTTAATAGCATTTTCCCAAAGGTTCAAAGTATTTACGCATTCGCAGAATATATGCACTATCGTTTCCCTTTTATCTTGAATAAACTTTACACAGAACCTGATCACAACCAGCTGAAAGTTGATAGGGTTCTGTGTTGTATTACAACTTATATACAGCAAACTATGACCAAGGAAAGAACCATTTAATGTATAAAACATGGATCGTGGGGTCCCATAGAGTTGTACCTGATTTTGCAGGCGTCGTGAATTAAGCCTATTCTGGGCCTATTACTTGAGAAATTGTACGTGTCTTATTATATACTGCACGCATCAGTAGTCCAACCAACTCAACCTGTAAAATGAAATGCACCGCAACCAATAAATTGTAATTAAGCTACAGTGCAACTTACCATAAATGCCCTTGTATATCAGATTCACGTAAATGTCTATAAAAACCACCACCTTTTGTCAATGAAGTCAAGTTTGGGGATACATGATATACAAGCCTTAAGGCAAACAACTTATTAGAAAAAACCCAGAAAATTAACCTCATTTACGTATTGTTTACATATTTCATTAGCATCAAGTCGTAACACATTTTAATTTATATATGGAGATGTGTATATCTTTGAAACCTGGAAATCAGATATGTTGTACATAAACTTATTCCTGACATGTTTGTATGAGAAAAATTGAACATTTCTTTGTATTTATCTATTTATTGCATTAATTTGCATAATTTACTATCACTATTCAATAATGTATGACCTATCAAATTAAAGCGTAAGACAACAAAATGGTATGAGCACTTTTTATGATTTTGTTTTTGTTTTTAAATTAAAGCAATGCAAAAGAGTATGCATTCTACAAGGGGCATTCAATAAATACCTGCAACCATTGAAAATCTCTGAACCGTGACACGTGTCAGTAAAAAAAAATTATGATACTTAAACTGTAAAGTCTTACGCCTTACTCACCGAAAATATCGAACACGTAGGTCATTTTTATAAATATATTTCAGCATGTGAATACCGTGATCTCAGGGCACTTGTTAGGGAAATAATGTTACAATGGCGGGAAATTTGAAAGACAAGTTTATGGTATGCATTAAGATACATGCGTTAACAGTGTTTAAAATATTGGCGCTTGATTTATAATGCTGATTCTTGTCAATGTTCAGTGCCCAGAGACCATGATGTTTATAGTACTGAAATTGCATGACAGGGTAGTTCTTTAAATCGATTTCTTCTTCAAATCCACCGCCATTTTGTAATCACCTGTTGATTCATACGTTTCGTTTGAATTAGTCTCATTTCCATGTTATCATAACCTTGACCATTTTTCCAATTTGCAAAAAAATGCTACATGTCCAAATTTACGAATCTCCTGGCTGGTAGAAAAAAATGGGAAAAGAAAAGGGAAAAGAAAAAGAAAAAAGGGAAAGAAAAAAGGGAAAGAGAAAGGAAGAAGAGGGGACAATCGAAAAAGAAAAGAAAAGGGTCGGGGTACGAAAAGGCGGGCGGGGAGGCATGCGAGGGACGTAAGAAGAACGTTTGGAGTTATTGGACGTCAGTCAGGATATGCGTACGTTGACGAGAAATCCGATATTTTAGAGGTAACTAGTAACTATTGATATGCATAAAACAGTGTGAGCGAACTCTATAAAAATAGTATAATACAACGCCTTTCCTCAAACAATCATTGTGTTATGTTTTGTACTGTTTTACGGTGGATTTGTCTCGGAAAAATTGCGCTTGCTGATTGGTTGATAATGATGTCATGATATATCGGGAGACGCCAACGATATCAAGTGCTATCTTTAAACATTGTCGTCAATAGAATTAGGCGGAGCTAATCAAGTGTTACAATGACGACGGTGTTAGACCGACACATACTGCTTACACGGTCCGTAGAAATAGTATCTCCCTCTACTAATTCCATGCACGGTCGAATAGCCATTTGCGCAAATACGCCTAGCTACACTCGGCGCTCGACAGGTACTTTTTGCGAGGTGTCTTTTATATGAACAAGAAGCTAGTCGTGCGGAACTTTTGCGACTGATCCTCTATCCAATCAAGTTTGATTGATCTCGTCTGGTCCATCAACTAATGATAAAAAAAACTGGCGCAAATACCTTTCAATTTGATATGGATGAGTATGCCAGCCAAAGCGGGTCAATTCTTTCCTGAACAGAAATAGTAAGCAATACGCTTTTAACATGTTTAATTAGTTCCAAATTTCTCAAATATCAATTTAGTTGAAGTACAATATCAAAAAAAGAAAAGAATTATAAACATGCTAAGCCATCCGAGAAGGAGGGGACTTGATAGGACATCACATTTCTGAAGATTGCTTGATAGTTTACGATCTCTCTCCCGTATCACTTACTCTGTCTCCACCCATTTTCAATTTGTTAAATAATGTTCATTTTTGTTGATTTGCTCAGTGGATATGAGGTAACGGGGATGTGCCGCCAAATAGGGTCCCATTTTTCACCCTCTGGTAGCTGGATGACCCTTGTTTCAAGCCATTTTTGGTAAATATATGAGTCTAAAATCCTTATTTTGGCTATTTATAGGAAAATATGGGTCAACTTTCCCCAAAAAAATTAGTAACTGTTTGGGTCAATTTTCATTTTGCTAGCGGCACATCCTAGTATCTAGCCTAGCTTTTATAAAGCGCCATTTCATAAAGATCACAGCGCTAAAGATGACAGAACAATACGAAATGCCCGAAAATTATACACAAAATAATAAAGAACATGAAAACAAAATAAAGGGACCTGACTGAAACTACTGAAGCATGCGATGAGCTACTTGGGTGGGGAAAGGTACAAATTCAGACCGTCTTAAAGCTAGAAACCGTTCTGGCACAACGAATGGATGGCGGTAGAGCATTCCATAGCCAAGGATCAGAATAATAAAATGTCCTATTGATTGTCCTGTTGTTGATTTTATGTACAACTAGAAGAGTGACGTCAGAGGCTGATCGCAACCCCTCACGCGCTGGTGAATACAAAGTAAGGCACGATGTAAGGTAAGCCGGTCCCAGTCCAGTGTGTATTTAATTCTTTCACTGTTTAGATACATGCCACAATCCCTTTGAGATACACACTGTTGAATTGAGGCATGTATTTGTTACTTTAGATAGGGAGTGTTTCTGTTTAAAGACTCTAAAATGCTGAAAATCAATGTAACATGTATCCAAAATAAATAATGTTTTTTTTATATTAATTGATAAATCTGTGTTAAGCAATGGTTTAACTGTCTTTGAACATAAAGAGGTTTCGCTATAGTAACATTAATAGGGAGATACGACCTCGTTTATTCGTATTTAAATGTATATGTAATGGTCCATGCATTTACGGCAACGAGTATCCTGTCTACACAAAATCAAACATTGCTGGTAAATCTCCCAGAAACTCGTAATTTTGTCATACCACTATCTCGTACTCACATACTAGGATAATGATTGAACATTTTTGACTTATTTATTGATGTATTATTTGTGTGATTTCAGATTGGCCAATACTTGAGTAACCATACACGCTAATCTAACCAGGTGATGGCTACTTGCTTTTATGGCCTTGACTATTTATACATAGTACAGGCCTTTAATAATAATAATACCGTTCTTATACATGTATAGAGCTTTCCACAATGCAAGCACAGTCCCAAAGCGCTTTTGGCCAATATTATCGCTGCCAGTTTAGATATCAGAATCCTTTGTTAGCTACACTTAGCATGCTATTTATATGGTGCCTGCATGTAAGGCTCTCCAGTCAGCACATGGTCACCTACACCCTATGCATAAAACCCTTTACTGCACTCTGCTGAATGGCATTTTAAGTTTCTTGTAGCGCGAATTTCAAAATTTCAAAACATTGGTCCCTTAGCGTGGACATGTCCTTGAATATTCATTCCATTGTTTGGACAATGGCTGGACAAATAGTAATTGACTTTTGCCAAGGTTGTGCACAGTTGTATGAAACACATTTTTATTGTAAGAAAATGTTGCAATATCTAAAGTTTTGATTAATATTACAGAAAAAGACAAATTAAATGAGAAATGTGGCTTGACCATTTTATTAAGAATAATTTAAGGATTCATTTGAACCTTACATAATTTAATTGGGCATACAAAAAGTGGTTCAAAATATTCCATTTAACGCCTCATTATCTAATTAGTTACGCACGTAAATTAATTACACAGAAAACATGCTAACGAAGGGGTCGACATATTTGTGTGGCTAACCATAAACATCTTTCTCTGTAATTTTAGTGTTCATTGCATGTTTAATTCATGTAAAAAATACAAAACACCATTTGTAGTTCTCAAAAATATACCAAATGATTGGAGGAAAATATTTTAAATGCTAGAGGGATATTGATATCTGCTAAGACCATTGTTTGAAACACATCTTTACCTTTAATTTGATACCTGGTTTGGATACAAATTACTTAATAATTTCAACTAGTTTCGGTCATTAAGGGGGGGAGGGGTCTAGGTTGATTTGACCCAAATTTTGAAACACATTTTCTCTATGTTACTGTGGACCTACCGCTTAGTGTTATATATCAAATTAAAGCTTAGGTCAAGACGTTTCAGAAAATGCGTGTTATGTTTATCTGGTTGCCATGGTTACCATACAAGGCCTATGATTGGCTAAACACGGGAACAAACGTAACTAGAAAACAAAATATTGCATATACATTATACTTGGGTAGATGATGTATCGGTATAGTGCGCATGAAACCATGAAGCCGGGTTTTTTATACGGTTGCAATGGCAACCGTGTACCAACCAATCAGGTAATTTTGCATCGTAATTCACATTTGAAAACAGATATTAAAAATCAGGCTTCATGGTTTCATAGCCTCTTGTGTGCCTAACATCTGGTCCAAATCCCATGGTTGTATGACCTTTCGTTTTTTAGTTACGTGTGTTCCCGTGTTTAGCTAATCAGAGGCCTTGCATGGTTACCATGGCAACCAGATCAAAATAACACGTATTTTCTGGTTGACCGACGCGTTAATTTTATATATAACACTAAGAGGTAAGTCCGCGGTAACATTTAGAAAATTGGTTTCGAAAGTTGGTGCAAATCAACCTAGACCCCCCCCCCCCCTTAATTATGCTTAATTATAAAGATGTTGGCTTTTAAAAAAAGGTAAAGATAAATGTGTACTTTTTCTCAGACAGTATTAATATCAGACGGTATTAATAGCTTGTGTAGTTTTTGATAGAAATTAAACTAGGCCATTTTTTGTCTTTTCATTTTTCTTTATTAAATGCTAATTAATTGAGGTCAAACCAACTTTTTGTTCTATGACGTTAAATCACCAAGTTGTATTCTCCTTGTCTTTCATTTTTACTTTTTGAATAGCAGCATCATTTTAATAGCATGCACTTTTGGGCATTTATGCTCTGTTGCACTGTACTTGCAAAAATATCCACTGAACTGAAACCGCTTAAAATGTATTTAGTTTATTAGAAAATATTTTTAAAATAATCAATGGAGCAGAAAAATAGAGTCTCTCTTTATAAAAAAAGTAATTATAATAATGTTGGTATGGCAACAGTAGTATAAGATATGGATATGAATATCATTGAAGACTGAATGTTTGACATTCATCAAACAGAATGGCGAACAGAGCAGATGTAGAATCGTTTTTACGGTACATGATGTTGATGGTATGTTTCATATTATTGGGTAAGTATAAAATTTTCACTTATGCTAATGTAAGACATTAAGAGCATACTCTGGTTCTTGTTGAACAATACTCAATTAAAGGTGTTTTAGGGTAACAGTTACTTTAGGTCTCAAGATGGCATCAAGTATTTGATAGAATAAAGTGCTGCATTCGTTTGGACATTCTTATCCCATCGTGTAATTGAATGCATAGATGGCACGACGTGTTCACTTTGTCCTGTTTCAGAAATCTATATATGCACATGTATTTCCATCTGCATTCCATCTAGACAAGATCTACGATCTGCCACAGACAAAACCCGCCTTGTTGTGCCAGCCGGCCATAAATGCATTGGAGCTGGCTCCTTTGCTGTGGCTGGGCCAACACTATGGAATAACACTCCTTCCTCCATACGACCCACGATTATTTCTTTTTTTTTGACTTATGCAATACTTATGCAATTTATGAACCTTTGTTTTAATCACAGGTATAAGTACTTATGTTGCAAAAGGAGAAGTCTGTTATGTCGGACAAAAAAGCCTAGGAAAACATAATACGCTCAAATGGTCATTAACCAATAGTAGTGACATGTGTCACTGTACCAGTCTTATTATGAAAGGAAGAAATGGTGACGTTCTAGTGTCAGATGACGTCAATCGAATAAGGGAATTGTTCCATTGTACAATAAAAGGTACCGTGTGTATGAAGTGTTCATAATTAAAAAGACATGGCTTTCATTGCAAAATCACGACGTCTTTTTATCATTATCATACCCTCATTTAGCCTTTCCTCAATAAAAATGTCAATGTCAAACGAGGTTTCAATGATTATGAGTATGATTATGAGTATAGAGAGGGGAAAGATAGAGTGTCGATGTGTGATGTTGGTTGATGTGTTATAGTATTTTTATTTAACAGACGACTATGCTTCCTACACCCCTAACATCGTTCTCGTTTATTTTGGGTCATCAGGGTTTTTTAACACGTTTTAAAATCAACGCTTCGCGTTAACATTATGAATCACGACGCAGAATATACCCACCTCGGGCGGGCGAACGGGTATTAAAAGTACATCCCTGCCACTAAACACTTATATTTACTTATAATACTTTACTACGTTAAAACTATGACTAATAGCTGTTAATAGAAAATCTGATAAACGTGAACGTGAAGCGTTGATCATTAAACACGAACGTGAAGCATGATTAACATAAACGTAAATAAACGTTAACGTGAAACGTTGATTTTTAAACTTGAACGTGTTTCATAACGTTAACATGTACGTGATTTATAAACATGAACGTGAAACGTGATTAACGTAAAATTTGATTTAAAAACATGAAGTGAAACGTGGCGTGACGTTAATTGAATATTCGGCACAAGCCATCAAGCGAAATCATGACAATATATCGTGTTCAAAATGGAAATCATGAAAACCGTGTTGTATATTTTCATAATTGAAAGTGAATATTGCAATTAATGGTTTTTAAAGACAAAACGAAATATTGAATGACAATGAAGGCATGTTTAAATGTGTATCTTTTTTATCACCAGCAAGAGCCTCTAGTACAACTGGCAAAATTACAACTGTTAAGACAATGGTGACAGGCATATCGTCCTCACAAGAAACAGACGGCCCGTCTGAAGCCTCTAGTACTAGTAGTACTGTCAAAATTATTGATGAGGCAACGGAGGCAAGCACCCCATCCTCATCGGAAACAGACGGCCCGTCTGAAGCCTCTAGTACTATCAAAATTACAACTGATAAGACAACGGAGGCAAGCACCCCATCCTTACAGGAAACACTCAAAACAGACAGCCCGTCTTCTGAAGCCTCTAGTACTGTCAAAAGCACAATTGGTATGACAACGGAGGCATACGTCCAACCGTCGACACTCAAACGTAAGTTCACGATTTATTTTATATTATTTCAAGCAAAGAATGGCTTACAGGTATTTCTGTGTTTTATGACTAATGATATTGCCACGCATGTGATTGGAGGAAAGCAGGACCGTCGGTCGACATGAGGGGTTGTTGGTGCGACCCCCGCCCCAAGCAAATTTCAAAACAATAGTTGGAAAGAGAAGATAATAAGGGAAAGAATATAAGACGGGGAAAGAAGGGGAAGGGGTGGGAGAGGAGAAGGGAGAGAAAGAGTGAGAGGGGTAGAAGAGGAGAGAGAATATGGTGACGCAAAAGGAGAAAATGTATAGCCGTTTGTATTAATCCAGCTGCTATAATGAAGCGTGACACTTGAGGTTATAAGATAATATTTTCGTCTGCACATGCGTTAACGTGATGAATAATTCATTGTATATTCATGACCGTTACCGTTTTTGGTGGTTCTCTATCTATAGCCAAGTGTTCGTCTAGTTTGTCTATTGATATTTAACGCAATAATAGACCCAAACACGAACGGGCATTAGGTGTCATGGGCCTGATTTCATGGTTAGACTATCTTTTGAGTAAAAGTGCTCAATCCCAAACGGGAGAGCTTTGTGAAAAATGTTTCAAAGTTGAGACCTTCCGAAAAAGGGAGTCGGTACTCTGAGTGTCATGCCATTAAAGCAATCGTCAGCCGACAAGATGATGGTACTGTGACTGAATTTGTACCTCTTGGCAACCAGGGAATGGTGGGGGTGGGGAGGGTGGAGGCTGGAGGGGCATTGGCTCTTTGATGTTTATGTTCTTGCACAATGTATATTGCATTTATTTAGTGAACAATAACTTCACTTTCCTAAAAAGTGAGAAGATATGCATACATCTAAATATAGTCCATGGTGTTAAATTAATGCATCGACTTAATTAAAATAAAATAATAGGTTTAAATGAATAAAAGGTGCAAATTAGTTCATAAGCATAATTGAAATGGTACAAATGAGCACCGGTGCTAATTTTTGTACCATTGGAATTATGCTAATGAGCTATTTGCACAATTTACTCGGCTCATATAAGGCCAAGTAAAATATGCAAATTAGCGATTACAGTGTCCCTCGGCATTTTGTCATTCAAAATGAAACGATTCTTTTCATTTTGAATAGTTTTCTACTCAAAAATATTTGAAAAGGAAATCTATTCACATTTTTAATAGATAATTGTTAGTGTATGAAACGATTCTTTTCATTTTGAATAGTTTTCTATTTAAAGATATTTGAAAAGAAAATCTATTAACATTTTGAATATAACTTTTTATTGTGTATCCTGCAACCTTTTCTAATCAAGGAAGTTTTGAAAATGGAAAACAACTAAGACTATTTTGGAATAATGAAGCGTGTCAGTTTGAGTTTATTCGTTTCCAGGCAACGTTTCATCAATGTTCATTGTAACAAAAAGCCATCGAATTTTGAGCGGATGTATAATATGAGCGGAAGAAATTACAATAGATGATCATTTATAATTTATGTCACGTTCTTTATAATTACTGTCTGATCCTCTTATCGACAGCCAGCTATCGTTTAAATATTCATTACTTCATTTGCCCTAGCCGGCTCCACTTAATCAAATTTGTCTTAAATTGCACGCATTATGCGCAATAACGGAATATTGGATCACTTTATTGGCATCATATAATTGATCGATACGGCAATTACTTTAAGCCTATTATTTATTTATGTTCAACGTACTATCAATAGGTTATTTTCGAATTTCAGGCACTCACGATGTTCAAGATATTGTTCTGAGCAAGGCGAAAACACTCGCGCTTCAAATGAAGTTCAGTTTCGAAAATGTATTTCATTGTTATTACACTTCAAGTATATGAGGAGATGGCCCTATCCACGCAAGATTTGGGGGTGGTGGGGGTTTTTTCGCGTCCGCATTGTGACGCAAAATTAGTGCTACATTACGGAAACAAATTTGCGCTTTTTTAACGTTTTCGAAATCGGTTTTGAGCCGCAATAGATCTGTCTAAGTGACCATTTGATCACTAGAATGTTCCCTTATGCATTTGGAAACCCTCTTATTGAAAAACTGGCAATTGCTTAATTATTTAATTGAAGATATTTACACAGTACCGATTCTACTTCTTAATCCAACGTTCAAAATCCAACGTTCAAAAGTGCGCGCATGCACAAGTATTCACAAAATCAATGAAAATCGAGATAAGTAATTACCTTAATGACATCATACGAGCTGTTCATTCAATAATCGATTTGGCAATCATTCAGGCCTATCATTGATGATTGAGTTAAACTTGTACTCAAATTAATTGGTGTTTTCAACTCTGAGCCTGTTGATATAGATTATGGCCGAATCTATTAACGTGTTTTTACTGGGGCACTGCAAAGTTAATGCTAAGTTTTAACTCTAACTTTTAACGCTAACTTTTAAACCCCCCCCCCCCCCCCCCTCCGTTTCTACTCGTAAAACAAAAAGTTACCGCTAAGTTTATCGATGGGCCACGACATTTGACCTTTTGTTATATCAAAAATGCCGCCCCACTTGAAAAGACTGCCGTCGTAATTCCTTGTCTTTTATTATTGTATGTTAACAACACAAACACCATAAACGAACATGAAATTCGTCGTAAACACAGAGTCACAATGCGTTGAATCCAGCGTGTACGTAATAATAATAATAATAATAAAACGGTGCTTCTAAAGCGCCTCCCACCGAAGTCTCAAAGCGCTTAACAGATAACATAACAACACTGAAATTACATTACAATATAAGAATAATACAATAATGTGGATGAACATGCAAAAAACATTGTAAACAGGGTAATCAATCATCAAAAGCAATTGTGAATAAGTGTGTCTTAAGAGACGATTTGAAATGGCTAAGAGTTTTACAGTTCTTGATGTGAAGCGGAAGTTGATTCCAAAGTTCAGCTGAAGCATAACGAAATGAACGATGACCATAGGTTAAAGTTGACACAGAGGCACTGATAAGTTGTTGTTTTGAAGCCGATCGTAAATTTCGAGATGGTTCGTATTCATGTATGAGTTCTTGAAGATAAACCGGTGCCAAATTATGGATGCATTTGTATGTTAAAACAATGATTTTGTACATAATACGGTATGATACCGGCAACCAATGAAGCTTCTGAAGTACTGGTGTAATGTGATGAATACCAAGGTGATCATAATAACGAGTGCGTGTAACAAGCCTCGCAGCAGAGTTTTGTATTCTCTGTAATTTTGCAATGTGTGAGTTCGGAAGACCATAAAGGAGGCTGTTACATTGATCAAGAATAAGTATTTCCGTAGATTTTTGATTGAGAAAATTCCGAATACGACCTATCTTGTATAAAGCAAACGAAGCTGAACGACAAATATTATTTACATAGGCATTCATTTTAAGATCACTCTCGAAAATTACTCCGAGGTTACGTGCACTTTTTACAGGGTGTATGGGAACATTGGCAATTTCAACAGGTGCTAAATGAGAAGAGTTTCTGAAACGAGAAGTAATATGAATAACTTCAGTTTTGTCCTCATTTAATTTTAAATCATTAGCATTAGACCAGGCCTTGATATCATTAATACATCTTTCAAGTTTGGTGATCATTGAATGGTCAGAGTTTTTCAAAATAACATAAACTTGCGTATCATCGGCATATATCATTTTCCCGCAACCATGAGCTTCAATAAGATCTTCAAGTGGCGCGGTATACAAAGTAAAAGATAAAGGGCCGATGACCGATCCCTGAGGAACACCTTCAAGTGGTACATGAGGTTTAGATAGAGAGTCATTTATGATAACAGATTGTGTACGATTCATAAAATAAGTTTTAAACCAATTCAAGGTAGTACCGTTAACACCATATCTATGAAATAATCGATCTAGAAAAACAGTGTGACTAATAGTATCGAAAGCTGCGGAATAATCTAAAAGTATTAAGACAGCTTCATTGCCTTGATCAACGGCTAACAATAAATCATTATATACACGTAAAAGAGCATACTTCCGAGTCACAAGAACTTAGCGTTAAGATGTAACGGTGGCTGTTTCTACTGGGCAAGTTAGCGTTAACAAACCTGGTTTGTGAAGGTTTTTGCAGTTACAAAACTTAGCGTTAATTAGCGTTATCTGGCTGTTTCTACTGGGCAACTTAGCGGTAATTAACATTAACCCTTTGAACGTTCCCCAGTAGAAAAACGCTCATAGTGTGTACAAGACTGTCGTGTTTGAAGCCGTTTGATATCCTTCACAGACGTTACGTGTAAGAAAGAGTTTACGTTCTTGCTCTACCGAATTTCTGAGCGTAAATTATGTTATAATAATAGTAATAAAATTAATAATAACACACATTTATAGAGCGCTTTACTTTAGTGAGATCTAAACTCAAAGCGCTGTGCAACAAATGAATAAAAGATTAAAGCAAAAATACAACAATGATCATAAATCTACAAAAATATACATACACAGAGTCAAATGCATATTTTAAACAACAACAAAAACATGAGATATGAAATACAGTGTATGGCATTAAGATGCATTATGAAATGAAAGATCATGAACAAATACACAACATTTATATTTCCAAATTAAATAAGTTACAAATACGTTATAAATTATGTTATAACGTCAAACTAATGTCAGATTCGGAATCCCTGGGGTTGACTTACCCGAAAAAGTGTCGATGTACACGATTTTAGGTGCTCTGGTTCAAAACCTTTTTTTTTCAAGATGGCGCCGGCGGCAGCCATCTTGGATTGTTGGTTGAAGATGACACCGTAATGTCAAACTAATGTCAGAATCGGAATCCTCCTTGTACTCGACTAACCCGAAAAAGTCTTTGTACATGATTATGCACACTTAAAACTTCCTCTTCATTTTTGAATAGAATCTATTCAGATTTGAATAGGAAACCTCTTCCGATGAGCACTTACATGGTTCACTTCAAAATGAAAATCTATTCTAATAAATGAAATAGTTTTTCCTATTCAAAAATGAATAGAATCCTATTCAAAATTGATAGAAAATGTGTTGATTTCTTCCTAGATATGTACTTTGTGAAGCTTTTGTCGCACATTTGTATCTTTTGGCAACCACCATTCCGGTGGTGTGTGTGTGGGGGGGGGGGGGGAGGGGGGGGCTGCAGGGGCATTAACTCTTTGATGTTTATGTTCTTGCACAATGTATATTGTATTTATTTAGTGAACAATAACTTCACTTTCTTAAAACAAGCGAGAAGATATGCATGTTGTACCATTGCAATTATACTAATGAGCTAATTGCACAATTTACTCGGCTCATATAAGGCCAAGTAAAATATGCAAATTAGCGATTACAGCGTCCCTCGGCATTTGTCATTCAAAATTGAATAGTTTTCTACTCAAAAATATTTGAAAAGGAAATCTATTCACATTTTGAATAGATAAATGTTAGTGTATGAAACGATTCTTTTCATTTCGAATAGTTTTCTATTCAAAAATCTATTCACAATTTGAATAGAATACTTTTAGTATAGCATCAGTTCGAATTATAGGCATAACTATGCGGTACACATCTTTGCGGGTTTACTGTCCTCTTATTTGATTTTTTTGCACTATGCGAAGAAGAGATTGACCATCACGGTCAATAAGTTTATTTAGATTTTACAGACGAAATAAAATACGATTTTCCATAATCTGTGATACGATCAACGATCTGATGACTGCTTGAGGATATACCATCGCCGCCTTACTAACCGCGAAACCCGTAATCCGCTCTCTAGTTATTTCTTTCTTTTATTTTTTCTCCTAGAATGTGCAGATTATCTTGGCATTAAGAATGGAGATATTCCTGATGCCAACTTCAAATCGTCGCATACTAAATCCGGGAGTTACGCTGCTCACAAAGGAAGGCTTGATGGGCCATCTACATGGGCTGCGTCTGGATCAGTCTCTAGCCCCTGGGTACAAGTGGACATCGGGAAATTAATGAGTATATCAGGGGTAATCACGCAGGGTGACGGAGGCGTCTCAGGTGCTATAACTGTTGATTGGATAACCAAACTAAAGGTCTCTACATTTTTAAGTTCTGAAACAGATGATCCTGAAGTATTCATTGACGATGTGAATGGTGATGTTAAGGTAAATATTGCATACAAAGTTTGTCTTTGCCATTAGCCTACATCCCAAGAGATAGGCTATATCATGTATATGGTATTGGGAAACTTATATTGATCTGTAAAAAAACCATAAACTGCTTAGGTATATGACAAATGTTAGCAAATGTTATAGGTATTATTGTTAGCGGCATAAAGGTGAGTTCTTCTCCAAGTGCAGTCCCATAAGGGCCCAATTCCATCGGGCTGTTCAAGTTGTGAGTTAATTCCAAGTCCATAAAAAGCAGTGGCGTATCTAAAAGGGTATATTTATTACTATTGTATATTATTATCGTTGGGCAGACTATTATGGTATACCGCCCAAATGATTGCAGACATCAATGAAGTCGCTCGTGAAGGATGTTCAAGATTTTCTTTTCATTTCTGGAAATTTAGAGAAATGTTTGGGTTTTAATTGACAAATGAAGAGCTTTGTTGCAAAAGGGCCACCAGCCAGCCCTACATGTTACTCATTTTGCATTAGTGAATTTGTATTGACAAGTCCATGGAATTAATCAAATTATTGTATGGCTGTGTTCATTACTGTTTCTATGACTTGGATTAGTCATCCATGCACGCCAATTGAGGCACCAACAATACAAGCCACATTCCAAATAATGAATAGCCATCCATTTAATAATGCAAAATGAGTAAAAAGGCAGAAGTGGATGGAGGCCCTTTTGCAAAACACCTCTTCAAATGTAGGTGTTTTATCGTATTTACGACTTTTTTGAATAAAATGAATAGATCATTGGAAATCTCCTAGTTGTTTATGTTATTAAGTGAAATTTAATGAGAAAAATGTGGAACCACTAACTGAAACATTTACTTTATCTTACCTGCATTTTTACTTTTCTTTTTAAATTGCTTTAAGTCAATGAAATCTCTAAAATTTTGACTCAATACATTTAACGCCTAAAGTTTTGATTTTACAGTTTTTGATTGTATGAATGAAGTAAAAGGATGAGTCGGGACTAAGGCCATAGTGACTTTCTTATACCAAAGACATTACTGTCTTTGCCTATACTTTACGCGGGCCATCTGTACAAACAAGAAAACGGAGGGCTCAT
Source organism: Ophiura sarsii (assembly GCA_035610835.1). NCBI lineage: Eukaryota > Metazoa > Echinodermata > Ophiuroidea > Amphilepidida > Ophiuridae > Ophiura > Ophiura sarsii. Next base: position 46,524,785 of record CM069448.1, read on the forward strand.
TTACCTTCCGACCTAAATGTCGATCAATCCTTTATTCAAAGCACTATCTTTATCAGGTTTATGAAAGCTCGGATATTCAGTTATGGAAGCATGTCAGTTTCTCACATTGGAATTTCACCCGGGATATTGCATTGCATCAACAATGTGTCATTCTCGTATAATAGTACATGCATATCGCAATAGTTATAACATTGAATAATCAAATTAACTGTGAAACAATTGACAATTAGTAATAAAGTTCCATTATATCATATTAGGAAAACGTAAACGATAAAAAATGTCAATATTTCTACCGTTTTACACACAACCAATTTGTTTGGTTCCTTTTACCAGTTTCAAAATTTCAATTCAATGCGATTTAACAAGTGGATAGAAATATAAAATTATTAAGAATCCTTGCCGAAGTTTTACAACCCTTAAATTACACTAAACTTGACTCGAACTCGAAGTGAAGTTACAGGAGACAGTTCCTTATATTTATATTTTCTTAAATTCGTAGAAAATACTGCAACAAATAACGTTGAATCTTGATGCTCGACAGTTAACGTACGATCTTTCCTCCTCGCATGGAGTTGATGAGAACTGATTTTAAATCCCATTCATAAATAGTACGATAAGATAAGTAAACAAAATCTCTCACACGCGTCGTGATTGGCCAATAACAAATAATATCAAGCAACGACAATTACATAAGTCGTGGCCTGATTGGTCAACATTTACGTAAATATATGTCACAACAACTTTGATTGACGGGAGCTGACAGGGGAATCCCCGGATGCGAAACCCGATCCATCAAAACAGCTGGTCTGATTAAATTAGATTAAAGGCGTACTACCGGACTTACATTACTCAGCGATAATACAAAATAACCGTATATTTGTGTACGATTCTATTTTATTATCACAAAAATGATATAAATTGCGTTGTATCCTTAGAACTGATAATTTCCCCACTATTCACAGGTGGGTTTTTCGGGTTTATAATAAAGAATGTTTACTTGAATCAATTTTGTCATCTCCTTTTCTATTTTTAAATGTTATAGGATATTTAAAATGTGTGTTTAACTCCTAGGCTATGCACAGACCACAATCACTGACAAAAAAACCCCATACTGATGAATTGGGCATAACAGATGTAAATGTACATTTTCCATTCTAGCGCATCCATGTCAGACACATGCACATGATTCTCGCGATTTCATTGTATTCCCGGCCCAACCGTTTTGTCGTTTGATTTGTTTTTCTTCAGATATTTGATGCCAATACGGATGCTACATCCATTGTCATCAATATGTTTCCGAGCCCCGTCAATGCTAGATTGGTTAGAATCACTGCAGTCGAACGAAATGATAGCGGTGACTATTGGAATTTGCGGTTCGAGGTGCTGGGCTGTAACATTTAACATGACTCAAAGGGCAGATGACTCAAAGTCTAAGAAGGGAGACTAAAAGGAGGAACGAGAAAAGGATATTAAACAATTACATGTTCAGTTGGCGGCATAGCTAGGATAGGCTACTTGAACCAACTTTTTTTAAATTTCATTTTTACAGATGTTTCACACAGTTGTTAATACAGCAATGCACTACGCACATTCGTATAACCATGTCAGTTGTTTAACTGCATCGCAAAGTGGTGTTAATGAATCCCATTTTTTGTAACATTTTTTACTATTCACATTTTTTTCATGAAAATGTATTGTTCGATATCATAATATAGTTTTACATTTTTCCTGAATAAGGGGAACGATGCTTGAACTTCCTCCATTTTGGTCTTATAAATATAAAAACGGCATAATAAGACTTTTAAGAGTATAGTTTAGAGCACTCATCTTCAGGTTAAGACTTTCCACGCGGCAGGCGGCTGTAGACGACATTCCAAAATGTCACAAAATATTTCAAAAATGTCAACAATATTGACTTTCATCACCATATTTGGAATTACCTTGAGAAATGCATTACGATAAGTACAAACATTCCTAGTATAGGTTCAGTAACGCTTGAGATAGACTTTGAAAGTTGGGAAAGGTTTCTGAATAATCTGTTTTGTGTATGGTAAAAATAGTAGCCGCGTGGAAAGTGTTTAGTATACCAAAAGGCTGAACCTGCTTATCCAAGATGATAGTAAGTAAGATTGTATTTGGGCACTCGCAGAATATATGCACTATCGTTTCCATTTTATCTTGAATAAACTTTAAACAGAACCTGATCACAACCAGCTGAAAGTTGATAGGGTTCTGTGTTGTAAGACAACTTATATACAGCAAACCATGACCAAGGAAATAACCGTTTAATGTATAAAACATGGATCGTGGGGTCCCATAGAGTTGTAGGCCTACCTGATTTTGCAGGCGTCATGAATTAAGCCTATTCTGGGTCTATTGCTTGAGAAATTGTACGTGTATTGTACTGCACGCATCAGTAGTCCAACCAACTCAACCGGTAAAATGAAATGCACCACAACCGACAAATTGTAATATAACTACAGTGCAACTTACCATAAATGCCCTTGTATATCAGATTCACTTAAATGTCTATAAAAACCACCTTTTTCAATGAAGTCAAGTTTGGGGATACATGATATACAAGCCTTAAGGCAAACAAATTATTAGAAAAAATCAGAAAAATAACCTCATTTACGTATTGTTTACATATTTAATTAGCATCAAGTCGTAACACATTTTAATTTATATATGGAGATGTGTATATCTTCATATCTTTAACGCCTGGAAATCAAATAATTATGTTGTACATAAATTTATTCTCGACATTTTTGTATGAGAAAAATTGAATATTTCTTTGTATTTATCTATTTATTGCATTAATTTGCATAATTTACTATCACTATTCTATAATGTATTTAACCTTTAACATGGGTTTGTGACCTATCAAATTAAAGCGTAAGACATACACAACAAAATGGTATGAGCACTTTTTATGATTTTGTTTTTGTTTTTAAATTGAAGCAATGAGTATGCATTCTATACACCCTATTAGCGTTATTTGTACGCAAACAAAAGATTCATCAGGCATAACCACAGGTAACTTGCATTTGAATCTACGGCTTTAGCAGTACAGATACCATTATGTGTGCAGTCATGCACAGTGATACATTACAAGGGGTGTGTGTGGTTTCATTGACCAGCTCCCTATTATGTTCTTATTGACATCCCTTATAGGTATTTATAAATGGAAGATGTGTACTCAGTTGTGAAATGCTAGCTTATGGGAGCACAGCACTAAATATACCGCACATTGGATTACGTGTAAAATAGAACTAAAAGAGTCGCGATTTTGGGTCCTTAGCAGGAAAGGAATTTGTATATGAAATCAATCGTGTTATTTTCCGCCCCTGGTATCAGTCAGCACGCAGGTATCGCTTTCAATGAGTGACCTTGCCGATTTCTAACCCACGCAAAGATCGATTTCAGGATGTCAACCTTGCGCTAAAACTTTACGAGAAGTTTGTTTTCCCTGAATTAATTGAGGTAGGGATAGCTGACAGACATGATGGCGAAGTAGGTGGATTGTTCGTAATTTTCTCTATAATCTGATGCCAAATCTGACATATTTGGTCCACAAACAGTGATTTTATCGCTAATTTTAGAATTTAACAATTTTCGTGACTTTGCTTCTTGTAACCATTCACTTGACCGGACTAAAATTCGTACGATATTTTAAGAGCAATTTCCGTACTAACGGAATTTTAAGCTTTAATTTCATATCAAAAACATTGATGCCCGACTTCTTTTTTGATAAGTAAAACCGAGTCTGATTTTCACCGATTTTCGGTCAGAAAACGAAACTTACGATCCCCCGTTAGGCCTCGCCAACTTGATTTTTAGTTTCCCGTAACCCGCCCGCGCTTCATTTTCATGCCCGCGTTTCAATTCATTATTGAAATTTTGGAAAAAAATACCGTTTTTGCAATGAAAACGTCCGAATTCATGCATTTTGTGTGATGAAATTGTGAAAAATGATTTTGACGAGAAAAAAATATCATATGAAATTGTGTAGAGCAGAAGGATCGATTCCGAACCCCGGACCTCTCGTTCTCCAAGCGAACTCTTTACCATCTGAGCTATCAAGCAAAACTAGTTATATCCGTGAGATTTAAACACTTCATCAACAACCCAACGACGGTATGAAATGAATTTAGCTCGAGACAAGATTCGAGGAGCTATATTATAATCATTCACTTGACCAGACTAAATAATTTTATAATATTTTAAGCATGTTTCTAGTTACAAAAGACTATGAATATTATGATACCATGGATAAAATTGGTGCCTGATTCTTCAGAAGTAACTTTTTTACAGTGGATTTGGCTTTATTTTCGTCAAGTTTTTCTTGAGTTCGGTCTGTGCGATTGCAATAATTTGCACCGAAAATACAACATGTCATGAAGTTCACAGATAATATTAGATATATTATATGCATCACATGCCTTTTTATTTTACAATTTCATGGCAAATGTTTTTGAAATGTGTGATTATAATCATGAAAAGAGCTCATTTACATCGTGCTATCATGAGGTCAACTGTAAAAACGAAGCGGTATCGCTACGGGTAAGTACTTCCGGTCGCTGTGAGTGGGTTAGAAAAACAACGGCTTTGAGCGGGTCTGCATACTGACTGGTATATTGTGCCCGATATTGGACCAATATTGGTTTTACATTGGCGCTCCTCAATTGGCATCATGTTGGCAACCAAAAATTGGTCCAATAAAGGCACGATATACCAGGGCGGAAAATAACATGATTGATTTCATATACAAATTCTGCCGTGGTCTAAAAATAAATTGCGGCCACAATTACAAGTTATCGCTTCCCGGCCTTTTGGCTAGGATCTTGTGCCTTGTCCTGTCCTTTGTCATGAGCTTGCCCTTTGCCAAAGTTGGTCCTGGCCACGGGTTGGCGCCAATATTGAAAGCCAATATTGGGCCAATGAAACATCAATTTTGTAATGTTGTCTGGGTTAAAGTTTAGCACCGCCGGTGAATGTCCTTTTCGTTGGGACATTCGCCGGTGGTTGTTAATATTTGTTTGTTATATTGTCTATTGTAAACACCGTGGTTTGGTAAACTGCTTTATATTATAATATATATATGATATAAAACATTATTATACAACTACTGTTGGTTAAAACATATTAACCAACAAATGATTAAATATTGTAACCAACCACAGGTTAAAGTTTAGCCAACCACTGTTGGTTAAAACATATTAACCAACAAATTATTAAAAATTGTAACCAACCACAGGTTAAAGTTTAACAAACAGCTGTTGGTTACGGTTTTAACCAACCAATTGTGTGGTTCACCTGGTAGCCTCCCGCTTAACCAACATGGTTAAAGATTTTAACCTTTGTTCTGAGAGTGTAATCAGCGTATAATTTGCAATAGAAGCTTATAACCAAGTAGGAACTTATTCAGTAAATGGGTACAAAAGTACCAGTTCGGTAAGTCCTACACAAAATGGGGTCGAAGGTCATAGAGGGGTCATTAGAGGTTAATCTGGTACCCCATTAGTCTTCTCAATCCCCTTAGCCAAAGATTTTTGTTACCAAGTTTGGTTGCGATTGAAATCTATCTTCATATGAGAGCCCTAAACAGTAATAAGTGGATTTTAAAGTTTTGACAGAATGGGTCAAAACTCAAAGTCATGTAGGGGTCAATATGTGCGCACCCCGTGAGCATCTCAAGTCCCCATTACCCATCATATTATTGTTACGAAGTTTGGTTGAGATTGAAGTCTAACTTTTCAGATGAAACAACTGAACAAGTCGAACCTAACCAAAAGCGCTAACCAAAAGGGACATACCCACGAACACACCCACCCAATTTTGCATGATGACAATATCCCCTTCTAATTCTGGCTATTCTTGCCAGGGAGATAAAAAAAATCACTTGGAAAAATTGCCGTTTCACTCACCTGATTAAGAAATACTTTCAGATTAGGTACCTACAAGCTTATTTTTGGGTCACTTTATGCATCGACGGATAAAACAGTCATAACGATGCACTTATTCTACTGATGTGTAAATAATACATGCCTCTCACGTACCTTACGTACACTCTACCCTGTTTTTAATTGTAATTAATTCTATATCTCATCTTCGTTCGGTACGATACAAGTGGTTGATTGAATTTCTTAAATTGCACTATTTTTCCAAAACACAAACAGAGTCAATTAGTTGCCATGTAGACGGGGTCAATTGTGTACCAATTGATCTCGTCTCAAAATCAGTAATTACAATGATTCTTTTTTAAACGTGCACTTAATTCTGTTTTAAGTGAAAATGAAATGAATCATATCGTATTGGTCACTACAGTGCGCTGGTGTAGTTTCGTGCGCTAAGTAGATTCGTGTGGCCGTTTAACCCTACATCACTGTTATTCTGAGTTGCATCATGTATTCAGTTAAGGGCAGTGTCAACCCGGCACTTGTTTCAAAAATTGAATTTCATATTTCTCTATTATTTAATACTTTTATATGTATTCTATCATTACCATCATAAGTAACTAATCGGAAGCGATTATTTCCCGTTCTTTTGGGTGATTTTAAATTGTTGTTTTGGTAAGTTTGAGTCAGGAAAAGGCGCATGGTTATTTGGCGGGAATTTAAGCGGAGTTCCGCGCTTTACAAATGCTGCGACAGCTGTTCGATCATTGCGTCGCGCGCTGAAACTTCCCGCGCGTATTACTAGACGCGCCGCTTAATATCCGCGACGTAGACGCGAAAAACAAAAGAGCGCAAAACAATGTCTAAAAATGTAAACAAAGGCCAATCTTACGATCATTTAAATTTCCGTTTTCTTCCAATTTCTTCACATTGTGACAATATAAATTGAATCTGATAGTTTATTATGATTGTTCATAATAGTATACTCGCTTTTTAGGTCACACGCCCGTGTATTCCGTGAACATTTAGCTTTAAATGGTGGAAAATGTCAATATTTTTACTAAATCGATGTTTTCTAGAAGTTCAAATTTGAAGGAATTTTACGAATTTTCAGACAACATAACTAAAAATATATCAAACTATCAGGTAAGCTTTTACTACCATTGTGTAGAGGACTTTCAGCGCTAGGAGGCAATTTTTTATTTTTTCGATTATGGATTTTAAACTCGAGATATGCATCTATTTCTAGCGAAATGTATGCAAAAAAACACGACTTTTACACTTTGCCGATGTTTTTAGCAATATTTCCAAAACCAAGCTTTATTTTGGAAAAAGAAAAAAATGCCTCCTAGACAAAATTGTTTTGTTTACAAAAACGTATATTAGAACAAATTACCATTTTTTATTTTATAGTTATGCTGTCTGAAAAATTTGGGGTAAAAAAATTGCTTTTTGGTTCATTTCTCAAAATTTAGTTTATTTGGTATCACATTGATATCACCATCGGATTCCTTGTCAAATTTCCTTTCTAAATATGTATACTTTTATGTACTTTTATTCAATATTCTCAAACTTAGAAGCAAAAGTTGATCATCAAAATAATAGGGTTGACACTTCCCTTAAGATGGCGATGCTGGTTTTAGGTAAGTCAAATGTTTATGATTCCAAATATTGTGATACCATTTTGACATTTTTGAAACATTTTGTGACATTTTGGAACTGTCAACGACTGCAGACGACAGTTCCAAATTTCACAAAATGTTTAAAAAATGTCAAAAGGGTTCACTTTCATCACCATATTTGGAATCACCACGAGAAATCCATTGAAATAAGTACAAACATGCTTAGTATTGGTTCAGTATAAGAATTTGAAAGTTGGAAAAAAAGGTTTCTGAAAAAAAAATCTGTTTTGTATAATATGGTAAAACCAAGGACGGTCTCCTGGTGAAAAAGTAATAGCCGCGTCGAAAGTGCTGCGTGTGTTTAATCCTTAATTATTAAGGAACTGTCAACGACTGTTAATATGTTAACAATAGTACAGTAGATGAAGCTAAACAAATCCCAGTTCTTTAATCCATAGAGATTCCTGCAGGCATAGCAGATTTTGAAATATCACAAAATAATATGTTCATGAAATTGACTATAGATCAGTCGGGATTACAGTCGATTTGGTGATACCCGGACATGGAAGGTATAAGCTGGTTTTTTGTTTTAAAATACGAAGGAAGTATTCAATAATCACCAAAAAAAATGCACAAAAATGTACTATTGGGGAACTCTTTTTATAATAGGTTAAAGTTGGAACCGTGAGGGGAAAAATCCCAAAATACGATATTTGAAAGTTTTAGTCAGACCTTTTTTCTGCTGGGACACTCAATAGTTCATCAGCCATCAAATTATATTCAAGCCTTGCTATTCATAGAGATAATACTACCTCAATAGAGCACAATACAATTCAATACGGATTAGGCCTGGCCAGTTAGTTCTGATAGCCTGGATATTATACAGTGTGTTTCAAATGAAAATACCCCTATCTAATGTATAGGCTTTATCTTTGCTAAAGGCAGTGTGGTATATTAAAACAAACAGTTATTAGTTTACAGTGTTGTTTTATTTTGTGTTTATCCTTTTAACAACAATAAATAAATGTTTCATAACACAACATTGTTCAAGTAAAGTGTATAATTTAAAATACATTTTCATGTTGATGAGGCGATTTTATTTTTTGGAAGCAACTGCAAATCTTTACAGTGTTGATAACATGTACATACAAATACATTTGATTTGATTTGATATTAATTAGGTGTGTGTTTTGTGCATAAGAGAACGTATTAAGTATATGAATATCTGTCATATATTCAACACTTTTTGTCTGAGCACTTCATGGGAATTTATCCCACACAGATAATAGCAACCAAACATGTTAACAAAATTAGTTATATATGTCATGTCAATAAAATAGTTGAGGTTAAATCCGTTGTTGAGAAATGGTAAAGTTAGGTTATTTTCTGTTCTCAATTTGACATAGGGCCTAATACATTTTTCGTTCGACAAACCATTATCGCACTCCATTTTAGAATAAATATGAAAATGTCCAAGGTAAAAATCTAATGAAAATGTCCAAGGTAAAAATCTAATGAAAATTATGAAAAATGCTAAGTATGACATTACTTTAACACCCCAAAATCAAACCTTTAGCTCGGCAACGCTGCATCATCATTAATCAAAGGATATCAAATAGGATTCACATGTTCTGCAAATATCTTCTATGCTTCGTGATACTTTATGATTACTTGAATGTGTCGGAATGTAAGCCCAACGCAAAATATAGCATATCGTGATTTTGTAAAATTAAAATACTGTATTGCAAGTTGTCAGATTTTAATTGCACGCTATTTGCTTTAAAAATAGTACACCTGGCACCACAATGAAAAGGAAGGGTATTTCTCTGAAATGTCGTACAAACAGAACTTATCCTTGCACGTAATTTGCATTCAACATGTTCAATGAACATCTTTAACTATGTCCAAATAATCAAAATGGCAGTTGAACTTTGTTGAAATTATAGACAAAATATCGTCTCTTTTTTAGACTTGAAAAGACAGCAGCAAAGACAAAATTCCTGCAAATGATATATCATTTGATTAAAAAGGTATCCGTAAGAGGTCAAAAAATTTCGCACAGTCTAAAAAAAATCGCTCAGTCACAAAAAATCGCATAGTAAATGTACTACATGTACAATTTTTTCCTATTTCCATTTTTTCTCACCCCTTTTTTTTTTTTAGAGTGGTGGGGCGGGGGCACAAATCAGTTTTTTCGTCAGGGGGGCATTTGCCCCCCCCCCCACGTGCCCCCCCCCCCTGAGCTACGCCACTGTACCCAAAGTCGATGTTAACTGAACCCACCGGGGTTCCGACCGGTTAAAATGATCCGTAATTTGATTTGACACTAGCCCCTTACCCGGCTTTGGATGTTTCTGATCATGAGTAGGCCTATCTCTGCTATACTATTATAAATAATCATGGATAAAAGGTAACATTTTAAACTACTTCCCAAAAGCTAAAAAGAATTTGAAACGATTTTAATTTGCCCGTTTTACCATCTGAATGAGACGCCCCCTCCTCCAAATAGGAATCCCCTCCCTTAAGAGAGGAATAACCCGTTTAGGCCAAGAGGCTCGTTATTCAGTATTTCATATTAGGGATATTCATAACTAATGACACGAATAGGGAGTAGCGAACCCTATTTCAAATAAAGGATAGCGAACCAAATCATTGATCAATTGTTCAACGGGGTGTGCTTTTACCAAACTGATATCATATTCAAATGGAGTTTATACGGTTCTTGTGAAATTGACGACGCACCACCCCCCCCCCCCCCCCCCCCCCCCCCCCCCACCGTTAATTATAACGGGTTTTAATTTATCAAAACGATGGGCAAAAAACCTCGCAGTTGAGGTGTAAAAGTAGAAGTATTATGCAACGCATAATCGACAATTAGTAATGTGAGTGCCCGCCCAAATTAACTCCTACATCGTGGAAACGACACATTTCAAACACTTATAAAGATAATCAGTTGATTGGGGAAAGTTATAAATGTACCACAAGCCAATTCGTTATTGGAATTCCAAGACCATTCTTGACTTCTGAAACTTATATATGTAACCCTCTGATATTCCAAATACTCTTACATTTTGTTCCATGATAACTGAACAATATAAACAAGCAATGTTAACACTGAACCCTTGGTCCATCACTAATGCACTTAATAAATGAGGTAGACTGTCTTCTGTCGTTTAGTAATTTTTACTCACTGTGGCCGACCATACAACCTCCCTATATCATTTGACGATAAACACCGGATAAACACCTTTATTGGCCATTTAACAAGTTTACAGTTACAATACATTAATTATACTATATATTATATCCCTCCCAAGGACACCAATATCATCAAAAGCCTCAAATATCTATGAAATGTATCGTATACCGTATCATACACACAACATGCTCTTCGATGTGGGGGCACACCACTAAATACGTCCCCCATTGAAATACACGCGTTTCGGCCCTTTTTCAAGACCGTATTTTTACCCCACGTAACAATGATGGAAGTTTTTATTTCGCATGAATGTATTAGATATGTGTTGAATTTTATTTTAAACTTGATTTTTCTTGACCCATCTAGATGAAATTTTTCGCTACGGGCACCTAAACAGCGCCCTCACCATTTTAAACCGATATTTTTGCTTCCTCACCGGTTCCGGCAACGATATCCTTCCGCAGCCTAGGCTCCCGTGCGTATTCGATTCCGACGATTTTGACCACATTAGCAATGCTGAGGTTCTATTCTATCTTTTTCATAAAAAAATAAGCAAGATTTACTTCTATTTGCTTCCCCTGGGACGATGATCAAATTGATATAGGTACTATTTCTCCGAACCATACACCAAACGCGTAAGGATTTAGTGTAGTGCCCCCTTAGAAGCAAAACTTTTTTTGAGTTTTCATTCTTTTTTCTACATATTTCGAAAGAACAAGTATTTCTAAGATAAACTGCCAAAGCATACCTCTGTGCGATCTGTGGTTCTCAAATAAAAGCATTTTCCTGAAAAATGATGATGTCCCAAATGTTCATAAATTGTGTATAAAAGCAAGAAATCACCCAGTCCGGCACCATCTGGTCCGGCACCATCTGGGCTGACATCGATTTTGGCGAACTATAGTGTATGCATTATCAATTGTTTCGTGAATAATGTAATACAAACTAACTTAACATTTAATAAACATTTGATTATAATATTACATACAAACAAAGTCCGACACAAATTCACTATTCTCTAGTTTTCAGTAATGGTAGCTCTAAGAAGAGCTGTTTGGGTTTAAAAGGGACTGTTTGAGAGATATTTCATGTGATCTTTCAATTCATGTGGTGATACATGGAGGTGAACACCCGCTGTAATTCTTCAAACCGTGGCATGTGATTCTCCTCTTGTTGTCTGTCGAAGATTCTAACACCAAGTGGTCGCCTTCTGCGCACGTCTGCTCGACACGCTCTATGGGAACCCCCCCCCCCCCCCCCCCCCCCCTCCCCCGGCATGGCGTTTCTATGCATGTCAGGTCAGGTCTGTGGTTCTGTAAGATGTACACAGCTCTTGGAAGCGTGGTGATTACCTCCCTGTGTCCAGGATACCGCAGATGACTAACCATCCTTGTTCCTACAATTTGTTTACACCCAATACGAACCAACTTCAATTTCTAAAACATTTCTGGTTAGGTATGCTGTAGTTTTGACAGTATCTTCTGCTCATCCGTCAGGCTATCACCGCAAACCATAGGCGCCTCCATTGTTATACATAGAGTACAATGCCCCTTTTGATGATTCGTTAAAAGTTTAGTGGCCAAGGCTAGCATGATTGTGTTTAGATTTGATTTAAAATATTGTATTGTACTTTTATCCTAATGGTAGTAATCTTAAGAAACTTATTGACAAATAAAACTGCGAAAATAGAGTGAAAATTAGAGTTTTTCAAGTAAAAGGTACCATAATAGGCCAAAAACAACACGTCTTCGAAGGGGGCACACCACTAAATACGTCCCCCATTGAAATACACGCGTTTCGGCCCTTTTTCAAGACCGTATTTTTACCCCACGTAACAATGATGGAAGTTTTTATTTCGCATGAATGTATTAGATATGTGTTGAATTTTATTTTAAACTTGATTTTTCTTGACCCATCTAGATGAAATTTTTCGCTACGGGCACCTAAACAGCGCCCTCACCATTTTAAACCGATATTTTCGCTTCCTCACCGGTTCCGGCAACGATATCCTTCCGCAGCCTAGGCTCCCGTGCGTATTCGATTCCGACGATTTTGACCACATTAGCAATGCTGAGGTTCTATTCTATCTTTTTCATAAAAAATAAGCAAGATTTACTTCTATTTGCTTCCCCTGGGACGATGATCAAATTGATATAGGTACTATTTCTCCGAACCATACACCAAACGCGTAAGGATTTAGTGTAGTGCCCCCATGTGTATTTTGAATTGAGAATTTTATGTACACACAGCTCGTAGTCAAAGTGTAGACACAGCACGTCGTCATTTTCATGGACAGCCATCGTGTCAATATTTCTAAAAACGCAATAAACACACCCAACTTTAAACCCTAATTCCAAGAGTTCCCCAAGAGTCAATTTTTGTGCATTTTTTTTGGTGGTTGTTGAATACTTCCTTAGTATTTTAAGACAAAAAACCAGCTTATAGAGATCGATGTCTTAGTCATTACACCGATCGACAGCTCTACTATGGAACAGAAATGCAATTCTTATTGAGAAGAAAGTCATCATCTCATAAAACATCCATATTATCTGAAAAAGTTGAAAAAAAGAATTGCTAACCTCACTCTTGCGTTTAGGTTTTTGAAATTTCACTCATGTCCAACAACATACAAAAGTGTAATAAGTATGTTGGAATGAATTGATAATGCAATGCAGTGTAGAGAGTTTGGAGAGTCTGCCGAAAAATTGGACATAATATATTCATATTTTTGTTGTTTAAATCATACATAGGCATATGAAATGACTTTTTGTTGGAAATGTACAAAAGATTGGCTAATATCTTTTACAGTTTGGCCTGTGTACCATACAGAAGCAGAGCCATGTTTTATTGGACAGGAGACTGGTGTCGATACAACCTCCCGTTGGAAGCTGGTTCCGAGTGAGACCGGGTGGTCAGACCGTGAAGTTAACCCTTCAGGGTCAGACATTTGTGATTTGTGTAAAGATGGTGTCCACCTTGGAGGGTTCAGCACATATAATGGTTTGATTCCCCAGCAGTCAGCTCTTGACCCTGCGATATTATTGAATTTTTTCCATGATTGCACTGGACGTGCTTGTAAGTATGATTTTATTCATTTAATATATTTGACGGCAAATTCGCTAGGTAGAAGTAAGAGTGTTACTCGTTTTAGCTCCATTCCCTTGAAGAATGCAGCATGTAGAGAATGTAACAAGACTCATATTAATCGATCCATTTTGCAGCCGAATTTAGAGATATGAAGCTCCTACTTTTGTAATACAGATTATCGAATTTCGACAGATAAGATAATCGAAGCAAACGCTCAAAAAATCGATGATTTACCATTAGTAAACTACTCGATGTAATGGATTCAAACGGGCTTGTGCCGAATAATCATGTCACGTCTCGTTTCACGTACATGTTTATAAATCACGTTCACGTCAATTACACTTCGTTAACGCTTATAAATCACATTCACGTTAATCACGCTTCATGTTTATGAATCACGACGCAAAATGTACCCGCCTCGGGCGGGCGGGTGGGTATTTAGTATATCACTTTACTTCGTTACAGCTATGATTAATAGTAATACATATGTTTTACGGTGTGCGATTCATAAATGTTAAACCAGATTCATAAACGTGAACGCGAATCGTGATTAACGTGAACGTGATTCATAAACGTTAACGTTAAGCGTTGATTTTTAAACACGAACGTGAAGCGTGATTAACGTAAACGTGATTTACCAGGTTGACGTGAAGCGTTGATTTTTAAACATGAACGTGTTTCATAAAGACGTTAACGTGAAGCGTGTTAACGTGTACGTGATTTATAAACATAAACGTGAAACGTAAATAACGTAAATGGGATTTAAAAACGTGAACGTGAAACGTGAACTGACGTGACGTGAGTACTCGGCACAAGCCATCAAACGAAATAATGAAAATATATCGTGTTCAAAAGGAAAACATTAAAACCGCGTTGTATGTGTTCATAATTGAAAGTGAATTATTGCAATTAGTACTTTTTAAAGACAATGTGAAATATTGAATCACAATGAAGACATGTATAAATGTGATGTATTATTTCATGACTATGTCATGCTATGGCATTTAATTCCATTTGCAATACTGTTCATCTTTTAATTGCCAAATCAGCAGCAAAAGCCTCTAGTACTACTGTCAAAAGTACAACTGATATGACTACGGTGACGGAAACGGACAGCCCGTCTGAAGCCTCTAGTACTGTCAAAATTACTGATAAGACAACGAAGGCAAGCACCCCATCCTCACAGGAAACACTTAAAACAGACAGCCCGTCTCCTGACGCCTCTAGTACTGTCAAAAGCACCACTAGTATCATGGTCACGGAGGCAGACGTCCAAACGACAACACTCAAACGTAAGTTCACGATTTATTTTATATTATTCAACCGTCGATATGAGGGTTGTTGGTGCGATCCCCGCCCCCATCAGCAAATTTCAAAACAATATTTGGAAAGAGAAAAGAAAAGGGGTAAAGAAGATAATAAGAGTGCTCAACTGATAAATCAGGAGCGTAATTTTTGATTATATTTGGAATATGATGCTGCTTTGACCGCTGGTAAAAAACACCCCTGAATGTGTATTCTCATTTTCAATTGGTCATATTGCCAGCGATCAGAGAAACATCTTTTCGCCTGAGATGATTGGACAAAATGACCGTATGGGATTGTCCATGAAACTCAGAGTAGCGATATAATTATTCCGGAAGGTCTATACCTCTGAATTTATTTATTAGTATATTTATTTATTTATTTATTTATTTATTTATTTATTTATTTATTTATTTATTTATTTATTTATTTATTTATTTATTAGTATATTTATTTATTCATTTTATTTATTTATTTATTTATTTATTTATTTATTTATTTATTTATTTATTTATTTATTTATTTATTTATTTATTTATTTATTCATTTATTTATTTATTTATGTCTCCTAGAATGTGCAGATTATCTTGGCATTAAGAATGGAGATATTCTTGACGCCAACTTCAAATCGTCGCATAGTTTAAGCAATAATTTCGGTGCTCACAAAGGGAGACTTGATGGGCCAACTATATGGGCTGCGTCTGGATCAGTCTCTAGCCCATGGGTACAGGTGGACATTGGGAAGTCAATGCGTTTATCAGGGGTAATCACGCAGGGTGACGGGGGCTCAGCTGGTGTTACTACTGATTGGATAACCAAACTAAAGGTCTCTACATTTTCAAGTTCTGAAACAGATGATCCTGAAGTGTTCATAGACGATGGGAATGGTGATGTTAAGGTGAATATTGTATACAAAGATTGTCTTTGACATTAGCCTACATCCCAAAGATAGGCTAATGGTATTGGGAACATTATATTGACCTGTAAAAAATGAAACTGCTTAGGTATATGACAAATGTTAGCCAATGTTATAGGTATTATTGTTAACGGCATAAATGTGAGATTAAATACAATCACACAAGTTCCTGTTTTCAAAAGATCCGTAAAAATAATTCTTGTTTAAAATGTGTCATTATTCTATTGGTTAAAGCCTATACAAATGTGAACTGTGTTTTATATTTTGGTTATTTTGGTTATTATTCTATTACTTTTATCTCCTTTTTTATTTTGAGATGTCAAAGGTGTGTTTAACTCATATAGGCCACCCTCTAAAATATATACTACAATCACTGACAAAAATACATACTGCATAGGCATAACAGATCATAAATGTACATTTTCCATTCTAGCGCGTCCATGTCAGACACATGCACATGATTCTCGTGCTTTCATTGTATTCCTGGCCCAACCGATTTGTCGCTTTTTCTCTCTCCAGATATTTGATGCCAATACGGATGCTACGTCCATTGTCATCAATATGTTTCCGAGCCCCGTGAATGCTAGATTGGTTCGAATCACTGCAGTCGAACGAAATGCTAGCGGTGACTATTGGAATTTGCGGTTCGAGGTGCTGGGCTGTAACATTTAACATGACTCAAAGGGCAGATGTCTCAAAGTCTAAGAAGGGAGACTAAAAGGAGGAACGAGAAAAGGATATTAAACAATTACATGTTTAGTTGGCGGCATAGCTAGCTAGGATAGGCTACTTGAACCAACTTTCTTTTTTTGATTCATTTTTTTACAGATGTTTCACACTGTTGTTAATACAGCAATGCACTACGCAAATTCTTATTACAATGTCAGTTGTTTAACTATATACATTACATAGTGGTGTTAATGAATCCCATTTTTTGTTACATTTTCTATTGTTCACATTTTTCATGAAAATGTATTGTTCGATATCATAATATAGATTTTCCTTTTTCCTGAATAAGGGGAATGATGCTTGACCTTCCTCCATTTTGGTCTTATAAATAATATAGAAACGGCATAATAAGAGTATAGTTTAGAGCGCTCATCTTCAGGTTAAGACTTTCCATGCGGCAGGCAGCTGCAGACGACATTCCAAAACGTCACAAAATGTTTCCAAAATGTCAAAAATACTTCCATCACCATATTTGGAATTACCTTGAGAAATGCATTACAATAAGTACAAACATTCCTAGTATAGGTTCAGTAACTCTTGAGATAGACTTTGAAAGTTGGGAAAGGTTTCTGAAAAATCTGTTTTGTGTATGGTAAAAATAAAACCCGCGTGGAAAGTGATAAGAATACCAAAAGCTGAACCTGCTTGTACAAGATGATAGTAAGATTCACATTTAATAGCATTTTCCCAAAGGTTTAAAGTATTTAGGCACTCGTAGAATAAATGCACTATCGTTTCCCTTTTATCTCGAATAAACTTTAAACAGAACCTGATCACCACAACTTATTCCCGACATTTTTGTATGAGGAAAACCGGGAAATTTCTTTGTATTTATCTATTTATTGCATTAATTTGCATAATTTACTACCACTATTCTATAATTTATTTAACCTTTAATATGGGTTTGTGACCTATCAAATTAAAGCGTAATACATACCCAATAAAATTATATGAGCACTTTTTATGATTAATGTTTGATGAATTTAAGCAATGAGTATGCATTCTATACATCCTCTAAGCTTTATGTGTATGCAAACAAATGATTCACCAGGCATAACCACAGGGAACGTGCATTTGAATCTACCGCTTTAGCCGTGTACATTGCCACTATGTGTGCAGTCATGCACAGTGATACATACAAGAGGTGTGTGTGGATTCATAGACCAGCTCCCTATTATGTGCCTATTGACATATATAGGTCTTTATAAATGGAAGATGTGTACTCAGCTGTGAAATCAAGGTCGGTTAAAAGCTAGCTTCTGGTTGGCTGGGCTCTATACAGGTGTGAATGGTGCGTACTGAAGCAAAGGCCAATTACAAAAGAGGTTTAATAGAAATATATAACAACATTAAAACTCATATAAATCGATTAATTCGGCTTCGTCTCCATAATCCTCGTAACCACTATTCGTTCTATTATTACCCTCCTCGTATTCACCCGACTCTTCGACACCCTCGTTATCATATCCAGTCCCGTATTCAACCTTATTTTCATATTCATACCCTTCGTCATCTAGTCCCCTTCTCTCATCATTATCTTCGTAATCGTCTCCCTCGACTTCCGTTCTCATCTGGTTAAATTTCAGGGTAGTTCTCTAAATCGATTTCTTCTTCAAATCCACCGCCATTTGTTTCATCAACTGCTGATTCATACGTTTCATTTGAATAAATCTCCGTAATCTCCATGTTACCATTTTCAAGAGCATTTTTCCAATTTGAAAAAATGCTGCATGTCCAAATTTGCGAATCTCCTGGCTGGGAGATTCACCTAATGGGAGTAATTCAGAATACCTCTTCACTGAAAACTTAAACTAGTCAGACACAGGCTGGACAAACTTTAAACTAGTCGAGTAGGTTAGTCAAGCCTGCTGGACTAGGTCAAACTAGTCAAGCAGGTAAGTCAAGCCTGTTGGATAGGTTATGACCGACTTGACTAGCTTAAGGTTAGTCCGGCTCAGCCTGACTAGTTTGATTTGTTCTGCTGGACTAGTCTGTGGCTGGACCAGCTTATTAGACAAGCTGGCTTGACTCGCTTTAGGTTAGTCAAGCTGGCTGGACTAGCTTCAGGTTTGTCAAGGCACTGAGATAAAATATCATTGGCGGCATGCAGATAAGACGTACTTCATCGCCGGTTCGGTTTTGCTAGCCAATCCAGACGTAATTTGCCGTAGTTATTTCATTGTGTGGCCATATTGTGTACATCATAGTGTTTGCCAACATCTGTAGACTATTTTATGCTACATTTTGTTTGGAATGACGACTCGGAGTAGGAAAAAAACTAACTGTAAAGAACGACGGTAGCGCAGGCATCTCGAACGCTAACGGGTCAGCCATGGCTGACCAGTCCACTACAGCTAACACTGTAGCCAGCAGCCCCGCCAACAACATGGTCAATACGAGAGCTATTGAACAGACAGCAGAGCAATCACCCGTGGCGAAACCAAGTACTGATACGCAACGTGAACAATTTGAGTCAGGCGGGATCTACTATATGGTTTGAGCTGGACTAACCTTACGTTAGTCGAGCCAAGCCTGACTAACCTTACATTAGTCAAGCTAGCTTGACTAACCTTACGTTAGTCAGAATGGACATCATCTGGACTCACTTAAAGCTAGTCGAGCGACTAGCCTAAACTAGTCCAGCTTAGGATGGACTAACATCAAGCTAGTCGAGCTTAAAGCTAGTCCAGCAGTGCTGGACTAGGCTAAAGCTAGTCAAAATGGACACCATCTGGACTAGCTTTAAGTTAGTCAGGCGACCTGTTTAGGTTTTCAGTGTTTAATCAGCATATAATTTGCACTAGAAGCTTAACCAAGCAGGAACTTAATCGGTAAATGGGTGCAAAAGTACCAGTTCGGTAAGTCCTACACAAAATGTGGTCGAAGGTCATGGAGGGGTCATTAAAGGTTAATCTGGGTACACCCCATTAGTCTTCTCAATCCCTATTAGCCAAATATTATTGTCACCAAGTTTGGATGCGATTGAAATCTAACTTCATATTTGAGCCTTACACAGTAATAAGTGGATTTTAAAGTTAGTGACAGAATGGGTCAAAACTCAAAGTCATGTAGGAGTCAATATGTGCACACCCCGTGAGTACCTCAAGTCCCCCTTACCCATCAAATTATTGTTACGAAGTTTGGTTGAGATTGAAGTCTGACCTAACCAAAAGCGCTAACCAATAGGGAACATACACACCCCCACACCCATCCCATTTCACCCACCTGATTAAGAAATACTTTCAGATTAGGTACCTACAAGCTCAATTTTGGTCACTTGTTAAAGCAGGCCCGTTATGACCAGATTTTTGTTTCGGAAAGGGGGGCGAAATACCTCAGCATGTTCTTAGCGCTTAGATATTGTGTTGAACAAAAAACAACTCGTTTCCTTTGAATCTTGTTGTATGATTTGGTGCACTTAATGCATCGACGGATAAAACAGTCATAACGATGCACTTAATTCTACTGATGTGTAAATAATACATACCTCTCGTACCTTAAGTGCGCTCTACCCCTTTTTTAATTGTAATTAATTCTATATATCATCTTGTTCGGTACGATACAAGTGGTTGATTAAACTCCTTAAAATGCACTATTTTTCCAAAACACAAACAGAGTCAATTAGTTGCCATGTAGACGGGGTCAATTGTGTACCATTTGGACTCGTCTCAAAATCAGTAATTACCTTTATTTTTTAAACGTGCACTTAATTCTGTTTTAAGTGAAAATCAAATGAATCATAATCTTATTGGTCACTGCTTGCTGTGCGCTGTTGTAGTTTCGTGCGCTAAGTAGATTCGTGTGGCCGTTTAAACACCACTGTTATTATGAGTTGCATCATGTATTCAGCTACGATGGCGATGCTGGTTTTAGGTAAGTCAAATGCAGTTATATAATTCTAAATATGGAGATGAAAGTCAACAATTTTGAAACATTTTGTGACATTTTGGAACTGTCAACGACTGCAGACGACAGTTCCAAATTTTACAAAATGTTTCAAAAATGTCAAAATGGTTGAATTTCATCACCATATTTTGAAATCACCATGAGAATTCCATTGAAATAGGTACAAATATGCCTAGTATTGGTTCAGTAATTCTTGAGATAAGACTTTGAAAGTTGAAAAAAGGTTTCTGAAAAAATTCTGTTTTGTATATGGTAAAACCAAGGACGAAAAAGTTATAGCCGCGTCGGAAGTGCTTTCTTTAATCCTTAATTTTTTTGTGTTCAAAATACAGTAGACGAAGCTAAACAAATCCCAGTTCTTTCCATTGACATACTGCAGGCATAACAGATTTTGAAATATCACAAAATAATATGTTCATGAAATTGACTATGGAATGGAAATGAAATATTCTTATTGAGAAAAAGCCACATATTAACTGATATTAAATTTCCTAAATCCACAATCAAATAAAACATAAAAGAATTGCAAACCTTACTCTTGCGTTTAGGTTTTGCACAGATAGTCGGTTTTGAAATTTCCCTCATGTCCAACAGCATACAAAAGTGTAATAAGTCTGTTGGAACACGGTTGGAATGAATTGAAAATGCTACGCAGTGTAGAGAGTTTGGAGAGTCTGCCGACAAATTGTACATAACATATTCATATTCTTGTTGTTTAAATCACAAATAGGCAAATCAAATGATTTTTTGTTGGAAATGTACCAAAAGATTGGTCAATATCTTTTACAGTTTGGCCTGTATACCATACAGTAGCAGATCCATGTTTTGTTGGACAGGAGACTGGTGTCGATAGAACCTCCCGTTGGAAGTTGTTTCCGAGTCAGACAGGGTGGTCAGACCGTGAAGCTAACCCTTCAAGGTCAGATATTTGTGATTTGTGTAAAGATGGTCTCCACCTGGGAGGGTTCAGTACATCTAATGGTCGGACTCCCCAGCAGTCAGCTCTTGACCCTGCGATATTATTGAAATTTTGCCATGATTGCACTGGACGTGCTTGTAAGTATGATTTTATTCATTTGATATAATTATTTGACCGCAAATTCACTAGGTAGAAGGAAGATTATTACTCGATTTGGCTCCATTCCCTTGAAGAATGCAGCATGTAGAGTATGTAACGAGACTCATAAAGTGCTCAACAAAAGAAAGTCGTACACTTTGTTTTGGGCATTTTAAGTAACTTTCGATTAGTTTTTTACCAAACGGGCTTGATAGAAATTTGGATAGTTCTTTTCGGCACATTTTGATATCAAACATAACACCTAACAAGAAAGATAAACCATGATTTTCAATACACTACGCGGAAGAAAACACCATTTGTTAACAAGCACTAAGCCGTACGTACCAGTGCCGTGTTGACCGCTGCGCATTTCCCCTAAATGCCCGGGCTAATTCATATTCAAAGTGTCATGCATGGGTGAGGAATATGAATGTAAAGGGATTTTTATGGAAAGGAGAAACGGCTGCACTGTGTGATCGATTGTCCGCCGGTCCATCCTGGTTATAACAGTGTCACACACGGGGTGAACCACACGCACACCCAATTTCCTCCCGCGTAGTGTATTGAAAATGTGACTTTTGATTTTTTTTCTTCTTCTTTAAATGGCGCTAATCATGGTTTATCTTTGTTGCTAGGTGTTATGTTTGGTATCAAAACGTGCCTAAAATATTCATCCAAATGTCTATCTCGCCTGTTTGGTAAAAAAACTAATCGACAGTTACTTTAAATGGCCTAAACAAAGTGTACGACTTTCTTTTATTCAGCACTTTATTAACACTTTCCAAGCGGCAGGCGTCTGCAGACGACATCACAAAATGTTTCAAAAATGTCAATATTATTGCATTTCATTACCATGTTTGGAATCACCATGAGAAATGCATCGAAATAAGAACCAACATGCCTAATATTGGTTCGGTAATCCTTGAGATTGACGTTGAAAATTGGGAGAGGCTTCTGAAAAATCTGTTTTGTATATGATAAAACTAATAACCGCGTAGAGAGTATTAATCGACCCATTTTGCAGCCAAATTAGGAGATATGGAGCTCTTACTTTTGTAATACAGAATATCGAATTTCGAAGCAAACGCTCCAAAATCGATGATTTACCATCGGTAAACTACTTGATGTAGTGGATTCAAACGGGCTTGTGCCGAATAATCACGTCATGTCTCGTTTCACGTACATATTTATACATCACGTTCACGTCAATCACACTTAACATCGTTAGGTTATAAATCACATTCACGTTAATCACGCTTCATGTTTATGAATCACGACGCAGAATTTACCCTCCTCGGGCGGGCTGGCGGGTATTTAGTATATGACTTAACTTCGTTAAAACTATGATTAATAGTATACAAATATTTAGTGATCATGAGGGAAATGGTGCAAACTATTGGCCCCAAGGTGACTGGAGGCCGTGGGCCTACTATTTTCCCGAGACCCGAATAAAGATCATTAAATATTTGCTTTATATAACGCATGAAAATATTTCTGTCATTTTACACATTTTCATTAACCATCAGTGATAGTAATACGGTACTCACCTAATTTAGCAGAGTTGAGCTCTGCCAGGTCCAAAAGCTCCCATCAAAATGTACTATTGACCGCTTGACCCGTTATTTGGGTGAAAAGGTGAAACTATTTTATGTCACGTGATGCAGTTTCCACCAATAAAATGACAGGAATATTTTCATGCGTTATATAATAACACATATGTTTTACGGTGTGTGATTCATAAATGTTAAACTAGATTCATAAACGTGAACGCGAATCGTGATTAACGTGAACGTGATACATAAAAGTTAACGTTAAGCGTTAATTTTTAAAACACGTTAACGTGAAGCGTTAATTTTTAAAACACGTTAACGTGAAGCGTTAATTTTTAAAACACGTTAACGTGAAGCGTTAATTTTTAAAACACGTTAACGTGAAGCGTGTTTACGTGTACGTGATTTGTAAACACAAACGTGAAACGTGAATAACGTAAATGTGATTTAAAAACATGAACGTAAAACGTGACGTAACGTGACGTGAGTACTCGGCACAAGCCATCAATCGAAATAATGAAAATATATCGTGTTCAAAAGGAAAACACATGAAAACCATGTTGTATATTTTCATATTTAAAAGTAAATTATTGCAATTAGTACTATGAAATATTGAATCACAATGAAGGCATGTTTAAATGTGATGTCTTATTTCATGACTATGGCATTTAGTTCCATTTGCTTTTGCATTTACTATTTATCTTTTAATTGCAAAATCAGCAGCAAAATCCTCTAGTACTACTGTCAAAAGTACAACTGATATGGCGACGGTGGCAGACGTCCATTCATCACAGGAAACAGACGGCCCGTCTGAAGCCTCTAGTACTGTCAAAATGACTGATAAGACAACGGAGGCAAGCACCCCATCCTCACAGGAAACAGACGGCCCGTCTGAAGCCTCTAGTACTATCAAAATTACCACTGATAAGACAACGGAGGCAAGCACCCCATCCTCACAGGAAACACTTAAAACAAACAGCCCGTCTCCAAAACCCTCTAGTACTGTCAAAAGCACTAGCGGTATGACCACGGAGGCAGACGTCCAACCGTCAACACTGAAACGTAAGTTCACGTTTATTTTATATTATTTCAACCGTCGATATGCAGCAAATTTTAAAACAATATTTTAAAAGAGAATAGGAAAGGGGTAAAGAAGATAATAAGACGGGGAAAGAACGCGAAGGGGAGAGAGAAAAATGGAGTGGAAGTGGTAGAAAAGGGAATGGAGACATATATTTGTTACGAGTACAATCGATGATGAAGTCTCCATCTTCCTTATAGAACCCACTCCGTCGTGTCCAATCATATTAAAACAAATCACTACAATAGACGTGTTGCAAGATTCAAAACTAAGCTTTCACAAGGTAGAATCTAAATCACCCAGGTATAGATTTCCAGATGTCAAACAACACAAGACAATATCGTCAAATTCATGCTTAAAACCCGTTTACAATTATTTGAATGTAAGTTATTATTATTAAATCGTTAGTGATGGCATCCAGATTCGTACTGATTGAAAACCGTAGATCGGAGATGATAAACGCAATAGCTTTCTGTTCACGGGAGTTGTTCAATACGTTCGCTAATCATGGCTAAACACGTATTGGTTGGTCATTATTTAACCGCGTTCCGTTTATCTACACAAAACTGTCCGTTTATCCCATTGCGTTTACCTCTCCGATCTACGGTTTTCAATCCGTACGAATCTGGATGCCATCCCTTATTACCCAAACTCATACCCAAACTCATGTAATTGACACTGCTTCTCACATTCTGAATGGATGTATACGTTTTCATGACATGTATATAAAAAGTTATGATTTTATTGCTGAAATATCCACCCATGCGATGATTTTTCTAGACCAATGTTACCACTCTAAGTATAAATATTACCAACCACTTTCCTAACTCATCACAATTGATACAACATATACTTGTAGAATAATAGTCAATATTATTGGTGCTACAGGTTGCGTCCACAATATAGCGGTTTCTGGGATAAAAATGCTTGGGATTAGCTCCCGTAAGAGCAAAGCCATCGCAAAATATCTTAGCATAAGTGCTGCAATAGGTTCTAAATTAGTTTGGCAGCAGCGCGTAAGGCTACTATATACATTGTACTGCGCGTTAAAAGGGCATTTCATTTTCAGCCATTTGCGCGTAGAGATGGCATCTCTCCTTCATAGGATGTGTGTCCATGTAGTCTACGTATACTTTTTTGAGTGATTATATTGCTCTTTCTCATAAGTACATAGTTAGTATAGTTTAATTCACCGCCTGCTCTCTGAGCGACTTGTGGTACCACTGTTTTGGCAGAAATGTTAAAATAAATTACTCGAATGTGTATTTATTTATGTATTTAATAGTGTATTTATTTAATAGTATAGGCCTATGTATTTATTTATTAGTACATTTATTTATTTATTTATTTATTTATTTATTTTGTATCTTAGAATGTGCAGATTATCTTGGCATTAAGAATGGAGATATTATTGACGCCAACTTCAAATCGTCGCATAGTTTAGGCAATAATTTCGGTGCCCACAAAGGAAGACTTGACGGGCCAACTATATGGGCTGCGTCTGGATCAGTCTCTAGCCCGTGGGTTCAAGTGGACATTGGGAAGTCAATGCGTTTATCAGGGGTAATCACGCAGGGTGACGGAGGCTCATCTGGTGTTACTACTGATTGGATAACCAAACTAATGGTCTCTACATTTTTAAGTTCTGACACGGATGATCCTGAAGTGTTCATTGACGATGTGAATGGTGATGTTAAGGTGAATATTGCATACAAAGATTGCCTTTGACATTATAGCCTACATCCCAAGGTATGGTATTGGGGACATTGACCTGTAAAAAATGTAACTGCTCAGGTACATGAGAATATCCCAAGGTATGGTATTGGGGACATTGACCTGTAAAAAATGTAACTGCTCAGGTACATGAGAAATACCAAATGTTATAGGTATTTTTTGTTAAAGGCATAAAGGTGAGATTAAATACAATTACACAAGGTCCCGTTTTCAAAAGATCAGTAAAAATAATAAAATTGTTTTCACATATATCTTGCGCAAACGCCCAGCTTTCATAAGAATTTTAGATTTTGAAAATCAGACATTTCTGAAGGAAAATACAGACTTTTTGGTGAAGATGGTAGATTTCAATTTTGGTCGAAATGGTCAATTTAAAGAATCTGTGAAATTACTAACCCATACCTGAGATATCAATCCGTCCATAGGACAGGGGGTTTTTTGGTCGCCATATCTCACCTTTCACATCACTTGTATAACTATTTATTATTTGCATACTTTTGTGGGTGAAAATTGGAGATACATTTGGATATTTAATCTGCAAATAAACCGGGATTTGTTCTGCTTGAGCGGTTTTACCTTTCCTTTCTTTGGCGGGAGTTTTGAATATTGCTTATGTGGTGTGGGCTACATTGTTTAAAATGTTGGGGTAGTGGTAGAAAGGATTGATTGAAATTGAAAACACGTTTTTCATCGATTTTCGATTAAGTCTTGCCACACGAGAACAAAAAGAGATATCTCAATGAAATTAACATATAGGTCTAATGTAGGAAACATGTTTACCTTTACATTGCAGGCGATTAGATTTAAAACAATAATCATTTTGTATTTTTTAGAAACACGGTATAGTTCATTCTGATACACCCTGTATGCACCTTGTTTATTCAGGCTTTGTTTAATGAAGAGTGTTTACTTGAATCAATTTTGTCATCTCCTTTTTATTATTAGATGTTATAGGATATTTAAAATGTCAAGGATGTGGTTAACTCTTATATAGCCCACCCACTACCCACTTACATATAGATCACAATCATTAACAGAAATACCTACTGATGAATTAGGCATAAAATTATAACAATGTACATTTTCCATTCTAGCGCGTCCACGTCAGACATACACATGATTCTCGCGCTTTCATTATATTCCCGGACCAATAATTTGGTTGTTTGATTTTTTCCAGATATTTGATGCCAATACGGATGCGACGTCCATTGTCATCAATATGTTTCCGAGCCCCGTGGATGCTAGATTGGTTCGAATCACTGCAGTCGAACGTAATGATAGCGGTAACTATTGGAATTTGCGTTTCGAGGTGCTGGGCTGTAACATATAACATGACTCAAAGGTCAGATGAACTAATTACTAAGGTCTAAGAAGGGAGACTAAAAGGAGGAACGTGAAAAGGTTATAAAACATCTACATGTTTAGTTGGCGGCGTATCTAGGATAGGCTACTGGAACAAACTTCAAACGGAATCTGACCACAACCAGCTGAAAGTTGATAGGTTTTGTGTTGTTAGAAAACTTATATAAAGCAAATCAAGACCAAGGAAAGAACCGTTTGATTGGAAAACACGGATTGTGGGATCCCATGGAGTTTTACCTTATTTTGCCGGCGTCATGAATTGGTGTATCATTGGTGTAATATATTCATAAGTTAGACTAGTGCCAAGACCCCATTACGGAATAAAGCTGTATAATCCTCCGTCAATAAAGGAGGTTGTGCTAGGTTAATTCTGTGCTGCCTTACACCAAGGATAAACCCTTGAATTAGCCTAACCTGAGCCTATTACTTAAGAGTTAAATTGTACGTGTTTTGTACTGCACGCATCGGTAGTTTCTTAGCTCGGTTCAAAATGTGGCGGCTTATTCCGTAGTCTATGGAATCTAGGATGTTACGAAGGACTGTCAAATTATGTCTCTTACGTCTGCCGATGGCACCAACTCCCGGCACCATCTCAACCGGTAAAATGAAATGCACCAACAACCGAAAATTGTAATATAAGTAGTCCTTGAGTATAATAATGTAAATGGGCTCAAGTGTATCGCCTGCGCCGGAGAACATTGTACATAATGTAGACTAAATCTTGTTTTCACTTTTCAAGATCACCGCGTGCCCATGCTTATAATGTAAATATATTTCAATTAGATAAGTTCAACGACGGTTCCCAGTTCCATCATCGATTAATTCGGCTTCGTCTCCATAATCCTCGTAACCACTATTTGTTCTATTATTATTACCCTCATATCCACCCGACACTTCGACACCCTCGTTATCATATCCGGTTTCGTATTCAACCTCATTCCCTTCGTCATCTAGTCCTCTTCTCTCACCATCATCTTCGTAATCTTCTCCCTCAACTTCCGCGTTCTCATCCGCATAGGTTTCAGGGTAGTTCTCTAAATCGATTTCTTCTTCAAATCCACCACCATTTGTTTCATCATCAACCGCTGATTCATACGTTTCGTTTGAATTAGTTTCCGTCATCTCTATGTTACCATTTTCTGGATCTTCCTCGTCCAATCGGCGTGGTTCTACAGACGTTGACGTGCTGGCCTCTGCTCCAATCCCACCACGTGGAGTCAATATTGGATGTGGTGACGTCTTTTTCTTCCTGGATGTCATTGGATAAAATGAAAATGGTCACTTGTTAGGTCAATACTTACACTTTCCACGTGACGATTAGTTTTAACATACAAAACAGATATTACAGAAACATTTCGCAAATTTTCGAAGTCAATCTCAAGGATTACTAAACCAATACTAGGCATGTTTGTACTTATTTCAATGCATTTCTCATGGTGATTCCAAATGTGGTAATGAAATTCAATAATGTTGACATTTATTGAAACATTTTATGAGATTTTGGAATGTCGTCTGCAGACGCCTGCCGCGTGGAAAGTGTTAACAATACTTGTCCACTAGTGTCCACATTCATCACAGGGAGTATAAAATCGTTATCGTCAATCTTTCAATGGCTTATTCTTTGTGGCCCTGTCCATGCTGAAGCAGTACGTACCTTTGTATATTATGAGACAATCGATATGCAGACATTTGGACCTGTTGCTTCCGTAATGCCATCAATCAAACCCAAATGTTAATTTAAATAGGTTTAAATAGAAAGTGTTTGCGTATCAATATATCACGTGATAAGATTTAGACGTCAATCTTTCGCTTTATGTTTACGAATGCTGCGGGATCCAATAAAATGTTTTGACAAATAGTGTACTCTTTCAGCATCGATTACGGTAGAATTAACCTAGGTTTACACATATATCTGGATATTCGATATACTATAATATTATTGGTGTCTGTGATCTAGTGAAGGTGATTCAGGTAAATTCAGATACATCGTAGTAATGAATGTGGCATGGTTCGGTAGTACGTTGATGGTAAGAAGTCTATCCTCACGCTGGTTCTAGGTCACGAAGCAAACACATACTAGGCCTACTCTCCTTCAGGGACGTAACTATACATGCTAGAGGGGCGCATAGGCAAGCCCCCTGTTGGAAGGCTCCCCTATAACCTCTCCCGATAACTTCCCCCTCCCGATAACCTCCCCTCTCCCCAATGCCCCCCCCCCCCCCCATCGCAGGTCTGTCCCCCTCATGCCCCCCCCCCCCCCAAAAAATAATAATAATAATAATAATAATTATTATTATTATCTCACTAACAGGTACCTTAGGGGGAACGAGGTTTTTGTTATTCACTCATTATTACGTTAGGGCGAAAATAATCTTTCCCCCTAACGTAATTTCTTTCATAAACAATAATGCGCTTTATTCCGTTATAAATAACAAAGTAAATTACTATTCATGAGCTAATTAATTATGCAAATTTATTCAAATATGCAATAAATTTGCATAATTTGTACGACGGGCTGTCTCTAACAGTGACTAAAGACAGCCCGTCGTACAAATTATGCAAATTTTGTGAATATTTGAATAAATTAGCATAATTAATTAATGTAAATGAATGTTATTGTTAGTTAATCTCATGTACTTATTCCCCTTGGTTATCATTATCATCATTATTATAATAAATTTATTGAATATTTGAATAAATTTGCATAATTAATTAGCTCATGAATAGTAATTTACTTTGTTATTTATAACGGAATAAAGCGCATTATTGTTTATGAAAGAAATTACGTAAGGGGGAAAGATTATTTTCGCCCTAACGTAATAATGAGTGAATAACAAAAACCTCGTTCCCCCTAAGGTACCTGTTAGTGAGATAACACTAAAACTAAATTCTTTTTTTAAATATAATAATAATAATTTGTAAAAATATATATACACTGCAAAAAGGTTGCTTAAATATTTACTCAACATTTTACACAACGTTGTTGAAGTATGCAACCGCTCAACAGTTGCGTAAAATTTACCGTTGGATAACATGTTTTCACCAACAGTTGAACAATTCAAGTTACTCAGCAGTTGCACAATTTTAATTACACAACAGTTGGGTATTATTAATTAACCATTTGTTGGGCATTTTATGACTGTTGCTTAATTTGTGAATTGTTTTCATTATATATTGAGCATTTTTGTATAGCAACTGTTGTTGCTTAATTTATCAAATGTAGCCATTTGTTGGGTATTTTATTTGTGACAAGTTTTTATTATATATTGAGCATTTTTGTATAGCAACACGGGGTAGGCAAATAATGTGAATTCTGGGCGATGCAGCAGAGCTACACACATCACTTCCTCCTGGTAGTGAACCGGTAACTTGTAATGGGAATTCTAGGCGATGCAGCAGAGCTACATACACTTAGTCTATTCCCTTTCGGTTGGAATCTGTTATTTATTTTAACATGTTATTTAACTAGGCCTATATATATAATATCTGACATCTCTTATCATTGGTATTTTTACCGTGAACGTTTGCCAAACGTAGTCTTGCTATCTGGGTATGAAGGTATAAATAGTCCATATTATATAATACATAAACATATTTATCTGATTCTTTTGGTGTAAAATAGATCACATTACATGAACTATTCAGTATATGTCCATGTCGTGTATTTTTGGCTATAAAAATCGACTATTCAATATTCATCGCTAGTGACGTCGCTATAACACCGCTGAAATGATATTCATAAACAAATATATGCCAAACAAGGATGGCAATTTTAAACTGTTTTGTCAGTGTTAGCGATTTATTCCGTTTTGGATGCCGAGACAGAATAAATCTAATTGTGGTCCTGCGCTGCAAAAAGGTTGCTTAAATATTTACTCAACATTTTACACAACGTTGTTCAAGTATGCAACCGCTCAACTGTTAAGTAAAATTTGCCCAACACCGCTAGATAACATGTTTTCACCAACAGTTGAACAATTCTAGTTACTCAAAAGTTAGGCAATTATATTCACTCAACATTTGTTATGCAACAGCTCACGAAATTGGCTTTTTTGGACAACAGTTGCCTAAAATTCACATGTGCGTAACTTGCATCAACTGTTGCGTGATTGTCCTCAATGCTCATGCAACAGTTGCCAAAGTGGAATATTTTTACGCAACATATTTTAGCAACAGAAACAGTTTCCATCAACATTTTAAGGACATTGTTTTCGACGAATTGCTCAACGCTGGGGATTTTTTACTTTTATACAACGCCTAACTGTCTACATATTATATTGAATGAATTTTAATCAACACGTCAACCAACGGATGATAAAAGTACTTTTAGCAACGTATTTTAAGCAACCCTTTTGCAGTGTATATATATGTATAAAAATAATAATTGAAAACCCTAGTTCTACGCTACTGCTACTGCTCTTTTTCAACATGTTACGGACACCTTGCACTTACAATAACACCATTCCACACTCTTACCTATGTCTGATCCACAATGCAGCTATAATTATAAATAATGCTAGAAGTAAGAGACTCCCAAGTATCACACCAATTAGAGTACCTGGTAACGACAACAGAATCACAAGTGTCAGAAATTTCATTAGCCTATGGTGGGATTGTTAAAGGAACACCGAGAGATAGGCCTACGTATGGGAGTGCGCCCTTAATTTTCCTGGAAATCAGGTTTTTTGCATCTGCGTAATATAGTATAGTACTTATAGTATGGCGCTCGATAGAAATTAGGCTGAAGCAATTTATGTGGCGAATGGTTCCGATAATTTCGATGTGATCTAATCAAAATGACCCAATTGTAAAAAATGTCACGATATACGGTGCGCCATCATTCAATCCTTTTACCAACATTATTACACTCCAGGGTTCCTAATGTACCTATCTATTGAAACAATTCATTTTTTTCTCATTTTTCTCGGTAATCTCTCAAATCAACCCAATAACATAATCTAAGTCTTTTTAAATCAACCCAATATCCTAAGCCTTGAATATATTTATATGAATTAAATACTTCAGCCATTCGACGTTCCAATGTACTATGACACGAAGACCTTAAGAAAATCTTGTATTTCAGAATAGAAATAGCTCAAATATCATGGATATCGGAACAGGCATGTTATGATCAAAATTACTTCGCTATACCTAGTAATTATCTTGCATTATTCACTGGAATAACATTGATGAGCACATCGGGCTTTACTACACTACAAATTACTATATGAATTATCTCTGATTGTGCAAATTACCAGTCTTTAGACGTGATTGTGATCTCGACTGAAATAATCTCAGCACACTTCTTTACATCTGTCATAAAATACTATAGATGTATCCTAATTTGTGTAAATACCCTATAAATAAATGAATGAAGACGTACCTCCTCCGGTAGATTTTGCTATTTGTAGTATCGGTAATGTCGGCAAAGTTGTCGACATCGGTAATGGTGTTGTCGTTGTTATCAGGGGTGTCGTCGTCGTCGTCGTCGTCGTAGGTATGGTAGTGGGAGCAAGTGTTGTAGGCACTGCGAGAATAAATAGAGCTGTTGATGTTAAACAATCATCTCATTTCAATCGCTCGTTTCGTTCAGCTATAGTTTGCCTACAATCATATCCTAATCTTTTTACCGGCGATACATGTATGTTGGGGCATGTATGCACTGTACTTTAATGCGTATATTTAAGTAATAAGAGAATCATATAGATGTGGAATGGCGGAAAACAGTATGAAATGGGCTTATTCTCAAACCAATCGATCGACAAATGCCTCTTTATCATATGAATATGAGAAATGAGCGTTTAATCAGTTTAGTGTATTAGAGGCTGGTCAATTTTAACCAGTTGACGTTGCTGGACAGCTTTGGTAATAAGAAAAGAATGGGGGTTGTGCAGAGAACAAGCTGAGCAAAATTTTCCTTGATAACCAATAACCAGTATTCGGCAAGGGACGCAACTGACTTTTCTTCTTGTCATTTAAGTTCATTTGAGCAATTAGCGATAGTCGTTTCAATAACCACTGCTACTGACAGCTAAATCTGAATTTATATATTGTGATACACAATGTTTACAGAAGGTTAATAAAATATATGCTACGTTGCATCTCATTGTAGGTGAAAATAAAATGAGTCAAGTGTTCTTGTATTGAGATGCACAATAATTTATTACAATATAAAATATCTGACGTTTCGGTCGAGAGACCTGGAGTGGAGTGGAGAGTGTGTGCCAATGCGTTCTGCTCCTTGTTTGACGCTCTTGCGTACGCACGCATTTCTTCGTTTATTATTATTTTGATTTGGCTCCGCATTCGCACACACTCTAACAAGGTCTCTCGACCGAAACGTTGGATATTGTATGTTGTAATAAAATATTGTGCATATCAATACAAGAACACTTGACTCATTTTATGTTAACAGTAGGCTGTCTGAGTATTCTGGGACACATTGAATTGTGAAATGAAAATGAGAATTATGTAGTGATTTTGAAACAGTATAATGCACCTACTCACAATAACACGTCGGTAAAGTACCATTCCATATTACTTGATCAGGAGTGCTACCGACCACACACTGTAGAGACGACACACCCACAAGTTCATAACCAAGTCCACACACGAAGTATACAAATGATTGGAAATTATACGTAATGTTCGTTTGCAACGTATCATTCGTTTCCACCGTTATATTCCACGAGACTGTCGATGCCGACGGTGATGTGAATGCCGACGACGACGACGCGGAAGTGAGTGATCCCGACGGTGATGTGGATGCCGACAATGGGGAAGTAAACGGTATTGTCGGTGCGGAGGAATTTGTAGTTTGATTTGATGCTGTCATGTTGTTATAAGTCGTAGGGGTAATCCCAAAAAATTCAGCATAGGTGATGTTTGTATCGAAACGAAATCCGTCTTCAGGAACACCAGGATCAGTACACACGCCATTAGATCTGGCTAATTTTACTATTTTGAATAAAAATTTCAAATTTAGATATGTTGCAGATTATAATTAATAAAAATTTGACAATGAATACAAAATTAGTTATTTTATCGAAATGAATAAAAACGCACAATATTGTATCAGATCTCGTTATTTAGCTATATGCCTATATTGACATAATTATATTATGTGCACATGATATCATTTTGGGAAAAATTAAAATGCTATGATAAAATGTAATAGTGATATAATATGATAAACACGAACTTTGCTCAAATGCAGTGGTGGTGAAGCTAGTGTTTGGTAATGCGCCCAAAATTGGCAATTAATAACTGACAAAAGGTATGAAGATAGATGTGTGGAATGTTCCGATATTATTACATTTGTACCTTCACATAGTCAAACATCTGCTATTTCGAACAATTCTTGTGAAATTATGTAGTTTTTAAACCTACATTTTCCTTTCGTCTGTAACAATGTTAATATATTATGCACGTTTT
>CM069448.1:46564763-46666822 GCA_035610835.1 Ophiura sarsii
TTTGAGCATGGATTTTGACCCAAAATGAACGGATTTTTTCTCTCCAGATAGTTCTCAAAACTGCAAATTAAAAAGGAACAATTAAATTTCAAAAGAATGCGTTACTTTGTCTGTGGCTTTTTACATAAACATCTTTTGAGATGAAATCCGAAAGAAAGAATTCTGTTTGTGGTACATATCTCTACTTACATGACTTAAGTGACCTCGCCATCGATACGCGTGGTGGATGACCAGTGGCGTATCTAGGGTCTTCAATTTTGGGGCGGCATGAAGGGGGACATGCCTGTGATCAGGGGGCATCAGTGACTATGTTTTTTTTTAATATACATAGAGTTGGTCATTTCATTTTGGGGGCGTGCCTTGTGGCATACATTTAGTTACGCCACTGTGGATAAGCAGGTTATTTCAAACGGATCTGAAGTGATCCTTCACGTGCTCTATATAATGGATGGTTGAATTGTGATAATCACAAGAAAATGGAGAAAAAAATTGCCATTACGTTAGCCGGTACTGGCACACCAAATCTCGCGTCTCTTTATTTTGTCCATATTGTTAATGGCATAAGTAGGCTATTGTTTTATTACTGTGCGCACCAATAGCAGAACTGTGAGTGTTGGCATAAAGGTAATTTTTCCCTTAAGTAATAAACAATAATAAAACTTGTAGAAAAGGCTCTATGGCTATCGTCATGCAATATAGAAGAGTGTTCAATGCTTTACTGAGCGTAAATAAATGAAAATTGTTGCTCGAGTTTAGGTGTATCCTTGGTGTAAGATAGGATAAACCCTAGTTGAACGCTAACTTCTATCTTCAGGCAAATAATAATAAATACAGGGTGGTTCAATAAAATGTTGACAGTTTTTTGAAGCCATTTTTTTTTAAAATTCTGTAGATTTTAAAATATTCTTTTTCAATATTTATCAACTATATGATCTTGACCATCTATGCTGAAAATATCGTTAAAAATAACCTTACGGTTGCAAAAAAACAGCTATTTGAACAAAGTCTGTCCCATTTCACTCTGTCCACGGGTACTGATTTCGCGGCGTTACATTGAATACTGAATGATGAATTGCATGCAAGTAATCTAAGATTTGAAGATCCCGCCAGGTGAAACCAATTGTTAACATCTTAACTATCTATTCAGGTGTGAAATCAATACGTAATAATAATACCACGAGTGACCCTAATTATAATTATTGATTTTCATAGATTTTTCATAAGTGTAATTGTCTATAATACTCTATGCCTTAAAAGTGACGATACCATTTAATGTTATCTTGCTGGTCATTTCCCATAGACTTACCCGTGGTCAAAGAGATTTTGGAGAGATTCTCTTCAAATAGCTATCAGTTTGCCGCCATAGCATTATTAACATTGAGATTTTCAGCATAGAATGCCAAGATGATATTTTTGAGGAATATGTAAACAAAAATTAAACCAAATCCCACAATTTTGATGGCGTGATCTTCAAATCTTAGATTACTTGCATGCAATTCATCATTCAATATTCAATGTAACGTCGCGAAATCAGTACCCGTGGACAGAGTGAAATGGGACAGACTTTGTTCAAATAGCTATCATTTTGCAACCATAAGGTTATTTGTAACGATATTTTCAGCATAGATGGTCAAGATCATATAGTTGATAAATGTTTATTTATTTATTTTTAAATCTACAGAATTTCAAAACAAATGGCTTCAAAAAACTGTCAACGTTTTATTGAACCACCCTGTATTTTACATATAACTTACTGTAGTCTCTGGAGTAGCACGAGGCGCCAGCATATTGACTATTTCCGCAGCCTGTACCCGTCTCATATGGGCTGCTGTAATGATTGCATTCTCCCAGACTTAACTCATCTGAAATCAAAATTAAAATAAGTATAACTCATTTGTATTATATACTAAAAATTGGTCATGGTTAATATTATTCCATCATATATATAACAAAATTACAAAATTGATTATAATATTCAAAGTTTCACCAAAAACCTTAATATATATAATCGTTAGCGTGTCCAGACCCATTTTAATAAGCAAGATAGTTGTTCAAGGCTTCGTCAATACAACTATACTGTTTCCACTGAC
The DNA here is from genome assembly GCA_035610835.1 of Ophiura sarsii. Taxonomy (NCBI): domain Eukaryota; kingdom Metazoa; phylum Echinodermata; class Ophiuroidea; order Amphilepidida; family Ophiuridae; genus Ophiura; species Ophiura sarsii. The sequence continues at coordinate 46,566,854 of CM069448.1, forward strand.
ATGATATGGTTTTTTTTCTGTGGTAAGGAAAAATGAAAAAGACATGTTTGTCTCCTGTAGGTGTCCTGAAAATATAAATGCGACGTTTTCAATTTTTTTTTATTATATGTTGTATACTATAAGAGCATTTTCAAATATAAAATGTAATGCGGTTAGCTTTTTTCACAAAACGAATTGCGCAGGCCGGCCTAACAGTGAACAAACTTTATATAGCATACATAGAGGTTATCCATGTAGCCATGCGCAACGAACAAAAAAGATGAATCGCACCCAGCCTATTCTACAATCAATTGAATCGGCGCATGAACGGCCAATTCATTACATGAACCGTGCTACCAAATTGACCAATACGTATCAGATGTGTCTTCTTTCTTGAATTGTTTGCGATAAGATGACAGCTATTAAATCAAAAAACACAGATAACCTCTATATTATTATGAAGTAACACTTTCCTTTATTGTTGCCCTAAATGATGGATTGACGGCCAGACATGATCTGACATCCTAGACACAAGCTTTATGGCGGATGATATATTATAGTCCCATTACCAGAGGCGATAGTAGTAAACAATAACAAAGGGACGATCAACGACCTTTGGGAGTGCGAGTGACCATAGGGTAGATAATACTACACTTAACTTACCTCCTTGACATTGTAAGTGTGCTATGTATCTCTCCGGTACCTGCCCTCTACCATACTCCTTGAACCACCCGCCACGGTATCCCATCTGTTTACATGCGACATTGACTTCCTTTTGATCCCATTCATCAGCCATAGATAACTGACTGTTATTGCGACTGCAAACTGGTATCCAGGAATCATTCACACTATAACGTACCTGTACACGGCCCATGTGTGCATTGGGTCCCGCTAATCGAACCTCTATATCTGTTGAAATTAAATGTCAATTGTAAGCAGAATTTTAAATTAGAATTTCATACATAGGCATAATCAATGTTTATAAGAAAAATAACGCATAACTATTTGGACTTTCTTTTACATGTACGAGGGGGTATCAACAAGTTCTTGAAATCACCCAGAAGTGAAGGAGTCAGAATTTTTTCTCATTATGTGACCCTTCAGACATCTTTAAAAAGTTACTGTGCAAAGTCACACATTTCTCCCACTATTTATGACCTGTCCACAGACCGCCATTGTAGAGCTCCTCAGATTGACTGCCATTTTCCATTAGGATCGAGGATTTAAGCAACAGTTGTTCAATAAAAACTACATGAGTAAGTCTTAACATAAGTTGCGTGATTGCCTGAGACAAACAGTTGCCCAATTGAAACAATTAACGCAATATTTAAGTAACAAAATGAGTTTTGACCTTGGGTTTCCCCAACTTGTTACTAAATTGTTTTACTCAACGTTGAGTAGTTTTTACTTTTATACAACACCTAGATTTCTACATGTTGAATAAATTTAATCAACCATTTACCCAACAGATGATTAAACGAAATTAAGCAACGTATTTTGCTCAGTATTTTAGCAGTGTATAGAACGATGTCAATACGTAGGTAATAGCATCGACATTTAAATTCTAAAGCCTTTATGAAGATTCCACTTATAAATTAAGAAGTGCCTTTTAGTTTTAGTAGCTAGGCTATTGACATCAACGTAGATTATATTTTAAGTTTTGTTACGATCCGCTGCGAATAGTATACGTTTTAATGTATTTTGCATTAATATTTATTAATAACGCTATATAACAATATCATTATTTACTTTTTTATGTTTACATACATCAGTAAAAGTATATATTCGAAACCGACTTGACTAATATCTTAAGACTCAATGAATACTTTTAGTGTGTTTTTGTTTGTCTGGCTTTTCCCCCTTGATTTCAAATTGATACGAATATGATATAATAGTATGATAAGTCGATCTATCTAGCTACCAGGCAACTTACCTGTGTCATTGACTGCATTTACGTTGTAAAGTGTACTTATCGATGCTGATATCATTACTGCGTACAGAAATACAAACTTGAGGCCATAAATAGGTGATACACATCTATTTCCCAACATTTTATAATATTAATTATCCCGCAGTGACGATAAAACCATCCTTTTTCCGCATCATTATTAGGAGATATGCGTTTTGTTTGATGATGGGTGTGTTTTAGTAGCCATGGAAGCGTATAGTTAATATCAACCATAAGATAATTAGCACATCGATTTATCACGGTAGGGTTATTTCTTAATTATTGTCACATGAAGGAAAGATTATGGATTTTTTCCGGTTGTTAATAATGCATTCGGAATTACATTCTCACCTGATATTTCATCAACCCACTTCACCATGGAGATACCTCATGATTTTACCAAACAAAACATGACGATTATAGTATAGTAGATCATTTATGCTCTTGACAATGGGGGTGGGGTGTTGTTGTTTTGGTGTTGTTGGGGGGTTTTTTTGGAGGGGGGGGTCCGTTCAGATTGAAATATTCCTATTATGAACATTACTAATTATGTGAAAGCTTGTTTTCAAAATCAACATTAAATGTAATGTGATGAACCTGGAGCATGTGATTACAGCTTGAAAACACTCGTGCTTTATTACTACTTTCAATCATATACAATTAATCAAATTATAATTCAACGTAATTTACTAATATAAACTTGAGTTTAGCAATTATAACACAAAACATAATCGATCATTTACAATGTTAGAAGTATATGCAGCAAAACGTATAAAAAAAATGTATTTGAAAATCAATAGGATCAATATAATCATTGTTGCGTTATATTGATTTTCATCATTTTACACATTTGTCACATATTCATTACTTCATGAATAATCGCGGTAGCTGCGTACCAAGTGCGTTCCAATCAAATTGATCGTTAGATGAGAACGCGCACGCCGAGCGCGGGTTACTAATAATTGCCCGAAAGTACTGCGCCAAAGTGTTCCATTGTTTTGCTCACTGACCGACCAATCAAATTAACGCCCCACGCCCCTAAACTGAATATTCAATGAGTTATGAGGAAACACGATTAAAGCTTATTTCTGATTGGTTGAATGATAAAAATGTTAATGAGGGGATGACCCGACTTGGACTGTTTCAATAACTAAGAAGGGGTGGACAAAATAAACAGAAAACTAATTAATTATTAGCAAGATTATATCGGTACAAATCAACGATTTGGATAAAATATGCATCTTTTTCAGTAATGAATGAGAACAATGACTGCTCAACAACTGTTTTCGTGAATTTGTTTTGAAATCCTCGGGTTTTGTTCTGGTCATTCGGAATTGTCCCTCGGGGGCTGCGCCCCTTGGGACAATTCCTCAGACCAGAACAAAAACCTCTGATTTTAAAACAAATTCACGAAAACAGTTGTTACGCAGTCATTATTCTCTAATCATTAATCAATCATATAGCATATCAACAACAACAAGAAAAATAAAAATAAAAATAAAGCTAGACCGGGGACACATAGGCATACAACTATCTATGATTGTAATCATTTCAAAATGTGATGTTTCAAATCTTAATCCAGGCCTACAATGCAAGAGAGGTTTTAAAATGTTTTGGATCTTGACCTGCTTGATCGTGATGGATACGGCTGAACTTTGTGGGAGTGTGATGGATGAATACAGTCAACAAATAAGACTTAACTCTAAATCTAGTATTACCAACAAAATTATATGAACAGACCATGGACTTATGAACAGACTATAAACAGCATATATATTGTTTTAAACTTCATATTATAGCCGCCCCCCCCCCCCCCCCCCCCCCCCCTATGCTGCAAAATTGTTGTAGGAATACGAAAAAGTCAATAAAGCCATCGCGATGACCGTTAGCCCTATAAACCATTGACCCTCAGGAAGGTAAAGGAAAATCGGGAAGGCAAAGGAAGGGAAAGAAAGGGAGAAGAGGAGACAAAAAGGGAAAGGAAAGGGAAAGGGAAAGGGAAAGGAAACTGCCAGAAAGGAGAAAGGAAGACAGGCAAATTAGTTGGAAATTGCAGTTTTTCACGCCTGTATGGGGATGCAACGCCTCAAATTCCTCAAGATTCAAAATGTCGTCTTTCGGTGCACCCTCGAAATGTTTCTTCGGTATCCATTATCGTCCTTTTGAAATCTTTGGAAATCAGTTGCAGTCCAGTATGTATAGTTAATGATAGTTATTAAGCCTATGACTTCTAGGGAATGGCTTATAACGATCATTGGGATCATTGGCTTAACCATCCATGACCTTACAGGGGCAACATTTACACTTGTAGCGGGATTGGGAATTGGGGGAGTGATTTAAAATGTATTTATTGTATTTAAAATGTATTCATTATATTTAGATGTTGTATTTATTTTACCTTGCCCGTGAGAGTGAGAGAGGGCTTGTGCCCCACTTGCCCCTATTTGACCTGCGTCATAGCCTAATTGATCTGCGTTGCGCAGTACCGCTAAAACGGCTCGGACACCATTGTAGTGGGCTGAATACACGAGGGAGAGAAAAGTTAGAAATTGTGGACGGACAAATCGCTAAAGGACAATATAGATCGCGCATTGGAGGCTATAATTTGGATATATTACTAGAAGATTTTACCGTGGATGTGCTAAGGTGGATAGGACGTACAGTAAAGACAAGAAATTGATATCCGGAGTGCCAGTAGAAGAAGTTACCGAACGTGTCACAGGAGAGTTAGTGTAACGCTCCGAGGAGTTGCAACCTATACTATTAAGTCCAGGAGTTGTAACTAGAGTCCAGGAGTTGTAACTAAAGTGCAGGAGTTGTAACTAGAGTTCGGGGCAATCCAAATTTAATTCGGGATAAATTAAATACTGGGGGTGACGCGTAGTTCATTATAGCGGTGGCGTATTTTGTTTATTAATTCACTTTGGTAGGTTAAGTTGTTGCGTAAGAAATACATGTCAAGAATAACGTGATATGCTCGTTGATGAATAAATACATTGTGATATTAATAAGTGCTCTGTGCTTGTCATTAAAGTATAAAAGGCAGGTTAAGACCTGTAGACGGACCCACGTGGCGTGCATCATACATCCAGGTTTCCAAATTAAATCCTCAGTCACGCAGAAAATGTGGTGGTGTCAGACTGTAACATACTCTGCACACTTGGATATCGCGCGTGCATGCATCACGCACCCGAGAGCGCGCTCCCCGCAGCCGCTGCCCCGCGACACACTGCTCCGATTTTGACTGGCCTTGTTAATTGCATCTTGTGTTATTTGATGTGACAAGAAAATAAGTCAACATCACCTCCTGGTCAAAGGTCAGAAAATGGTCACTGGGGTCGAAATGTTTATTATCATTCCTTTCACTCGAAATGCTATGTGTATCAAAGGAAATGACTGATGATTGTCAAAATTGGTCAAAGCATTCCTTTGGAGCATGCATATAAGATAATGTTCTTGAACCTTAGTACCATGTTCGCTCGACTAAGATCCGTGATCCGCAATTTAAAGTCAATAGTGTATTGGCATAGTGTGCGACTTGAATTTACTAAATTTAGATAATTGGGTGAGTTTTACAAACAATTAATGGCAGATATTATAATAGGACCTACATTTAGGGACAATTATGGAGTAGTCCATATCTCACCATTACTATAGGCCTACTGGCTACTCCGACTGGACAGTGCATAATAGTATGATTCTGGTATGGGCCGAAGTAAGGCGCCAAGCGACTTTCTATTTCAAACGAGTGAATGGTATATAGTCTCGTCCACCGGGGTACGTGTTTCGAACCAATTCTACTGTAGAAGCCCCATTTGCACCGCAATCTAGTAGGAATTTACGCGGTGACCTGTAATATGATATTTTTTATTAAATCATTCCAATTTTATTAATAGACATTGAAAAGTATACATATAAAGCCAGACTAGAGGATGGATTAGGCAATGGGCCTTTCACAATCATCCGCAGGCATTGCACAAAAATACATTTTAATCAGACATATAGAAATGAAAAAATACAAAGCTGGGTATGAATACCAATTTAAAACTGTGGGATAAAAGGACCAAAAAGGGTCAGGAAAGCCTGCTTTCCATAGCTTTCCATAATAACAGTTTTGCACTAAACATAAATATACACATTTAGCAATAAAATGTGCACAGAAAAACACTGATAGGAGGATTGCACTGAGTGAGCAAGATATATTTAGTTGATGCTCGATGATCATTGTTTGACATATTTAGAATAGAAAATAGAATAATAGGAACATATGTTATTGAACGCTGACTTAAGGATTCTAACATTTTTGCTGACGCCCACGTCCTAATTTCTTTGCTGATGGAAAGAAGGGGGAAATGATATAGAGGGCACTCTTATTTGAATTTGAAATAAGGCCTCTAGAACAAATTTCAACACATATGAGCTTGGTGTCATAACCCTGTTCTCACAGGTCACTGGCAAGGCCGGGCAGGGGGCATTCCTCTTTGATATACCGTATTTGGACAAGATGAATTTCGGTGTTTTTTTAAAGGTAAAGCTGGGTCAGAGTTATCAAGTTTGTTTTGAGAAAAAACTGCGACAGAGAACTTTTGGACCAGCCTTTTCTATGTCGAGACATGAATCAAGATCTAGCAGGGTTACTTCCCTTATGTCCAACACCGTGCTACCCGTTCGAGCGTATCAATGCCAGTCCATGCTCTGTCTCTGCCGACAGCCAGAACTCGCTGCTTAGACAGAAGCTTCATTCACACTGCTGTTCCCTTATAGAACAGTCTTCCAGACGATATTGTTGGCAACATCTCAGCGGCTTTCAAGTGCCGTGTGCACGGACATCTTCTCTCAAACTCTTAACTTGTCATAGCCTTCATGCTCTTTAATGACACCCTTCATTCAAGTCCTTTCAACATCTGACTGATACATAATAATGGTACAGTGGTCATGGGTTAAGTGTAGGTTAATGCTTAGTTGGGGAGATGGTGGATTGTCCTGTAAAGCATGTAGCCAGCTGGGCTGGTGATACGCCTCAACAGGTGACAACAGGCAGCTCCTGGCAGATTTAGTTCCCAAGTTTGTTGTGTAGGTTCTCTTTGATGCCCATTAGACCTCCAGATATTATTATTTTTCTTTAATTTAATATTTTGATGTTGTTATCTATGTTTGGGCTTTTATCTTATTTTTATGTCACTTTCATTGGCATTTTTAGCCTCTGCTTATTTGTTCCTTGTTTTATCATGCATATTTTTTGAGTTGCAGTGAACCAATTGATTGGCCTTTCAGAGCTCTTTCGAAGAGTTACCAGTTTGATTTTTAATCACTCTGGTCATTTACCTTGTTTAAAATGTCTGTTGGCTATTGTTCACATTTGCGCTTTATATACAAAAAAAAAAAAAAAAGAAAGAAAGAGCATTGTTAACTTTTGAATCAGCTTTACGTCTTGACGATAAGTGTGCAGAAACATGGGATTCGAGATATAGTTGATACATTGATTTTATGTCAGTAAGGTGAGGAATGTGTAAAATATCTGGGGCTGCTAGACTAATGTAGCAAGCACATCACCAGTGATGTCGTGGACTGTGAGAAAAAAGCGACAAGATGGGAGGAGATATTTTGGAGATCTTAACCTTGTACTCTCCTCTAACCAAAAGTGTATCGATCCGTTCAAGCCGGGTGCAAATATGAGTCCTGGCATGGTCATACACATCTTCCTGCTTACCTGAGAATGATAATGTGAACCCAGAAATTTATGGGGATCATTCTTGATGGAATTTACCTCATTATCGTCCAATTGAAAAATAATTGGGGTGGGTTTGCAACTGACAATAGAAAGGGAATTGCATTTCACATGCTTGAACTTGAGATTCATATAGATTATGTCCAAGAAGATATTTCAGACAAAATACAGTGTGGTTCAATAAAACGTTGACAGTTTTTTGAAGCCATTTTTTTTTAAATTCTGTAAATTTAAATAAAAATCTTTTTCAATATTCATCACCTGTATGATCTTGACCATCTATGCTGAAAATATCGTTACAAATAACCTTACGGTTGCAAAATAACAGCTATTTGATCACAGTCTGTCCCATTTCACTCTGTCCACGGGTACTGATTTCGCGACGTTACATCCAAGATTTGAAGATCCCGCCAGGTGAAACCAGCGTAATTGTTAACATCTTAACTATCTATTCAGGTGTGAAATCAATACGTAATAATAATACCACGAGTGACCCTAATTAGAATTATTGACTTTCATAGATTGGAAGTGTAATTGTCTATACTCTATGCCTTAAAGTGACGATGGCATTTGATGTTATCTTGCTGGTCATTTCCCGTAGACTTACCCGTGGACAAAGATATTTTGGAGAGATTCTCTTCAAATAGCTATAATTTTGCCGCCATAGCATTTTTAACATTGAGTTTTTCAGCATAGATGGCCAAGATGATATTTTTTGAGGAATATGTAAAAATAAATTAAACCAAATCCCACAATTTTGAAAAATATGGCTTTGAAAACTCTCAATGTTTTATTGAACCACACTGTACGTTGGTGAGTTTTTTGTTGGTGGTAATGAGGTTGAAGTCGTCAGCAAAAGGGGTGGTGATATAAATTATTTAATGTCATTGATAGAACAACCAAACGACACACTTTGAAGCAGTTGAAGGATTGGGTTAAACACCGCCAAAAATATGATAGGAGACAAAGGGTCGCCTTGAAAAACGCCTTTGTTAAATCTGAAATTGGTGGATTCCCATCCAGGGGTATACTTGCCCTTCAAGGCTTGAGTATAAGTTTTCAATGTAAGATTTAATTTGAGGTTGAAACTTAAATCTGAAAAGAGTGACTTATAAGATCATGAGAAACTGAACCGAATGCATCTTCGAGATCAAAGATTTTCACTGTACAGACTGTAACAAAAAGAGTTATACAATCGTAATTTTATTTTTAATCCAATGTTAAAATCATGCAATGTCAAAATTGTTTACACTCTGTGTTAAATTCCGTTTTAGCTACCAGAATCATTTTATTTCGTCTTTTTAACTACTTGCGTTTAATATTCATGACTAATCTACTAAGTCGTCTAGAAATCGGGTTGGGCCACTTTCACAATATCATACAATCTTATATCATGTATAAATTAAATGATTAGGGTATCATGCAAGGAACATTAAAGAGAACAATATAATTCCTTTTCAAATAGTTTTATTTAATTTGAATAAATAAATTCATAAAATAAAGACATAATATTTGGCAAGACATAACCTTCTTTGTTATACCACCTAAAATTAACCATTGTTGTCTAACAAGAGCGCTTTACTACTATGTTCCTGGTTCGATTCCATTCATATTCATCCCAGTAGTTTTACCGTGGCCCAGATGATTTCATGACTACTTTAGACAATTGATCATATCTCTGCTTACCGACCATCGATTGTCATGAAACAAAGCTTATTCGAAAGCTAAGAAAATGCCACTCGCACGCCATTAAAGCTCGAAACAGAAATTTTACGGGAGATATTTTTAATATTTTTTTTCAAAACTGTATAACCCTTTTTGGTACAGCCTGTATTTCCTATGTCATTCTTTATTTTCGGAAACTAGTGGAGTTGATCCCTTTTGGAACAAACATGTTTCGACCAATTTTCAAAAACCACTTTACTAAATAATCGTTATCTTCAATTGGTACACCTGAATAACATTATCAAATCACATTGAAAACAGAAACCGCATTCAAATACCTCTTCAACTTTTTAAATTATGAAATTTTGTTTTTTCTTGAAAAAACTGAAAATTTGGACAATTTGGCACATTTTTTGAAATAACAAAACTTCTGTTTGTGTGCAATTTTAAAAACAATAATCCCATATATTTTACGTTTTCTTCATTGCATTTCATTAAGGACATTCCTATCAATGTTTTACCATGATAAAAGAACCATATTGCTACCATTTTGTCTTACAAAATAGTAAATTATATTCAAATTTCCGGAAATTTCCGGAAATTACCGAGGGCCATAACTTTTGACCCTAACATGCTAAAGATGTAGAACAAAGTTTAAAAGATGTATTTCGTAACTCTCTTTCATGTTCTGCACTTAACTCAATTTCGACAAAAAGTGGAGTTGATCCCTGGAATAGAGCTCTTCATGTCGATTCTTGTACTGTATTTGCAATCGTCATAGTATAGTACTTTCAGAATATACATGTATGTACTTTTATATAATTCCAATGTTAACTTTTTAAGTTATACTGCCAAAACATAAAAAGCATGTCAATTTTCCAAATGTTACACATGTAGGCCTAACACAATTAAATCCCATCAGGTTAAAAAACATGACCATGCTATTTGATGCATGCTTGCATTTTACAAAATCTCTTTTTCAACAAGATGGGTTTCTAGAGGTAGAAACATGCTACACGTATAATTATATAACCAGCAGGGATGGAAATAAGACCCGCACGCTCGCCCATAGCGGGTAACTTTCGTGTCGGGCGGGTGAAGATTCAAAGGTACCCGTCCGACTGGCGGGTAACATTTTTGAAGCTCAAAGTGTAAGTAACAGTAAGTTCAGGGTAATTTCATCATCAGATGATCGTATGATAGAGGACATCAGGTTGATAGGAGATTAAATAGACTATTGGATTGATGAACATGATGAATACGAGGAGCTGTTACGGGCTAGGTTTACAGTGGAACATCGTACAATAAAGACAAAAACATGTAAATGTAGTTTAAAGGTAGTCTTGCATTTGTTTGCTGCAAAATGTTATGAAAAAACCTTGGGCTGGTAGAATTTTTGTCGGGCAGGTAGATTCTGTGAGTTACCTGCACGACTGGCTAGTTGAAAAAAATCTGAAGTTCCATCCCTGATAACCAGTTTCTGAACACTTGTTTCATATTAAACATGAATTAATTATAATGTTGTGTATATTTACCCACATTGTGTTCATTTCCATTTTCATATCTAATACGATAAAATGGTTTGTTGGCAATTCATATGCCTAAGAACGGCTTGGCGACCGACCATTAAACCAAATATTGAATAGCCTAACCATAGGGGTAACTTTTTGTTTTATGTGATTATGTGATATGTTTGTTGGTCTGATTTAAGTTTGATGCCAGAAGTAATACAAGCAATATTGCTAGACATTCACCACAGCCTTGCCGGTATTGGCTCCAGTGAAGAGCTCTTGGAATGCCGTGTACATATTCTCGAAACCATTTGTTACATGTTCTGCTGGCTTCAGCTTTCCCTGCAAAGAATACAAATAGGTAAAATGAACACAATGTCTCTGCTTCGAGTATGCTGTTTTTGTTTTCTACGGTATTTTTATAAATCCATTCCAACATATTCTATCGAATTAGTAAACGTTTTTCCCTATTGCTACAAATTGTCCGTGGAATTCACATGTTATAATCCTACGTTAACAATGTTTTCTTCTTGTTTGCTAGATAGGTTTTTATGTATAGTTTTTAGGTTTCGGTATGTTTGTATTATCTAATAATTTGTATTATTTTTGTTTACTGAATGTCCAAAAAGTATTGAAAAGCCTTACAATATTTTAAAAGTCTGATAGATGACTTTGACATCATATAAACTAATGGAGGTGCATATTATTGAGTCAGTATTATACCTGTTGTATCCACTCAACGAGTTGTTTACGTCCAGCAGGCCATTTGTCTTGGAAGTCCCCCACAAGTACTCCCTGGATCTTTAGTCTGTTGCCAACAACATTTCCCCAGATGGGTTGAACTAAAGAAATAGAAATATAAGGGAGAATCATAAAGTTCATAAAATATCATGAATACATTATATCATGACAATGCTGAGAACACATTCGCTAATGGAAACACTATTCAAGCGAAAAATATATCTTAGAGGCTCAACTACAGGAGAAAAAATAGACCGTTATGACATGTATGATGAAGGCAAAGAAGACGCGGGGATCTTGGAAACCTTCATGCCAAGCAAAGGTCAATTTGTGCTGAATTCCTCACTGATATATGCCATTTATTTTATAGAAACATTGACGGTGTTCGCTAGATACATTAAATGTATGTCATAGCATTCATTGCGAATGAAAGTTCTACGTAAACCTTTTCGTTGACTGACGATGAAGGAATCAGCTGACTTATCTACTCAGTCATATTAAAAGATCAAAAGACATCGGTTTTGTGTTTGACCTGTATACTGGTTTACCTACCTCTGATATCATCGCCACTACGAGCGTTGTATTGTGAAATGGCACCACAACTTGTCACACGTCCACGCAAATTCATACCATTGATAACGGTTGAAGTCATCTCTCCACCAACCTATAACACAAACAACAAAGTTATGCATACAAAATGTTTAGAGTGCATGAAGACACGTAATGTTTGGGAGACACTTCACATGTTTGTAGCTTTTTTTTCTCGACGTAATGGTTACACCAAAGGCGACTTCTTAAAGGAAGTGTCCCGCAAGCACAACATTGAGCATTATTTGTTAGTAAAATAATTATCAAGCCGAAATTACGTAATTATATAGAACAAAACACCATACTAGTCACAAAAAAGAATAAAAACTGACAACACTCACCATGCAATTTTTAAAATTCGCGGCGATCGAAAGTCCCGGTGTCGATGACGTCATGGGTATCGGTGCTAACATTTGCGCATGTGCATTGTATAACTATGACATCATCGACACTGGGACTTTCGATCGCAGCGAATTTTAAAAAGTGCATGTTGAGAGATTGCGGTTTTTATTTGTTTTTGTCATAAGTGTGGTGTTTTGTTCTACATAATTACAAAAGTTGGGCTCGATAGTTATTTTTCTAACATATAATGCACACTTTTATGCTTGCGGGACACCTCCTTTAACCATACGTTACCATGATTGGATGTACTTTGATGTGGTATTTAAGTACTTATAAGAGGTACATTGTGGGTGTAGATATGAGTATGATTTGACATTGTGGGAGTATTTCGGCATTGTGGGCGTACCCCCACAATGAACAGTTTCCAAATGGTATATGAGGATACTGTGAGCGTGTTAAAAGCAACAACAAATATACCCCCAGAACGATTTGTTTGTTTTGTGTGTGTTATTTGTCATCTTAAAACATACACTTTGCCACCCAACTATATGAATGGCGCCATCTATCTTAGTCAACTCCCATACACAAATACCCCCACAGTACAAATAATTACCCCCGTAGTGCACTCCTGTACCAACAAAAAATCCAACTCCAAAATGCATATTATACTCATTGACTGTGTACTCCCACAGCGCACAAACACAAATACCCCCGCAATGTATCTGGTGCGGGTATTAGTGGGCGGGGTGATGTCGTGTGTTCCGGCGGGGATGGTGGTTTTTAGGATCGAGATGGGTGTGATGATACATGAAATAATTATAAATTAATTCCAGTCAATTTGACATTCAGCAAAGTAGGACTAATTGAAGTAATTATCTAGTTTTTTTATCTTTGTTTTTGTTTTTGTGTTTTAAAGAAAAGAACCGTATATTGCCTGCCCAAAAAAGTTAATTTGAAAAAATATTATGTTTTATTAATGATTTTCTTTTCGAGATATCGACGATTATGTAAATTTTTCTCCATATAACTGTGTATAAATGCTCATTTTCTCCACCCCACTGTCTTTTAATGCAAGACCCTGCGACTGCGACATTAAGACTTCTCGGACACGTGCCATAAACGTAAATGATTACTTTAAACGATTTAAAGTGTATCATGTTTATTTATCGAAATGGCAGAAATACGAGGGTCTAATTTTCGCTAGTAGGAACAAAATTCGGAGAAAATCTTTTTTTTTAAATATAAAAAATATAATTTTAAACGTATTACGCTCTAATGAGAACAAAAAAAGATTTTGAATGTAAGTTTTGCATACTTCCGTAAACCCCCTCTCCGAACGGCGCGGGGTCTAACATGATCTAAATAGTATTCAAAAAGACATTTTTGATTCTAAGACACGTGGAGTTGACACCCATGCCCCCTCCCCCTCCCCCTTCCCGGTCTATTCGCCGCCCCCGCCGCCGCCGCGTAGAATTGACAGAAATAATATTTTCAAAAGATTTTGAATTCAAGTTCTGCATACTTCAGCATGCCCGCCCGCACCCTCCCCGTTCGCCGCCGCGTGGAATTTACTGAAATAATCTTTTTAACATATTTTGAATTTAAGTTCTGCTAACTTCTGCACACCACCCGCCCCCCCCCCCCCCCCCCCCTCCCCCTTCCCGGTCTATTCGCCGCCGCCGCCGCCGCGTAGAACGGCGCGGGGTCTTACATGATCTAAATAGTATTTAAAAAGACATTTTTGATTCTAAGACACACCGCCGCCGCCGCCGCCGCCGCGTAGAGTTGACATAAATAATATTTTCAAAATATTTTGAATTCAAGTTCGGCATACTTCCGCACCCACCCACCCCGGCCCCTCCCCTCCTACGATCCACGTCATCGATTCTGCTATAATGGGCCGTATCGACTGCAAAGCATGCCAGAACCGGCCGTGTGGATGTACTTATAAGAGGTAGGCTACATTGTGGGTGTAGATATGAGTATGATTTGACATTGTGGGAGTATTTCGGCATTGTGGGCGTACCCCCACAATGAACAGTTTCCAAATGGTATATGAGGATAATGTGAGCGTGTTAAAAGCAACAACAAATATACCCCCAGAACGATTTGTTTGTTTTGTGTGTGTTATTTGTCATCTTAAAACATACACTTTGCCACCCAACTATATGAATGGCGCCATCTATCTTAGGCCGTGTTCCCACATAAGTAGAAGTTGTCCCGGTACTAGTCCGGACCGGCACCCACTTGAAAGTTGCGTTCCCACATAAGTGGTCGTCACAACGATGATTCAGCAAAGTGGTCTAATGTGGTCTAAAAACAAAATCCACTTAGACCCGGATGTAAATTTAAAACCATTCAAAAATCGCCGAAAACGCATGTAAAATTCCCTTTATGACATGGAAATAGCATACAAATAATAGAAATAGGTCCAATCGGCTTCGCATAACAACATAAGTATCATTAGTTGATATAAAACCACAAACTAGTGCTGAAATACTGTTTAATTAAGTTGTTTACCTAAAATCGTGACGATCACTGCGTCCTATTTCACCACGCGTGCGACTTTATGTATATCGCGCGCGTCTTCCTTTATAACGCGCGCGACTTTATGTATAACGCCCGCGCCGTAACTACAAGGCGCAGTAATGTTCGCGCTATTGCAAAGGTCACCGGGTCAAGTGGTCGAGTCTCGAGTGAATCGCGTTCCCACATGAAAAAATATTGATTTAGTCCGGACCAAGACTACCTTTAAAGGTGGTCTTAAAAAATAACAAAAACCACTTTGAGCCCGGACCAGGACCTACTTGAAACGCGTTCCCACTAGCGATTTAGTCCGGACCCGGTCCGGACTAGTCTAGACTACTCGGGATTTTGTTCTATGTGGGAACACGGCCTAAGTCAACTCCCACAATGTACATACACAAATACCCCCACAGTACAAATAATTACCCCCGTAGTGCACTCCTGTACCAACAACAAATCCAACTCCCAAAATGCATATTTATACTCATTGTGTACTCCCACACAGCGCACAAACACAAATACCCCCGCAATGTATCTGGTGCGGGTATTAGTGAAAGTATTTTATTCATAAAAGAGCAAGGTAGATTTCTTTTAGAAACTATAATTTGTTTAACGAATTTTTAAAGCTTTTGGTACCTACATTATCAAAATACACGTCTACTCCTTTCGGAGCAGCTGCTTTGATTGTCTCCTTCAAGTCTTTGATTGTCTTGTAGTTAAAAGCTTCATCGAATCCCATCTCTTTAAGTGAAGCCACTTTCGCATCTGTACCAGCAGATCCTATGACACGACAACCCTGAATTTGTAAATACAAACACTATACAATCAACTGCAAGCTTAAAGCAAAGAAAAATTCTTCTCCACAGCTTTGGCAGCTGAAGCATCACAATAGCCTTTTACGACGCAGCCACGCATTTCATTCATTAGACTTCAGGTTTATAGCTGCAACGCGGAAAAAAATTACTGTAAACTGGTTTCTTGACTATCACTATCACTACCAAATGAGGTAAATCATCAATTTGCATGAAATATTTGTCGCTTGTTTATAATCTTGAAAAAGAATATGAAGAGGAGTAGGCCCCTAGTGACTGGTAGGCCTATACATGAACTTACCGATTGGTAACATGGGGTTACATGTCTAGGAAAAACATGTCGTTTTGATTTGTTTGATTTTACACAGTCGATAATGTCTCGTTATTCGCGAAAGAAATATGTCTAGATGTAGACATTGTAGCCTATAACATTCAAGTATGTATTTTGCTTACCGATATATTTGCTATCTGTCCGACTACTGAGCCAACAGCTCCCGCAGCACCGCTAACCATTACGGTCTCTCCAGCTTTTGGATTGCAGAGCTCAATCAAACCGAAATAAGCCGTAAGTCTGATAAAATTTATTAAAAAAATGCCTTTCTGTGTTTTGTGTTTAACAACAATCGTATTCATGCTTGAATTAATACAGAAAGTACAAATGTACATATTCATTACATTCCGGAAAGTACAAATGTACATACTCACAATTTCTGACTGATAGAATAGTATTAAATCACTGGTAAATCAGGACGGTGAAATTTCACTTTTTAACATAATCGATATTATTGATTCAATTTCAGATAAAGCTAAAATGGGGGTGGCGGTCTGATTAAAATAAACATAGTCCAAATCCTTCAAGAATCATTTCAAATAAATAATCTACTTCAAAGAATTAAGATAATTGTAGTTGAATTGCTTGATTAGATATAGGGGGATTTTGATGCAAGTTTGGTAAGTTTTACTTCATCAATAATTCTATCATGTCTATAGTGAATTCATCGAAGAGCGATCTTTGGTGCTCGGATGGGCAGGGGGAGATGAGCAAAAATAAGATGTGCTGTCTTCTGGCGTATATTTGCTATTTGTCGAAGGATCCCATTTTATTCCAACCTCCGGTCGAACCTCATCTATAATGTGAATTGAAACAATTAAGCTGCCTTATGCAAAAACACACAACACTGTTCCAATGCATATTATTCTAATCACACGCATGCACATAGCAGCTACGTCTAGTGTACCATTCAAAGAGAGACAAATATCGAACCATTTGCGCATTATCTTGTAAAATGAAAGGTTTTCATCATCGGGGTCTATCATTCTACATGTACCTGTTCATAGAGGCCTGTAGTACAGTAGAGCTTAAAAATTGCACCAAATAAGACCATTAAAGATGAGATGCAGCCAGTGCTTGCCAAATTGAAAGCATTTTTTGAAATGGAGAAATTGGAAGGGAAAGCTACCTGTCTTTGCAATGTCAATTAAACTGAATCTCATGACACAACTTGGGTTATGATGATAAAAGTAGGTGGGTAACATAATTAATTTTTATTATGGCCGTTTTTCACTCTACTGATTTCATCGATATTTTCGTCAGAAAATAGCCTTCTCTCCCAGTCAATGGAACGGCTCGGTCACGTGATTGAAAGATCGGTCTCGGATGGATAGACTATAGCTACACTTATCTATCATATCCTATCATCTCGTAATTTACACGTTTCTTACCCTGTCATTCCCGCTGCACCAAGTGCCAACGACAGAGGAACATCCTTTGGCATTTCAACCTTCGTCAGTTTACTACCATCTGATACAGAATGTGTTGTCCAACCACAAGATGTCAAGACCACTGTTCCTGCAGGATAATCTTTGTTCTTGCTTTCAATCACTCTGTCAGAGTAAACATAAATGGAAACTATAATATACATACATAAAATGAAGAGCTTTTTTTGCAAAAGGGCCTACAGACCACCCCTCACATATTACTCATTTTGCATTAGTGAATTTGCATTGACAAGTCCATGGAATTAATCAAATTATTGTATGGCTGTGTTCATTACTGTTTCTAATATATTACTTAGATTAATGCATCCATGCACGCCAATTGAGGCACACACTACATGCCACATTCCATATAATGAATAGCCATCCATTCACTAATGCAAAATGAGTAACATGCAGAAGTGGATGTAAGCCCCTTTGCACACATTTACAAGTTCAAAACATTTACAAGTTCAAAGTGTCCAGTTAGAACGAGGAGGAGGGATCTACCATCGACACAATTATATTAACTGTCATTATTAGTATCAGTGCTTATTTGAAGCAGTTACACAAAAGGAATAAATGACAAGAGCAATATCAAAGAAACGTAGTAAATGTTTGTAATGTTAAAAAGCAATCTTCGTATGGAATATGGTATTTGTCAGTGGCGTTCCCAGGGGGGGGGGGGGGGGTCCAGGGAGATAACACCGTCGGTAAAAACGACCCTCCGTCGGTAGATTTGCGATTTTGACCATGCGGTTTTTTTCGGTCGGTTATGCTGACAACTCCATCCCTACCCCCCCCCCCCCCCCCCCCCCCCCCCCACCCCCACCCCCACTTATCAAGATTTCAGCTGGTCACGGGGAAAAAATTGTGCGAGTTTTACGATTTTTTGGGGAGTCTGTAAAAAAAATTGTCGGTACATCATGCCTTTCGTCGGTACAAATATGGTCGGCCCCCCCCCCCCCCCCCAGTTTCCAAAAGCTGGGTACGCCACTGATATTTGTTCAGCTTATACTATCATTTCTTAATTGTGGATGTCTTTGCTGTGTGAGGTTGTGAGGGTCATCGTTCAAATGTTGACAAAGATATAGAATTTTGAAATAGGCCTAGTAATTTTATTACCGGTTTTCAATATAGCCTCTTTAGTTTTAGACAATACATTTATATATCTTATATAATTTTCAACACCATTCACAGATACTGAATAAAATGATTCGTACATGGTCTTACCTTGCAACCTGTTCACCTATCATTACGATCCCAGTGGGCAATTTAATGCTGTATGCTCTACGAGAAAAATAAACCAGCATAAGAACATTATCATTCATTGAACTTCAGAGAATGTTTATTTATAAAAATAATAATAATAATAATAACACACTCCCCAGACATATGGGAAATAAGTCCTTTTTGATAAAGGTGCTTCTAACGGAAACTTTAAACCTTACATTCAGTTATATATGGGTTTTCATATATAATATTATATTTTGCACTTCGTGAACAATTTATTTGCATAATCTGTTAGTATAAATCTGGTAAAATCTTTTAGTCTATCACTACAAAAACTAGGGTGTTACTTTAACACCGATTGGAGTTAATATGGGTCCAATCTCACACCGGTGTTAAATTTGCACCTGTGTTAAGATTATTGATGTTATTTCAACACCAGTTGGTGTTATTTTCAACAAGACTATTATTGTTTTAACACTGGTAGAAGTTGAAATAACACTGTTAGGTGTTGAAATAACACCGTAGAGATTAGACCCGTATTAACTCCAAATGGTGTTATTATTAACACCCTTGTTTTGCATGCAGTGTATCAGCTACGGGACTTTTAATGGACCGAAAGAGGTCAAGCATCTGATGGGGTCAGTCTTGTCTGAAATTGTAGCGGGGTCCGAATATCGACACCTTACAAGTTGGAATTCGCGGTCTCGGCAGTGTAAAATCGATTTTTGTATCAAAAATCACGTTTTTTAACCAGAAATACCCCCAATATCGTATTTTCATCATAAATATGCTATTAAATGTATAAGCTATACAAACTTATACAAAAATTGAGTATCACATATTGCTTGACAGAACTGTTTCGTGAGGGTCTGATAGACCCTCACTCTTCAGAAACAAATTTAATACAAATTCAAAATTTAACATTTATATCACCAGTATTAAAGTATTTTGCTCCCTCTGGGTAGCCCTCCTCGTAGGGCCACTATCACTATCCAGGGAAATACTATACTAAGATAGAATATAGAAACACTATCAGCCATCCTAGCCGAGTCAAAAGAGTGGCCCTCCAGTTTTGGACAAATGTGTGCCGAGAATCCGGCACTAGACCACAATGCAACACGATACCCCGATGACATCATGCACACACTGGCCAATAGCAGTGCCAAGGAAGACAAGACAGTAGCCAGACCACATGTGGTGATGATAGGGTTCGTCAAACCGCAGAACGCGCCAATTAAGGGCAAGGTGTGAAATGTACACCATTTTAATCACAGATCTTTAATTAGTCCCTCATCCTGTGTGCATTTACTAAAACCGCAATTTATAGCCCAATTTGTGTATACGTTTGACACCAATGTAACATCTTGTTCAATTAAAACTACAATGTATGTAAAGGCCCTGTCACACCATAACGTATCGCCTCAACGTATGCCAACGTATGCGAAATATCGAAAAATACGTTGGTGTACGTTGGTGTACGCTGTTATAAGTTAGGGGTACGTTGGGGTACGTCGTTTACGTTAAGAGCACGCTGTGATACGCTGTGACAATTTGGACCACGAAAAAATATTGAGCATGCTCAAAATTTCTCGACGTACTCAACGTGTGCTTAATACGTTCTGCATAAGTTCCCGGTAAGTTTGTGGTACGTTAAATATACGTTGACATACGCTGACATACGTTAGTGGTACGTTACTCGTACGTTACTCGTAAGTTGGTATACGTTGATGAACGTAGGCTGGGGGAAACGTACAGCCAAAGTAGTGATAACGAGTTGATAACGTATATGTGCCGTATGTCTAACGTATGCCTGACGTATTTCCAACGAGTTTCGACGTATTCTCACGTATTCAACTTATGCTGGGCGATCGTGTAAGGCCCTGTCACGTATCCATAGCGTATCCATAGCGTATTGAACGTATACATAGCGTATGACTAACGTATTGATAGCGTATCACTAACTTATAACATACTAATGACAGCGTATCACAGCGTATGCGAGCGTATGACTAACGTATGCTTAACGTACACTTAACGTAGCCTAGCGTATTCGTAGCATATGATGATGGGTTGATGTGTTCAGAACGACAGACCATGAAGAAGTGAGGATGAGATACTCAAGGGACCTATTTATATACTCAAACCCTCCATAAGTTCCCAAAACGCCGAATGCGCGCTAGCTGTACGGTAGCCCTGTCACACCATGGCGTATCGCCTGAACGTATAACAACGTATGCGAAATATCGAAAAATACGTTGGCGTACGTTGGTGTACGCTGATACAAGTTAGGGGTAAGTTTGGGATACGTCGTATACGTTAAGAGCACGCTGTGATACGTTATGAAAATTTGGAACACGTCGAGCCCGCGAAAAATTATTGAGCATGTTCAAAATTTCTCGACGTACTCAACGTGTGCTTAACTTACGTTCTGCATAAGTTCCCGATAGGTTCGCGGTACGTTAGACATACGTTTACAAACGCTGACATACGTTAGACATACGCTGACATACGTTAGAGGTACGTTAATCGTCTTAAGTTATAGGTTGGACATATAGATTTACCCTTCTAGATATTTTAATAGTTATCATCTAGGCTGCGTTGACTTGAACTGGCAACACTTGTCCCGCCGTGTACGAAACTCAATTTCTGCAACGGCATAAGTCACGTGTTCGTTGTACGCCGAGGATACGCTGAGGATACGTCGAGCACGGCAGACATACGCTACGAATACGTTGGTCATACGCTCGCCGATCGCATACACTGTGATACGCTGTCATAAGTTTGTTATAAGTTAGTGATACGCTATCAATACGTTAGTCATACGCTATGTATGCGTTTAATACGCTATGGATACGTCCATTCCATCACCGATGTTGACGCAATTCGTTGGACGTTCTTGGACGTTCTCGGACTCTGACAATTTTCGAGCTATTTTTTGAATACGTCGGCATACGTTCAGACCACGTTCAGGCCATACGCTATGGTGTGACAGGGCCTTAAGAAACAACTAAGAAATTGTTTGAGCCATTTTGGCAACACTTATTCACATTAGATGGACATTTGATAATAATTTTAGATACTTCGTGACAGTATAGTTCAACAGCACTTAGGGACCGTTCATTATTTATGCTGGAGGGCGGTTGGGTAAACTATAGGGGGTCATGTAACTTTCATATGTTGAAATAGGGGGGAGGTTATGTTACTTTTTATTCTTAAACAGGGGGGGTTGTGTAACTTTTTTTTAAACTATACAGACGGTTGTGATTGAGGGGATTTTGGAGATTATTTTGGAGTGAAAATGCAATTTTTTTCTGCGATTTGCGCATATTTTATTAAAACCTATCAACTTCAAAATGTGTTACTATGAGACGACTTCTGGACAGCAAATCTTGTCTGTGCCTCGGATGATGTGGTGGAAAAACATTAATATAATCATCAATGGTCAAGAAATTAGAGCCACGGGTGTATAATGTAACAAAATCCAATTTTATGATTTAAAAAAATGTACTTTTTTCCATGTTTTTCACCTCGACTCAGCTTTGCACCAATTGCTCACAAAAGTAGAATGTTTTACTGGATTATACGTTTCTGCTCAGAATGTAGGCTAACTTGTTTGGGTTATAAAGACTCACAAAACCACCCAAAATGTATA
The DNA here is from genome assembly GCA_035610835.1 of Ophiura sarsii. Classification (NCBI taxonomy): domain Eukaryota; kingdom Metazoa; phylum Echinodermata; class Ophiuroidea; order Amphilepidida; family Ophiuridae; genus Ophiura; species Ophiura sarsii. The sequence continues at coordinate 46,589,334 of CM069448.1, forward strand.
AAATATGACACAATTTCCGCTCGCTACGCTCGCCATTACTACTTTCACACAATAAAAAGGGCAATCATAAAAGAATTATTGCCCGTTCAGATAGGGCACAAACAGAATTGGCCAACATATCCATGAACAAAATTCCAAAGGTAAAGACAGCCCCTATAAGTATGTGACAAGTTGAGTTTTTCAGGTAGGAGGGTGGGGGGTGTAAAAAGCAACTGGTTAGCAGGGGGGTCATGTCATTTTCATTTTCAGCTGTTAGCAGGGGGGTCATGTCATTTTCCCCCTCCACCATAAATAATGAACGGTCCCTTAAGCCCTGTGCTTTTTAAAATTTTAAAATTGAGTTGGAACATTTCATTTTTATATGTTTGCATGCTAAACAAAATAGTGTCCATCTAACTGATGGCAATGGCATCTTTCACAGATGATGATATAAGACAAAGCATCTTGTTTGGGGGGCTGGGCAACTGAAATTTGTCTGTGTCGAAACATAACTTTTGTGACCCCCTTTAACTATTTTTAATATTTTTTATTGACCCCCCCCCCCCCCCCCCCCCCCCCACCCACACACACACACACACATACCTTACTATTTCATGTAGAAAAAGACCTGTTGGCTTCTTTTTACGACGCTGGCGGTCCGGACCATCCCACAATGTACAACATTTCAGATTCACTCAACATGAATGCCTCTTTTGCTTGAAAATAAAGGTTGCATGAAAATTCGCGCGTAGCGCGCAGAAATTTGTGTTTATCTCGTTAATGACCACCTTTTTCAACTGTAGCTTTGTTGAAATTGTGGAAAGTTTAATTTGCACAAAGATTCGCGCGTAACGCGCAAAAATTGCTGTACAAAATGCATTCGAAAACGTGCATAGCACGCAAACAATTGTGTTTATCTCGTTAATGACCAGCTTTTTCAACAGTACTTTGTTGAAATTGTGGAAAGTTTCATTTTGTATACAAGTTTCATTTTGTCGCACAATTTGCAGTGGTTGGTCCGGACGTTGCTATGATCTAAGTTTTATTTTACACCCCAAAATGAAAATGTCCGCTTCACTCTTTAAATTGTAATGTTTCTAAAATAAAAGTTCAAAAATATTCGTGTATAGCGGGATTTTTTTGTTTTGCTACACAAATTGTCTTTTTACACCTATTGCCTTTTAAAAACTGAACAATTCTGAACTAAAGCGCGCGTAGCGCGCAATTTTTTTCTTTCCACCCAGGCGTTATACTATGGCCACACTTTTTTGACCCCCCGCCCTTTATTTACCAAAACCTTTTTGATCCCCCCTTTGGGCAATTTGAAACTTTTTAGACCCCCACAGTTTTGGCCACCCCCCCCCCCCCCCCCCACCCACCAAAGTATTTCTGAACACTCCCTTACTGTTGTAAATGTTTGTACGTTTAATCATGTTAATAGGTAATAAAGGCGAGTGCTAAAGGAATAAAACCAAACAAACCTGTTAAGGGAGTGTTCAGAAATACTTTGATGGGGGGGGGGGGGGGTCTAAAAAGTTTCAAGTTGAAAAAAGGGGGGGGGGGACCAAAAAGTTATGTTAAGTGCTAAATTTAATGTTGTCTGCAGACAGTTAAAACTCTGGAAATTAGTGTGGTCACTAAGTATCCAGGTTTGGAAGTATTTGTATGGGGTGCTATAAATTTGTAAGTCTTCACCACTACGGTGTGGGGTCAAGGGGCTCTCCAGGGGCGAAGCCCTTGGGGTAGGAGGCCCTGAAGCTGTTGGGTTTTAGCATGTTTGAATGGCCTAGAAAAGCTCTCCTTGCTATGAATATTTACATTTATTTTGTAATAAACTTTGACTTGGTTCAGAGACAGTATGGGTTCAGGGGGCAAAGCCCCATAAAGCTGTTGGGTTTTAGAAAGTTTGAATGGCCTAGGAAAGCTCTTCCTTGCTATATGAATATTTACATTTATTTTTAATAAACTTTGGCTTGGTTCATAAACACTCTAAAATACGAGTGACACTATATGAAAGATTAAAAAACTACAACGCGCGAAGCGCGCAAAAAAAAATCCATTTTTATAAATGAAATGGTCCAGAAAACGTTCCTGAAGCCATCTTGTTTATGCTTGAATAATTAAATATTGTACACAATTTTACGCGCGAAAGGCGCAAAAATTAGCAGTGTTTTAACTACAATGGTCATGAAAACGTTCCTGAAAGCATCTTGCTATGCTTGAATAATTAACATTAAGACTAATACGTGCGAAGCGCGCCCAAATTTCCACTTTTTACTAAAATGGTCCAGAAAACGTTCCTAAAGCCATCTGGATATGATTGAATAATGAAATATTGAACATAATTATGCGCGAAGCGCGCAAATATTTGCAGTTTTTCTAACTAAAATGGTCCAGAAAAGTTCCTGAAGCCATCTTGTTATGCTTGAATAGTTAAATATTGAATGTCCAGTTTTTTAAATAAAATGGTCCAGAAAACTTTCCTAAAGCCATCTTGTTATGCTTGAATAATAAAACATTGAAACTAATATGTTTGAAGCGTGCAAAAAATCCCGTTTTTTCATCTAACCAATACGCGCAAAAATCTCCATTTTATTAAACTACAAATGGTTAACGTTACTGAAACCATTATTGTTATGCTTGAATAATTAACATTGAACTAATATTGGACTGACGCTATATTTTTTCAAACATCTTAAAATCTTAGTGATTTTTGCAAGATTTTGCTAGCTTTAAAAACATAAAGTGATGTTTAACATCACTGTTTGGTCCATAATATCAATATCATATCATAATCGACCATTTTAACGGATTTGTGTTGTCATTTTGAAAATGGTTTTCAAGGGGAAAGGGTTCATATAGGAGCATGTACGAATAACTGCCCCCCCCCCCCCCCCCCCCCCCCCTCCCCACCCATCACACACACACACCCACTGACTGTCAGAGGAGAGAAATACTTGACTTTGGTATATCAAATTGGTGTGTTTAATACCCGTTTTATACCAGTTGTCTTTTTTCGGAAAATTGTTTTCTTAAGGGAAAAGGTCCATATAGGAGCATGCACGAATTATACCCCCCCCCCCCCCCCCCCATACACACCGTCCTCACTGTCAGAGGTGAGAATACATGACTTTGGTCATATTAAATCTAAGGGGGGTGTTGTGCACCTCTTAATTTATTATTGGACTGACAATGTATATTTTTGCAAAAATCTTAAAATCTTAGGGGGTCCCTCAAAAAGACCAGGGGGGGGGGGGGTGCTTGTAAAGTATTCGTGATCTGGAAGTTGGTCTAATTAACTTGTAATGACTCCGAATGATTTATTATGCATTTTCTACCAATGAAATAAATTAGGCCACTGATAACAACAAGCGATGATTGGGATCAAACATTAATTAATATCATAGGCCTATAATAGTATTGATGAAATCAAAATACAGAATTTAATATTAAATCCTTATTCCAAACATATATGTACATTAGCTATCAGCAGCCAGCAGATGACTCCAAGCATGACCTTGCATAGTGCTCTGGCGCGCGCGCGCGCGCGTGAGGTGTTGACAGTTCAGTCCCACATTGTTGATAAATGTGATGGTCCATATATGGAGTGTATCATTTATGTATGATGTCATGTCGGTGACTGGCTCTTTACGCACCGTGGGGGGTTTAGTTCCAAAACTGTAGGACTACTCCACGAGTTCGGTTCTCGGGTTTGTCGGTTCTCGGATGGGGAGCATTTTTTCTAGTATTAGTATAGATAGAGTAGTCCTAAAGGTAGGACTACCTCTGGGTTGAGCACTTTTCCAATTGCTGGTCTCACCTTTACTTGGATTAAGCTATACAAACTATTTTGATACATAACACTAAAAAACCGGAAACAGCCCAATATCGTATCTTCGTCATAAATATAGTAATGTACAAGCTATAGACACAATGCTGGTACCAAATCACAGGTTACATATTTGTCTACCCGAAAACGAACAAAAAACCCAACTACAATGTAAATTGATTGTTTAGACTTAGTTAAACAACTAAATTTTGCATAATGTTTAAAATAGAAATGTTATGATTTTGTTTTGTTATAATAATCAATATTTGACCTTTTAACCTCGGAGGGGTCAAAAAGTTGAGGAGGTCTATTGTATTCGAATTTGAAATTTTACGCTGAATCTGAATTTTAAAATTTTAGAAGCCGTTACCATGATCTTAGTTGTCTAAATTGATTTTGTTCAAAAAGACGAAGTTTTGAATGAACTACCTGAACTACCCCACTTCTGTCATAAATCTAAATCTAATGGTATTGATGTATGGGTGCTATTTATCTCTAGCGATCTTGATGTAAAATATAAATGAATGCTAGGTAGTACATACATCACATTTTGTAAGCAATGTTAATGACTTTTATCATGTATTTGACAAATTTTGTTAATGTCGGCGTGACATTACCAAATAAAAGTACAAGAGTGTTTTTAGTGTTATGTATCAAAATAGTGTGTATAGTTTAAATACATTTAATAGCATATTTATGATGAAAATACGATATTGGGGTATTTCTGGTTAAAAACATGATTTTTGAATTTGATACAAAAATCGATTTTACACTGCAGAGACCGCGATTGCGGCTTGTATCGATATTCTGATCCAGCACAAAATGTCAGACAAGACTGACCCCATCAGATGCTTGACCTCTTTCGGTCCATTAACAGTCCCGTAGCTGATAGACTAATTTCCTCATAATCTGAAATACATCTGACTTCAGCGAATGATTTTATTATTTTAAGGCTATGACTTCATTGTTATTATAGGCCTACATACATTATTAACCAGGGAAGTTTATCGACTTCTTTTGTGTCCGTGAGTGTAATAAAAGTGGAGAGAGGCATCCACTGAATCCGGTATATGCTTTTAATTTGGGATATGTTGGCTTTGTTGGAATATATAATTACCTCATATATGGATCGACAGAGAGGGACACAGCTTCCAGTAACACTTCTAAAATTATAAAATGACACAATTATGCTTTGAGAGACGTAGTGAAATGTGTGTGTAAGGACTCACAGCTAATCAGCAAAAGAGTTTAATCTTCACAGCTATTCACACCCTTTATACCGCAACCACTCCAGACCCATTCATCCAGATACCTCGTTCTGATACCAAACAGTTATGACAGTATTCACACACAAATCAATGATTTCCTATACCTAGTGCAACTTTGCCGTTGTTATGCGCGGTCATTGAAATCGCCATAACTTTAATAAAAGCATCCATTCGATTTTGTTGAATGAGGTATCAAACTGCGGATCGAGAAGACATTTGCTCATTAAATGTATATCTCAGATTTTTGGTACCGATTATCTATATATTTTAAATTAGCCATCCTCAAAGCACCTGGTCCGGGAATGTTTGTGCTAGGTGTATATCATAATTGATAACGGTCTACGAACATTCGAACAAATATCAATGTTACATCAATTTTATAATGTCAGGCCTGCAAATTTACAATGCTATTGATACACACACAATAAACGGAATAATAGGTATCACTAACTCATTCAATCAATCTATTTCGTTAATCTAAACTGCTCAAAAAAAGATTTGAATATTTTTTCAATCACAATTTGTTCAAATACATAGGGATATGTTCATTTAGTGTATTATATCATTTTAAAGCTGATGTGTTCATCTTTTAATGATACCAGCTTTGAAATTGAAACAATCCCTTGCTCCAGTGCTCAGCTACTTGCTTGAGAACATGGGGAGGTCACAATCTGAATATGCCAAAATCAACACTATTTCGTGCTCAAAAGAACATCTTTGTCGTCTGTTCAATGAAGTGTTACATTGACCACTACAGTGTAGTGTGATGATATATTGACTTTTAAGCACAAAATAGTGTTGATGTTGGCACTTTCAGATTGCGACCTCCCCATGTTCTCAGGCATGTGGCTGAGCAGTGGAACTAGGGATTGCTTCAAATTGGATCATTGTAAAGATGAACACATCAGCTTTCATTACGGTTCCGTTTCCTGTATGTTATCCAACTTTCTTGACCACGGCTTTGATGCTTTATCCAGGGTAATAAATCAGCCCCTCGTACACCATTTATCTGATTTATTTCACACCATCTGTGTCTTGCCAGCGTGCTTGTTACCATTTCCACCGCTGTCCTAAGCATGGCTCGAGGCTCTTTAGTCTGGGTGTAACAACTAGAAGCCCTATATAGTACTTTTGAAAAATGTTGTTGTGTTAAGAAATTCCAACTTTTAACTTGTCGTAGAAACTAGTGCTATATCATATTTTGTAAAAACAAAAGTTCAAATTTCGAGAAAAAAAAAACACATTATCCGAAGAGCAGATTTTAGTTTTAAAACTAGCCCAAATCTGGCTGAAAGTCACCATGTGTGCCAAGTCATGTGGCAAGACTGCATCGCCTGCGGGCTTGTTACCAGTTCCACCGCTGCCACACTGTTGGATGGACGTAATTCTTGGATGGAACTTACACTTACTAGTACTAGCGTCATGGCCAGTTCAACCTGTCAAACTTGCGCTCAAACTTTAAAGGCAACTGGAATGTAATGTTAAATCATTTATTACACTAAATGGACATATCCCGATAGATTTGAACAAATTGTGATTGAAAAAATTTCCAAACTTGTTTTGAGCAGTTTATAACTATTAGATAACTTATTTGCGAAAACGAAACGTTGAGGTATGGCAACGAATTTGCTCAGGAAGTCAGTACTTAATGGGATTAAAATGTAATGTCCCATGATACACCCATCTGTTCTGAAATGTACACATGCATGATTTGTAACGACCTACACAACACATACCTCCATCTTTTATAGAAGGCAAATCAAATGCCTCCAACTTCATATTCTCAGCTTTCGGCATGCCATCGAAATGTTTCTTAAATATCCAACGTTGTCCTGTTGATCCTGGCATCTTGGTGTAGTATCTTTACTTTTCGTGGTATTTAATAGTACTATAAGTACAAATACAACAATACTCCGCCTTGGAGGGATGTACTTTATGTGGTAGAAGTAGAAGTAGAATTATTACAACTTGACTATGCTGCTGTTGACTGGCTTCAATTGGAAAAGAACTGCTGAGTCAGCTACGACAAGAACTGCTGAGTCAGCTAAACGACAGTGTTGCCAGCTATGTTAGTTGCCAAAGCGCGGCGCAAGCGTTCCTTTCAAAAACACAATTGGGCCTAAAATGTGTTTGCCAACGTTTTTTATGATTGCACAAACGTGACCGTGACTCATAGTATGCGGTGAAATATATCTGATCAATATTAGCATAGATCCTTGATATTAGGTAGCGGTATGGTGTAGTAGTCCCAAGTATGCAAATGAGCTCACTGAATACAATGTCATGCTCTACGGGTTGTCTAAGAGGTGAGTTGTGAATGGGTGAGTTGAGTTGTGGAGTGAGTCGTGTAGTGAGTTCTTTAGTGAGTTGTAGGGTGAGTTAGGGAGTGAGTTGTTAAATTATCATCTTTGATAAATAGCAGAGCAGTTTGTAGCCTATTTTGGGCTCCACTTTGCTTTGTAACTAGTGTTTATAACAATAATACCTTTTGGTCTACTTAAATGCTTAATGGTTGAAATTCTGAACATCACGGCAAATGGTGAGTTTTACAGCATGAATTTTGAAAATAGGCCTAATTGTTAGGGGTGGTAGGAAAATGTTAATATACTTGATAAAGCATATCCTCCTTTGTATACAAATGGCTGCTGAGTTTTCAAATTTTTTCTTAAAAATTACTAATAAATATGCCTATTTTTAAAATTGCCTCTGGTTAAGTAATTATTTAGATTTAAAAGGTGATATAGTTACGCAATCAACCGTTTAGTTATCTCTTGGACTTTTTAGAGAAACATGATAAAAGATAGCTTATTATTATACCTTATTGATGTAGGCCTAGGCCTACATAGTAATATAGTAACCTTTTAAACACGGGGAAGGGGTCATCCCCCTCTGAGAATCCATGCCCCAACCCCAAATGCCCCCCCCCCCCCCCCCCCCAATGAAATGGTGAAAAATACTACCAGCCTATCAGGTTATGTTAACAGGCATGAATGTTCCCATTAATTGTAGCTAAAACCATTGTAAATGTTTAATTTTTTGCACGCGGACCCATTTCGTGTCAATTTTGAAGCAAATCAGCATGAAATCTATTATTTATGGTCGGAAATATTCATTGCAAAAACTTTTGCACACATTTCACAAATAATAATCTTTGGGATCATGCGCAGTGATCTCGATTTAAATGTCGTAGTAGAGATTACCCCCCACCACCACCACCACCATCCTAAAAATGTTCTTACCCCAACCCCAAGCCACTGACTTTAATGACTTTAGATCTTAGTATTAATGTTATTTGAGTGGTCAAGGGTTCGTCCTTTCGCATCTCCCCGGAAATCCTGTGTGGATATACATGTATAGATGCATAAAAGGAGTTGTGTCTGGTTACTCCGCTTCTTAAATGGTGATATAATTAGAAATAGGCTACAAACTTGTCTGCTAGCTATTAATCAAAGATGATAATTTAACAACTCACTCCCTAACTCACCATACACCTCACTCCACAACTCACTCTACAACTCATTCCACAATTCACTCTACAACTCACTCTACAACTCTCTACACATCAACTCACCCATTCACAACTCACCATTTAGCCATCCCCCACACAGGCCAAGGTTAAATGATCACAAGTAAAAATGATAACAATGTTATTTACCCGACGCCAATTTATCGCCTTGTCAGGCTCACTGATCGATTCGACCTCAGTTTCATGTTCGGAGGTCACCCACTGTAGCGCTGCCTCAGCGAACGAGATTTTTCGAGACTGCGTATGAAGTCTAACTTCACTTTAATTATGGTATGTATTAAAGGTACTGTATACGACCATGCGTTACGAACTCGCCAGCCTTCCAGTTGCATCAACTGATCGAGATTCGAATTAGTGTATCGCAATAATTACTTATTCTACTCTATAGAAAGTATATATTTTCTGAACGGAAATCTCACAAGGAATCCAAATATTCTGGTAGAGAGTATTCTTAAGAGACCTTAATTTTACATTTACATAGTATCCATTCCTTGATCCAAATATTCTATTGGAATTTAGATAGGACCAAATTGTAACATGTTGAGATAAGGAATGTTAAAAAAATATCGATTTGTTTTTTAATATTTTGATTAAATAAAAGCTCAATAATATTGTTATACCTATCCAAATCATAATTTTACTGTGCATACTAGTTCCTCATGCAATTACCCATCAGAACCTAATGGTTGTCAAGGGTATAAACTTGTTGAAATATGCTATACCGGGATATGAATGAGCATAAACGTTTAAATTTCATATTTATTAGAGTTTACAAATATTTTTTTTTTTGGATTTACCGGCATTTTTGAATTCCCCTATATGAGAGCTTTCCAAAAAATATAATTTTGCTATCGTCGGTTGAATCCTTTTTTTTGGTTATAGTCATGTATGTCAAACCGATGAATTAGGGCAAGTTCACTGTGTAGCGAATGGGAAAAAACAAGGACAATGCAATCGATTTATGATTGCAATTGTTACGGCTAAACTTTAGAATACCCCACCATTTTTCAAGCTCCACCTTTAAAAAACGCTGGCAACGGCGACGGCGCGAAGATTAACCTTTTAAGAAATGACTTCGGCGACGGCGCGAAGCTTTACCTTTTTAAAAATGGGCTTCGGCGGGAAGGTGTTTTTTTTTGCTGGCTTCGGCGGCGACGGCGTGAAGCTTCACATTTTTAAATATGGGCTTCGGCGGGAAGGTGTTTTTTTCTGGCTTCGGTGGCTTCGGCGACGGCGTGAAGCTTCACCTTTTTAAAGGGGGCTTCGGCGACGGCGTGAAGCTTCACCTTTTTAAAGAGGGCTTCGGCGACGGCGCGAAGCTTTACCTTTTTAAAAATGGGCTTCGGCGGGAAGGTGTTTTTTTTTCTGGCTTCGGCGGCTTCGGCGACGGCGTGAAGCTTCACCTTTTTAAAGGGGGCTTCGGCGACGGCGCGAAGCTTTACCTTTTTAAAAATGGACTTCGGCGGGAAGGTGTGTTTTTTTCTGGCTTCGGCGGCTTCGGCGACGGCGTGAAGCTTCACCTTTTTAAAGAGGGCTTCGGCGACGGCGCGAAGCTTTACCTTTTTAAAAATGGGCTTCGGCGGGAAGGTGTGTTTTTTTCTGGCTTCGGCGGCTTCGGCGACGGCGAAACCAAAGAAGTTCGTAAATCGTTAATCAATCATTTAATCCCCATTTCCCGCATTTCCCTGTTGACATAGAATGATCATATCCCCGGATATATCATGAGAGATATAGACAATAGTAGAATTTCAAATCTAGAAATTCAACGTTGTTTGATTAATAACTCAAATAAGTACCACTGCTTAGAATGATCATTGATAATTATATCCCCGGATATATCATGTGAGATATAGACAATAGTAGAATTTCAAATCTAGAAATAGCAACCATCCAAACTGTTGATATGCAATCCCACAATGCAACAAATGACAGATTGCTCAAACCAAAGAAGTTCGTAAATCGTTATTGTTAAGGCATGCAACAGAAGTTCGTAAATCGTTGCATTGTGGGAGTGAATTTCAATAATATATGACAGGTTTGGTATAATAGATTATGGGTCGTTCTTTAAAAGCCCCATCCAAACTATTGAGCCCTCTAAAATGTATGATGGGTCGTTCTTTAAAAGCCCCGTCAAAAAACAACCATCCAAACTGTTGATATGCAATCCCACAATGCAACAAATGACAGATTGCTCAAACCAAAGAAGTTCGTAAATCGTTATTGTTAAGGCATGCAACAGAAGTTCGTAAATCGTTGCATTGTGGGAGTGAATTTCAATAATATATGACAGGTTAGAACACTTTTGAATTAGGCCCTAAAACAAAACCTTTTGATTTAAAACAAAAATGTTTTAAATATTGTTCTATTCCTATGTGTATCGTTATAAATTTTCCAACACTGATGTGTTGTTTCATTTTGTATATAGGTGTTCTATCTGGTAGGCCCTACTCCCTAGCGGGAGAGCCCGTCCGAAGGACGGGCGTTCCGCTAGTCGTTAATAAATCGCCATAGTAGATTTATGTTTGACCCTTAATATGTTTGACCCTTAATATTGCATTGTGGGACTGACATTTAATATCATGTGACAGGTTTGGCATAATAGATTATGGGTCGTTCTTTAAAAGCCCTATCCAAACTATTGAGCCCTCTAAAATGTATGATGGGTCGTTCTTTAAAAGCCCCGTCAAAAAACAACCATCCAAACTGTTGATATGCAATCCCACAATGCAACAAATGACAGATTGCTCGAACCAAAGAAGTTCGTAAATCGTTATTGTTAAGGCATGCAACAGAAGTTCGTAAATCGTTGCATTGTGGGACTGAATTTCAATAATATATGACAGGTTTGGCATAATAGATTATGGGTCGTTCTTTAAAAGCCCTATCCAAACTATTGAGCCCTCTAAAATGTATGATGGGTCGTTCTTTAAAAGCCCCGTCAAAAAACAACCATCCAAACTGTTGATATGCAATCCCACAATGCAACAAATGACAGATTGCTCAAACCAAAGAAGTTCGTAAATCGTTATTGTTAAGGCATGCAACAGAAGTTCGTAAATCGTTGCATTGTGGGAGTGAATTTCAATAATATATGACAGGTTTGGTATAATAGATTATGGGTCGTTCTTTAAAAGCCCCATCCAAACTATTGAGCCCTCTAAAATGTATGATGGGTCGTTCTTTAAAAGCCCCGTCAAAAAACAACCATCCAAACTGTTGATATGCAATCCCACAATGCAACAAATGACAGATTGCTCAAACCAAAGAAGTTCGTAAATCGTTATTGTTAAGGCATGCAACAGAAGTTCGTAAATCGTTGCATTGTGGGAGTGAATTTCAATAATATATGACAGGTTAGAACACTTTTGAATTAGGCCCTAAAACAAAACCTTTTGATTTAAAACAAAAATGTTTTAAATATTGTTCTATTCCTATGTGTATCGTTATAAATTTTCCAACACTGATGGGTTGTTTCATTTTGTATATAGGTGTTCTATCTGGTAGGCCCTACTCCCTAGCGGGAGAGCCCGTCCGAAGGACGGGCGTTCCGCTAGTCGTTAATAAATCGCCATAGTAGATTTATGTTTGACCCTTAATATGTTTGACCCTTAATATTGCATTGTGGGACTGACATTTAATATCATGTGACAGGTTTGGCATAATAGATTATGGGTCGTTCTTTAAAAGCCCTATCCAAACTATTGAGCCCTCTAAAATGTATGATGGGTCGTTCTTTAAAAGCCCCGTCAAAAAACAACCATCCAAACTGTTGATATGCAATCCCACAATGCAACAAATGACAGATTGCTCGAACCAAAGAAGTTCGTAAATCGTTATTGTTAAGGCATGCAACAGAAGTTCGTAAATCGTTGCATTGTGGGACTGAATTTCAATAATATATGACAGGTTTGGCATAATAGATTATGGGTCGTTCTTTAAAAGCCCTATCCAAACTATTGAGCCCTCTAAAATGTATGATGGGTCGTTCTTTAAAAGCCCCGTCAAAAAACAACCATCCAAACTGTTGATATGCAATCCCACAATGCAACAAATGACAGATTGCTCAAACCAAAGAAGTTCGTGAATCGTTATTGTTAAGGCATGCAACAGAAGTTCGTAAATCGTTGCATTGTGGGAGTGAATTTCAATAATATATGACAGGTTTGGCATAATAGATTATGGGTCGTTCTTTAAAAGCCCCATCCAAACTATGGAGCCCTCTAAAATGTATGATGGGTCGTTCTTTAAAAGCCCCGTCAAAAAACAACCATCCAAACTGTTGATATGCAATCCCACAATGCAACAAATGACAGATTGCTCAAACCAAAGAAGACTTGAAAATCTGCTAAATTGTGTCTATAGCTCACATGATATATCAATGATCATTCTATGTCAACAGGAAAATGCGCCTGATTGAAACTCGATAAAAGCCAACCTAGAAAAATATATCTTATTAAAATCTGACAACTAAGTGTCTTGCTGAAAGTTGTATAGACCATGTGCTTTACTCCGTTTTGGACTAGACTTTGAACTTGAATGTGAGCTTCACGCCGTCGGCGAAGCCGCCGAAGCCAGAAAAAACCCACCTTCCCGCCGAAGGCAATTTTTAAAAAGGTAAAGCTTCGCGTTTAAAAGGTAAAGCTCTGACGCCGTCGGCGAAGCCGCCGAAGCCAGAAGAAAAAAAAACCTACCCGCCGAAGCCCATTTTTAAAAAGGTAAAGCTTCGCGCCGTCGCTGGATCCACCTTTTTAAAAGGATGGAGCTTCGCGCCGTCGCCGTCGAAGCCAGAAAAAACCCACCTTCCCGCCGAAGGCCATTTTTAAAGAGGTAAAGATTCGCGCCATCGCCGAATCCACTTTTTTTAAAAGTCAAGCTTTGACGCCGTCGCCGAAGCCGCCGAAGCCAGAATAAAACCCACCTTCCCGCCGAAGCCCATTTTTTTAAAAGGTAAAGCTCCGCGCCGTCGCTGAATCCACCCTTTTAAAAGGATGGAGCTTCGCGCCGTCGCCGTCGCCGCCGAAGCCACTAAAATAATCAAGCTTTCGTTTTTCAACCGATCCCGTCATACCTCTTCCTTCGCGCCGTCGCCGAATCCACTTTTTTAAAAGTCAAGCTTTGACGCCGTCGCCGAAGCCGCCGAAGCCAGAATAAAACCCACCTTCCCGCCGAAGCCCATTTTTTAAAAAGGTAAAGCTTCGCGCCGTCGCTGAATCCACCTTTTTAAAAGGATGAAGCTTCGCGCCGTCGCCGTAGCCGCCGAAGCCACTAAAATAATCAAGCTTCCGTTTTTCAACCGATCCCGTCATACCTCTTCCTTCGCGCCGTCGCCGAATCCACTTTTTTTAAAAAGTCAAGCTTTGACGCCGCCGCCGAAGCCAGAATAAAACCCACCTTCCCGCCGAAGTCCATTTTTTTAAAGGTAAAGCTCCGCGCCGTCGCTGAATCCACCCTTTTAAAAGGATGGAGCTTCGCGCCGTCGCCGTCGCCGCCGAAGCCACTAAAATAATTAAGCTTCCGTTTTTCAACCGATTCCGTCATACCTCTTCCTTCGCGCCGTCGCCGAATCCACTTTGTTAAAAAGTCAAGCTTTGACGCCGTCGCCGAAGCCAGAATAAAACCCACCTTCCCGCCGAAGCCCATTTTTTTAAAAGGTAAAGCTCCGCGCCGTCGCTAAATCCACCCTTTTAAAAGGATGGCGCTTGTCGCCGTCGCCGCCGAAGCCACTAAAATAATTAAGCTTCCGTTTTTCAACCGATTTCGTCATACCTCCTCCTTCGCGCCGTCGCCGAATCCACTTTTTTAAAAGGATGGAGCTCCGCGACGTCGCCGCATCCGATGTTTCTTAAAAGGGTTGAACTTCGCGCCGTCGCCGAATCCACTTTTTAAAAAGATGGAGCTCCGCGACGTCGCCGCATCCGATGTTTCTTAAAAGGGTTGAACTTCGCGCCGTCGCCGAATCCACTTTTTAAAAGGATGGAGCTTCGCGCCGTCGCCGTCGCCGCCGAAGCCACAAAAAATAATCAAGCTTCCATCTACAACTGATCCCGTCATACCTCCTCCTTCGCGCCGTCGCCGAATCCACTTTTTTTAAGGGGTGAAGCTTCGCGCCGTCGCCACTGCCGAAGCCGCCCGCCGTCGCCGCCGAAGCCACAAAAAATGAAATACCTTTCGTCTTGCACTTAAGCACATTTTCACAACGGCTCGCTCAACACTTAGGTAATTTCTACAAAGTCCCGCGTGTATGCCATTATCATGATTATACCCAACAAACACCTTCGCGTGAAACCAAGAAAACAAAATATTGAAACTATGACAGCCGTTTTCGACGACGGCGTCGCCGCCGCATTTTTTAAAATAGTCGCGCTTCAAAAATGGTAGGGTATTCTAAAGGTACTCCATTGTTACATAATATCACGTATGTTACTTCCATGATAATATATAGTTGACACGTTTGTTGAAACAGAAACTTATAGAATATAAAACAATCTATAAAATGAGAGCAAAATCATGTTTGTACCACACAGGGAGAAGAAGTTATTAAAATTGAACGTAGAATTGGGAACATTTTTTATATTTCCCTTAGAGATTGTACACAGCGCCACCGCCGCCACCGCCTCTTTTGATGTATTGACCTCTTTTGGAATAATATAATGTGGCTTTGACCGCTGCTTTAAAAACATCATTGATTGTGTGTTCTCCTTCGAGATGGTGCATTGTTTGTGTAGCCTTGACATTTGATCAATACGTAATACTATTGCCTTATGCAAAGCACCATAGATAATCGACACAGGGATGGTTAAGTCCCGGATTATCTCTATTGAAATGTTGTGCGGAGCTGATCTATGTCTGTTTTGCAAACACCTGTATGACTAGCATTTTTGAAAAGCCCGGTAAACAGAACGGGTATTGATAGTCTTTTGATATAACGGGATACATAAAATTAGTTTGATAAAAAAGCAACGGTGAAAGTTAAGATACTTCTAATATTTGAAACATAACAATTTACAATTTAATACACGCATTCACCGATGCGATAGATGTAACGCTATTTGTGAAGTTTATAGACACTTATTTCACCCAGTTTTCTATTACACGTAAACTCGAACCCATGATGAGCGCGATGGACAAGCACTTCTTTTGAAATCGATTCCTAGCGATTTCATGTATCTGGGAACGAGAGTGGCGTATCATTTATGGATGTTAAGAAGTTATTTTTTCTGAACGGTAATCTCACAAGGAATCCAAATATGCTATTGGAATTTAGATAAGACCTAATGGTAACATGTTGTCATTAAGAATGTTAAAAAAATATCGAATTTTTTTTTATATTTTGATTTAAGCTCAATAATAATTTGATACCTATCCCAATCATAATTTTACTGTGCATATTTAAGTTCCTCATGCAATTACCCATCAGAACATAATAGTTGTTAATGGTAAACGTGTTGAAATATACTATATCGAGAAGTAAATGAGCACAAACGTTTAAATTTCATAATTATTAGAGTTTACAAGTATACTTTTTTTGGTATGCACCCTATCCTTATTTAAACGGCATTTTTGAATTCCCCTATTTGAGAGCTTTCCAAAAATGTATAATTTTGCTATCATCGGTTAAATATTTCTTTTGTTATAGTCATGTAGGTAAAACCGAAGAATTAGGGCAATTCACTGTGTAGCGAATAGGGAAAAGCCAAGGACAACGCAATCGATTCATGATTACTATTGTTGCACAATAGTTGTCACATTTGTTGAAACAGAATCTTATAGAATATAAAATAATCTATAAAATGAGAGTAAAATCATGTTTGTACCATACAGGAATGAGGCGTTATAGTAAATTGAAAGTAGAATTAGGAACCTTTTCTATATTCCCCATAGAGATTGCACACAGCGCCGCCGCCGCCGCCGCCGCCGCCGCCGCCGCCACCGCCACGCCACCACCCCTGACTTTCACAACATAATCAATCATATCTCAGCCAAACATATATAGAAATACCTGATTTATTAACACAATGTAGCTAGATAAATAGGTTTTCACATGACACCTCAACCATAGCTCTACCACATTTGGTTGTTGAGTTAATAGAGAGAGATGGATGATTCGTCACCAAAAATGCAACGCCACCACCCTTTTTGGGTGGTGAGTTCAAAACACATGGCCACATAGCTTCAAACAAAACACCCACTTAACCATCCCTGTGTCAATTATCTATGATAGCACGCTCTTTTGAGATTGTGCACTCTGGTATTCACAGGCAGTGTGCTATGGGACACACGACTGAGCTTGGTTTTTGACTTGGATCAGTCGTGCCGTTCAGTCTCGGGATTTACTCTGAGCTGCACTGATGAGTTCTATTAAGAATGAAACAGAAGTATTGTATGCAGATTGAGATATATCTATCTATCTATCTATCTATCTGTCTATCTATCTATCTATATAAAGTGCTCAACAAAAGAAAGTCATACACTTTGTTTAGGTCCTTTAGAGTAACTTTCGATTCTTTTTTGACCAAACAGACTAGATACACATTTTGATGAATCTTTCCGGCACAATTTGATACCAAAGTTGCCACCAAACAACAAAGATAAACCATGATTAGCACCATTTAAAGACAATTAGTCACTTTTCAAAAGTCACATTTTCAATACACTACGCGGGAAGAAAAGACCACATGTTACCTGTTCATAATCAAATAGCCCGCTCGCTCAGGCACACACCAACGCCGTTGCACTGTGTGATCCATCTATCTATCTAATGTAACCAATTCTTTTTTTTTCCTTCCTTATTTCATCTAATTTCACAACAAAATTAGGCTTGTATCAGATCAGATGGTAGATTGAACCGCAGAGGGTGGAATCAGGGAAGTGTTGACACCTCCCTGTTTTGAGCTTGCGGATCCAGGACGTCTCAAGTCGCCTTGGGTCTGTCAATGGCCATGATGGTGATGTCATCAGCACTGTGCCTGTCTTTGTTGAAGTGCCTTCCCACTGGTTTGTCCCTGGAAGTGATGGTTAGAGCAGATCTAAGTATGACTTGCCTATATTATCGTCAGTAGATAACAACCCGACACAACTTTCAGTAGATAGGAACCTGCCAGTACACACTAAAACACTTAGTCTAAAGCACCGACTAAAAAATGGGGTCAATTATATGACTAATTATGATAATTTTACACTTTTTTTGACCTAAAAAATGGTCAAATGTCAAACCTTTCTAGTCGGGTTGGAGCCAATTGGGTTAGTCCCAATGGGGTGGACATTTGACTACTTTTGTGGTCCAAAGGTGTAACATAACCCAGGCTTTTTTGAGTCAGGTGTTGGGGTGTGTAGGTTTAAAGATCAGATTAACGATGACCTCTACTGGTATGGTAAGCCTGTAAATAATACAAGAAAAAAGGTTGCTTTGGCCTAACTAGGGGTGATCGTGAGGGGGCGGGGGGTCATAACTGACTATTTTTTAAATTAAAGTTTGTCATATCAATGGGGGGGCATCAGGGGGCAAGCCTTCTGACAGGGGCCCAGTGCCCCCACCCCTCTCGTTACCGGCTCTGCCGCTTTGTCATACTATAATCTTCCATTTCTACACAAAGTGACAGCGCAATGCTTCGAGATGACACTCGGACCTGTCATACGGGGTTCAACACCGTATAACCCTAGTCCTAACTTTAGGACTACTCTATCTATACTAATACTAGAAAAAATGCTCCCCATCCGAGAACCGACCAACCCGAGAACCGAACTCGTGGAGTACACTCTTTTGACTCGGCTAGGATGGCTGATAGTGTTTCTATATTCTATCTTAGTATAGTATTTCCCTGGATAGTGATAGTGGCCCTACGAGGAGGGCTAGTATAACCCCCGTTGTCCAAGTGTAACATTCATTTACCATTTTTGAAAACTGAAAAATATCAAAAAGGCCTACCAAAAGAAAACCTACAAGAAGTGGATTAGGATATGATTGTTAGGTCCATGAAATTGTACCTTTATTAAGAAATAGTTCTACCCCAAGCCTCCAATTAAGCAAGTCTGGACCAGGAGCCACATATTTGGAAAACATGGCTCCTGGTCCTCTAATTTTCTAATGAACCAGGAGCCATTTTAGTAGAACTAGGAGCCATTTTCAAAAAGCATCAAAATGTTAGTATATTGATTTTTTTTCTGCAACTTTATATATTCATAGTCTCATCCAGTTCACTGACAATATTTTCCCTAAATCAAACATCATGCTTATGAATAATATCAATGTCATGTCAAAAAGGTAAAATATAATTATATAATCATAAATGCTTGTGTCATCAGTATTTCAGATTTGATGTAAAAGAGTAAAAGTGAGAATTTTACTCAATGGGACATTTTAAAAGAAGAGGCATTTCTCTAAGTATTCCCTCGCCATTACCTTGGCCTGAACCGTAATAGTAATATGAATATACCCGATTCGTATCTTGGACTGAATTTAATAAGAAAACGGGTACTACTCCACCACAAGAGATCCACACAAAACATCACTTTACTGCTGTTTACATCACTACATTATTTTATGATACCATTTCCAATATAAATAAAATTTAAGCAAATAGGGGAGGATGGGGCAACTGGACCGGTTAAGCATATTTCATGATATAAAAGCTTAAAGCTCGTGTAAATATTTATGGAATTGCTATGAAAATATCACCCATGTAACTTGATAATAATTTTCGTTAGAAAATTCCAATTAGGAAACTTACTTTTTCCATACGGGTTTCGACAACACATCGGTTGTCTTCCTCAGTGGATTGTGTTTGATCCAGAGCTAGTGTTTCTAGTCTGTTTATTGATGACGTCATCGGATGATGACGCCCTCTGGATCACTGAGTCGTAAAGATGACTGAGTTGGTAAGCCCCCTCGTCGCCTCAAGTCCTCAATAGCTGAACACGTAGTGAAAGAAAACCACGTCATAAAATGGGATGACTCAAAGATTATTGCCAGAGATGAAACTAGAAATACTAGATGGATACGCGAATCAATTTGGATTCGTAGAAAAGGAGGCGTAGACCAACATAAGCACCTAATGAATGGCGACGAGGGGGCTTACCAACTCAGTCATCTTTACGACTCAGTGATCCAGAGGGCGTCATCATCCGATGACGTCATCAATAAACAGACTAGAAACACTAGCTCTGGATCAAACACAATCCACTGAGGAAGACAACCGATGTGTTGTCGAAACCCGTATGGAAAAAGTAAGTTTCCTAATTGGAATTTTCTAACGAAAATTATTATCATGTTCTTCTGAATTCCTGATGAAACTATTTCATGAATCACCCATGTAACTGTTTACATATAACATATAATCAATGTTAAAAAATATCCAAACAAAAGGCCAATTACCACTAACTAAAAACTTTACTTGGCACGGTCCAGTTACCCCCATCGTTGGGGCAACTGGTCCTATATGTTCCAACGGTTAGACTACACAGAAATCGTTGATTAACAACACGGTAACTAAGCAGTATTTTCTTTACAAACTCATTTCCATATTATTTAACGTGTAAAATTACAAATTATACAAAGGGACTTACCTGCAGGATAATTGGAATTATCCCTAAGGAAGTCCGGAAGGTAGACAAGACAACTTATGCAGTTATTCCGTTCTCTAGCCCCTCATTGGGTAATACATCTTCCCTTTAAAGCTAAATGGAGCAGTCCACAATCGGTATATCCACATGCGCCACGTAGCCACCGTCGTCTTATGACATTGATGCCCCGAGGACATATCCATTTGCCATACTGGTCTTGGGTGGGTTCCAATGTAATCTGGGAGGGCAGTATGCCTTGTCTACCTTCCGGACTTCCTTAGGGATAATTCCAATTATCCTGCAGGTAAGTCCCTTTGTATAATTTGTAATTATCATACAGTCGTCCGTCGGTAGACAAGACAACTTATGCAGATTTTAAAGCTCCTCCCAGTATGGCCTCCGTAAATGATTCATGTAGCACTGGACGATTATAAAATCGTTGGAATGTTGTAGCGCTAGCCCAGTCACCTGTCTTGAGTATGTCTGGTACTGAGACTCCTCTCTGATATGCTTGCGAGGATGCCGCTGAACGTGTTGAATGAGGTTTGAAAATTGATACATCAATACCTGCTGCTTTCATAATTGTTTTTATCCATCTAGCGACTGTACTGGAGCATACTGCCTTAAATAGCTTCTGATACGAAATAAACAACTGTTTTTCTCCACCCCTTAACCTTTCCGTCACCTTGACGTACTCCAGCACTGCTGATACTGGACAAATCCTTTTTTCCTTAGTATACTTCTTCAATATAATCTCTCGAACGCCAGATCCTGGTCGAGTCGTTTTAGTAGGTTTCGACACCAGAAACCTCACTTCTGTTCCTGTTTTAATCATAAACTTCATATCAAGCGACGTAATAGTTGCTCCTCTGTCGGAAGACACTAACGCTACCAGAATTGCTGTTTTCATAGATAATAACTTCAATGATAGGCCTTCATTAGGCCCAGACTCTTCAAATACCTCATAACTTGCCCAACAGGCCATGTGAATGCATAACGAGGCACAGGCGGCCGTGCATTAAAAACTCCTTTCATTAACCGCTTAACCAAAGCTCCATCAAAAATACCCCCCCCCCCCCCTTTTTTGGCCCGGTGTCACCGAAAGACCCTTGCATGCATGCTTGTTTTTACAATCTGTCACCCGATGACCCCTATGTTTTCACTTTTTCTTTGATTCAGTTTGATCCTGGAGTAGGATCATAAGCTACAGGTACATCCGATTAAGGATCAATATTTTGATCCGTTTCAGTATCATTTGACAGAAATATTTGATCCCATTTCGGATCAAACCTTTTGATCCTGCTTGTCGGATCACTTTGATCCGGAAAGGGTGAGCTCATATGTGATACCGCTTCTGGATCAAAATTGATCCTTTTCGTCTCATATTTGATCCTGACCTTCTAAGAGTGTAGAGTATAATAGGCCATCCTTAAAAAGGTTAGACAAGAAATCACAAACTTCAGCTATAGATGTAGAAACTGGATTACAGCTCCGTTGACGACACCAGCGATCCCAGACTCTCCAGGCCGCTGAGTATTGTTTTTCAGTACCTTTTCTCCAAGACGCCAAGATGAGTGATGCAGCGTCTCCCGAAATCCCTGCGTATCTGAGATGCGACCTGAAATTATCCACCCTGCTAACTGCATCGAGTGTGCCAGGGGATGACCCTCCCCGTTGTGTGGCATGAACAGGAGATTTGACATTCGGGGTAACAACACTGGTTGTTGAATTAACATTAGCAATAGATCCGCGTACCAAAACTGAGCGTCCCATACTCATGATACTGGTGCAATCAGTAGCATTGCTGGTGTTTGATCTTGACGCACTTTCTCTAGAACTTTCCCCACTAGGCAAAACGGAGGAAAAACGTACGGATTTATGTTTTTCCACTGAAACGCTAGGGCGTCCACTTTCCATGCCATCGGGTCCGGAAGCCATGACACGAACCTCGGCAATTGATTGTTGATCCTTGATGCAAAGAGATCGACGTCTGGTTGAAATGACGTTCTTCCTAATACTCTTTGAAATACCTTTGGATTTAACGACCACTCTACTTGGTCTGAGAATACTCTTGACAGACGATCCGCTGTCTTGTTTTGCACCCCTGGGAGATATTCTGCCGATATTAAAACTCTCCGTGCGAGGCACCACTTCCACAACTCCACCACTTCCTTGTTCAACAATGGAGACTTTGTCCCCCCTTGATGGTTGATGTATGTTACTGCTGCGACATTGTCCATTTGAAGTCGCACGTGAACATTGGTCATTGATCTGCACAGCGTTTGAATGACAAGCTTTGCTGCCCTTGCTTCTAATACGTTTATATGATAGGTCTGTTCGTCCTAAGCCCATCTGCCGTTCACCTTTTTGTTTTGACCTTTCATTATACCTCCCCAACCTGCCCGGGATGCATCTGTCTGCAGTACCGAGCTCACAGTTGGTGGCCATACTGGACGACCGTTCCAAACTGGAAGTAGATTTATCCACTGACGCAACTCCTCCCTCGCTAAGGGTGGAATGACCATAACCTCGTCGAAATCCAGTATCGACTTGCGTAATGTCACGATCTGTGCTTGTTGCAGATGTCTGCAAAATAGATTTGCAGGTAATATTGCCTGTGACACTGATTTTAACAGGCCCACCAAGCTTGCTACTTCTCTCACCACTGCCTGGTCTTTCTTTAACATTCCTTTGCACTTGTTTATCACCGCTTGACACTTCTCTTCCGAGATGCTCACCATCAACGTTCTTGCGTTTAAAAGAAATCCCAGGAACTGAACCTCCTGTGACGGGGTCATTTTTGATTTTTCTTGATTGATCATAAACCCCAGTTCTGTTAACAGTTCTACTGCCACTGATACATGATGACGACATTC
Source organism: Ophiura sarsii (assembly GCA_035610835.1). Lineage (NCBI taxonomy): Eukaryota > Metazoa > Echinodermata > Ophiuroidea > Amphilepidida > Ophiuridae > Ophiura > Ophiura sarsii. The sequence continues at coordinate 46,612,371 of CM069448.1, forward strand.
GTCGGCTGTTGATGCCAAAATTAATATGTCGTCTAAAATATCACCACACGAATACCTTGGCGACGAAGCATTGCCACCACTGGTCTCATTACCTTTGTAAAAACTCTGGGTGAGGACGTCAGCCCGAATGGAAGAACGCGAAACTGATACCGCTGATTCTCCCAAATAAAACGAAGAAATTTTCGATGGCTCTCTGCGATCGGTATTGAAAAATAAGCGTCCTTCAGGTCCAATGTGGCCATATAATCGCCTTTCCTCATGAGTCTGATTGCTGACTCCAACGTTTCCATCTTGAAATGATGTTTCTGTACAAACTGGTTGAGTGGTTTCAGGTTTATTACTGGCCGTATTCTCCCATTCTTTTTAGGGACCAGAAAGAGATTTGAAATAAACTCTTGAGGGTGGTAAGTAGTTCCCTCGATAGCCTGCTTGGCTAACAAAACTTGAATCTCTTGTGAACTGAGTTCGTGCTTCTCTTTCCCTGCAGCTCTGGTAACCCGTGATGTGTTTTGCACCGGAAAAAACTGAAATGTATGCGGTATCCCTGTACCGCATCTAAAACAAAACGATCCAGAGTTATTTTCTTCCATTCTGGGAGATAATGTTTTATGTTTCCTGCCCGAAATTCTCCTAATACCGTCGGAACGGACGTTTGAAGGTCCAATCCTTCCGAAAAGATCTTTCCTTGGTACCTTGACTACCTTCCTTAACACTAGATTGGGGCTGTCGTCCCTGTGTGTAAGTATTGAAAGGCCTTGATGGTCTTTGACCAAATCTCTGCTGAGCAGGTTTACGAACTGATGATTCTGTGGTTGCGAAGGCATGGGCTTCTTTGCCCCCACCGTGGTCACATATTGCTGAGACATCACGGTGGATCGTGATGACTCTTTTATTTTCTTGATTCGCGTCTCACAATCGTCTCCTAGTAGTTGATCCGTGACGATAACTTCCTTCTTACAAAGCTCTTTATAGTCTTTGCTCAGCATTGATCTGATATGATCTGCGCTGTGAACTAATGCTATATGACGCATCTCCGATAATCGCCATGGCTGCCGATAAGTGCTCAAGCACACTTTTCTTATCAACATTTCCATGAGTATTCACCAACTCAACTGCTCGTAGCATTGGCACTATGGCCGTTGAAATTCCAGCCTGAATTCTTTGTTGTTTACTGTCAATAGACTTGTCTAGTCTGGACATGTTTCCCCATATGTAGCTGTATACTCTTGGAGCCTTAGCGATGGGACATTCTGTGGCGGTATATAAGCCTTTTGCAAGCGTTCCCTGTCATCCTTGTCGATGTTCTGATTAAACAAATGTTTAACTGTCTCTGCCCAGTATTCGGGCACCGGGTCTCCCACCGGCTCTGATCTGTTACATGATTCCAAAATGGGAATTCCTTGGTACAGTTTAGGTTCCTCCAATTCCATGTTATCCCCGCGAGTCGCGGTATCATGACTGACATTAGCACTACTAGCCCCCGAAGGAGCTGTTATCAATGAATGATCATTATTTTCATTGCTATTTCTACCCCCGCATGTTGCGGTAGTGTTATCACTAGGTGGTATAGAAACTGTACTAACATCTTTCTTCCCGCGAGTCGCGGTACTGCTATTAAGCTTACTTTCATGCACAACACGTTGAGAATCAAAATTCATACCTTGTGTTTCTCTCATTTCTTGGCGACGTTCCACACTTGAAGGTGCTGCTATGAGCTGTGCCAACCATGCCTCTTGATTTCTTAACTCTGCCACCTCATCTCCTTCACCAAAACTACGCTCCGAATTTCCGCTGTAAACACGTTTATCGCCATTTTGTATTTCGTCATCGTTACACAACTGGATTCCGTCCGATGATGACACCGGAGAAGTTGGTACCACATAGGTACCCCGCCGGCCTGGCGACCGCTCAACATCTTCCTGCTGCGTAGCTAGTTGTCTAGCAAGCCTAAACATATCATCCCGTCCAGGTGAAGACGGATATTCCGAAGCTGGTTGACTCTGTCCCATTACAACCTCCCGGTCTACTGACCGCGTTACAATTGGCGGGCCCTTGCTGGACGGACCTGGTGTTTGTCCCGCAAATGATGGAAAGGGAAACGGTAACATGCCGTGTACCTTCCGAGCAGAAACTCCCGGTGAACTCGTCGGTTGTTCACTGCTGCTTGATTTAATTTTACCATCCTTTTTCCGCCGTTTCGGAGACCCTTTTGGTGATCCTTTAGAACTTTCTTTCTCCTTCTTCCTTTTATTAGCCATAGCTGGGGAAAAACCAGCACACCAACTACTTCGCAAATATTTCCTCACGTTATTTTAGAAGTAACTGAACCTCGCGAGCCACGTGTAGTACACACCGCTGACGATGATACTAAGTATCTATTATAGCACGTCTATACCCGAGGGGCTTCAATAGAATAAGGCGACGGTGGCTACGTGGCGCATGTGGATATACCGATTGTGGACTGCTCCATTTAGCTTTAAAGGGAAGATGTATTACCCAATGAGGGGCTAGAGAACGGAATAACTGCATAAGTTGTCTTGTCTACCGACGGACGACTGTATGAAACCCATGTTTTATACAGTTTTCGTGGTTAACGTGTAAAAAGCAGTAATACCAGTCAGTACGCAGGTATCGTTTTTAATGAGTGACCTCGCCGATTTCTAACCCACACAAAGATCGATTTCAGGATGTCAACCTTGCGCTAAAACATTAAGGGAAGTTTGTTTTCCCTGAATTAATTGAGGTAGGGTTAGCTGGCAGCCATGATGGCGAAGTAGGTGGATTGTTCGTAATTTTCTCTATAATATGATGCCAAATCTGACACAATTGGTCCACAAACAGTGATTTTATCGCTAATTTTAGAATTTAACAACTTTCGTGACTTTGCTTCTTGTATCTATTCACTTGACCGGACTAAAATGCGTACGATATTTTAAGAGCAATTTCCGTGCTAACGGAATCTTAAGCTTTAATTTCATATCAAAAACATTGATGCCCGACTTCTTTTTTGATAAGAAAAACCGAGTTTGATTTTCACCGATTTTCGGTCAGAAAACGAAACTTTACGATCCCCCGTTAGGCCTCGCCAACTTGATTTTTAGCCTCCCGTAACACGCCCGCGTTTCATTTTCATGCCCGCGTTTGAATTCATTATTGACATTTTGGAAAAAAAATACCGTTTTTCCAATGAAAACGTCCGAATTCATGCATTTTGTGGGATGAAATTGTGAAATGTTTATTCATTTTGACCAGAATAGCCTTTCTGTAAAAAAATTAATATGACATTGTATAGCGCAGAAGGATCGATTTCGAACCCCGGACCTCTCGCTCTGGGAGCGAGCTCTCTACCATCTGAGCTATCTAGCAAATCTGAATATAATCGTGAGATTTAAACACTTGATCAACAACCCGTCGACGCTACAAAATGAATTTAGATCGAGACAAGATTCGAGGAGCTATTTTATAAGCATTCACTTGACCGGACTAAATAATTTTATAAAATTGTAAGCATGTTTCTAGTTACAAAAGACTATGAATATTATGATACGATGGATAAAATTGATGCCTAATTCTTCAGAAGCGACTTTTTTTACCATGAATTTGGCTTTAGTTTCTTCAAGTTTTTCTTGAATTCGGGTTTGTCGGATTGCAATAATTTGCACCGAAAATACAACATGTCATGAAGTTCACAGAAAATATTAGATAATATTATTTGCATAATATGCCTTTTTACTATACAATTTCATGGCCAATGTGTTTGAAACGTGTGATTATAATCATGAAAAGAGCTCATTTACATCGTGCTATTACGAGGTCAACTATGACTGCGAAGCGGTTTCGCTACGGGTGAGTACTTCCGGGTCGCTTTGCTGGGTTAGAAAAGGAACGACTTTTCGCGTGCTTGCGAATTGACTGATACTAATGGTGTTCAAAGCAAGCGCAATTTTCGACTGCACGTTTATTAGATAAAACGGTATGAACCTAGTTAAATGGTTACATGGTTGTGATATTCAGACGCCCCATACATTTGTCTATATACCCCTTTCTTTAATGATTTTATTTACTTCATATAATCATCATTTAGTTCTTATAATAAACCATCTTGATATTTAGCCAGCTTTTCATGTTACAGGGGAAGTTAGTCAATATGACAATGATGACCCAACGGTTGATATACACAAAAAGCAGTGGATAAAATACATAAATCATGATATTTCGTCATAGCAAATACCTTTACAGACACCATTCAAAATATAATAAAGATGTAATTCATAATACCGAGCTTTTAAACCATTTTAAAGCAATTTCATGTCATATTGTAATCCTTCAATATCAGAAATAGACCCGAAATGCCCCAAAATGTCTAAGAACTTGAAAGAATGTGAATTATTTCATATTCTATTCACATTTCAATACCGAGTCATGTTTTATTGACACTAACAACTCATTTTCAAAATGAATTTTACAATTTTGATTAAGTTTTTGCAGGCGGTCCAGTTGTCCCACACCCCTTCGGACCACTTACCCCAACAAATGACGTAGCACTTTGTCGAGATGAAACGTTATTAAAACACGCCTGTGACGTAATACATTTTACGCCAAAATGTTTTAAAACATACCACCATTTGTCATAATAATCAATAACTCCAATACATTTCAGAAAAAAAGGCAAAACTACATTTTTGTTTTTAGCCATTACACAGATTTCTGTAGCCAGTGAGTATCTTTGAATTCGCAAATATTACGGCGTTCGGGTCCTACAAGTAGACGAGTGTCTTTAGATAAGTAAGAAATGGTGTACTTTGTTATTTGCAAATTCATGAACTAATAACTCTACCAAATGAATACCCGTGATAATGATTTAAGTTGAAGCATTCTTTAAATGATAATATTGATCGGAAATTTAAACCACCAATGTCCCAAATTAGCAATATGCGCCATTTTACGGTCATTTCAACCACAACCTATGGTTTTAATCATATTTCGGAAAGTCCCTAAGCACACTACAATATAGCACCCATCAAATGCAATATGCACCTAGTATCTTAAGACGACTGTACTGCATGTATATATTTACTGTTGCATATCTGTCAATCGTATAAAGTACATTAAACATGATCTAAACCCATCTTCATATATCGCCCATACTATATGTGAATTTTCAATCAGTCACTCAAGGAGTTAGCTTCAAAGATATGGAGAAAAATCACATGTGTAAATACCCTAAAGTTCCAAATGTTTTGGATTGTAGAAGGTAAAGATATATGACATTGCAAGCCCCTGCGATGTATTTTGTAGACGCGAGAAAGCACCTTTCCATCATCAGGGCGTCCCCCGGAGGGGAGGTCCCACAATGCAACAGGTTCTTCTAGAAGTTTCCTCCTCACGTCTGATCGCTCGGAAGGTAATGTCAAAGGGGATCATCCCTTCAATCATCACTGGATTTATAGACTGAATAACTTTCACTCTAAACTGTTTTATTCATATGGACCAAGGAGAAGTGAGTTATATAATAAACCTGCCCAGTGGGCAGAAAATACCAGAGATATGTTCTCCGTTCCTGATTTCGATGGCGTATACAAATGTCAAGTATCAACAAAAGTCGTATTGTTCAAAAGAAAGCAGTATGCCCATACAATTACAAAATCCTTCATTTCGGACCACTTGCCCCACGGTCCAGTTGCCCCATATTCCCCTACATAATAAAACATCCACACAAAATCTGTTTTAATTATTAAAATTATTTATTAATAATAATATTATTAACCATCCCCGACTACATGTAGGATTACTAGGCGTGGAAGAAAACACAATCACGGTATTTGTGATGTGAGTCTCGGTTTTACCACCTTTCTCGGTATTCAAAAGGTTTACCGAGATTTCGCGGAATTGTGTTTTTTTCCTCACAAAACAAAATATCAAACGTAAACAGTCCGGAAATTGGATTAAATGTGAAGTTAAATTCTTTATTTTTTCCATCGTACCTTTCGAAACTTTATTATCTCAGGGAATACCCTTTTCTGAATGTAAACAAGAGCGCTGTTGTTGACCCATCGTAGTAAAAAGTTTGATGTTCATTAATTATGACATAACACTGTTTTCCCGATATCTTTTTTGTATCCGATGTATCGCAGTAAAAGAATAGGCCCAATATAGAAGTTGAAGCAAATGGACTTATTATTAAATGGACTCGTATAGAATAAGTCCGTGGTTGAATCAACGCCTGATTAGAGATAGATGGAAACATTATTGAAATTATTATTTTTTAGAATTAGTATTGTTTAAAATATCTACAATTTAAATGAATAATTCTTATTTGTTATTCCAAATTCTGGTACTTGTTTTATAAATAGATATGTATTTTATACCCATTTTATACCCATATACTATAACACATAATACTGTAAAACGACTTAATTTTGCTAGCAATTTTAATTTCGCGATACGTTCCAATTCACCAAATTAATTTTCTTTCAATTATATTATATTATTTTATATTACAGTCATCAAAAAGGTAACTATACAGGTAATAAATGTACTTTTAACACTAAAAATATATATCCTACCTAGAAATATTAATTCATAAAGTTGTTGAGAAATTTATCTTCTTTAATATGAGATATTGCACGCTAGGATCGGTTGAATATTTAAGAAGCGACAATCCAAAATGTAAGGTAAAGTCACAATTTCAAATTCACATTTTACATTTCAACACGGGGAGAGAATGACAGGTAGCATGTGTGTGGTGTATTGATCCATCGGAACAATGCGGCCGACTGTCCAACCTGCGCATGCATCCCCCAATTGCACTACTGGTAATCAATAAGATACCCGTAGATTTGGTCCGCGTGTAGAAAATAAAAATGTGAAAATGAAAATCGGACTTCTCCTTACATTTTTGAGTACCACTTCCTCGATATTAGAGACCGTTCATAAATACTTTGGTGGGGGGGGCTGGATAATTTTATTTTTGGTATATCAACACTTTTTTGACCCCCCCTCTCGCCATTCCTTAAACTTTTTTCACCCCCCCCCCCCCCTCTCTCGCCATGCCTTAAACTTTTGACCCCCCCCCCCCCTGTATTATTGCCTGCACCTGAAACTTTCTTGCCCCTCGCCCCCGTTCATTGTTATCAAGTTCAGAGAACATAGATATGATATCTTTTATGGGATTTTTTACAGAATTTGACCATGTATCATATTCTATTTTGATAGACGCATTACATCTAGGAGGGCAGGTTGTATACATGTAGAATCTAGAGTGAATCAGAAATCCCACTTCGATTGCAGGTATCTTTAGCTTTGGTTTAGCGCGCCATGGTCTTTAATCCCTGAATATTTATGCACGGATCTCTGTTCTTGAAACCAATTAGGATGCTCCCTCCAATTACATATCCTGGCTTTGAATACAATATGCGCGCAATTGTTGTTTGCTATTGACATGAATTTGGCCTTCATTCTTTTTTCGCTGGGCTAGTACATGAAAATAGGTCCGTTGACATCTGCGCGCAAAAAATGAGCTATTTTTACGTTGATTTATGAACTTTCCCTACATAATGTCCATACAGGTAAAGCATGGGTTTGGGGGCGAAGCCCCCAGAAAATTTTGGAAACTAATAAGTGTTTTAAACTTTTTGGACCCCCCCTCTGTTGGGGTTTTCCAACACTTTTTTGACCCCCCCTCCCCTTTGCAGAGTATCAAAACTGTTTGGACCCACCCCTATAATTATCCACCCCACCCCACCAAAGTATTTATGAACACTCCCTAATCACCCGATCCTATCATGCAATATCTCATATTAAAGAGGACAAATTTCTCAACAACTTTATAATTTAATATTTTTTAGTAGGATATATATTCTAATAGTTAGAAGCCCATTTATTACCTGTATAGTTACTTTTTTTGATGACTGTATTTATCAATGGTTATAGCCTACTGAAAGATCATACGAATTTGTCAAATTAAATTGCCCCAAATATATTAATGCTAAATTCACTAAATTTAGTTGCCGTGAAATTAAAGTATTTTACTTATGTCCCAATTAGTCCCAAGAAGCGCCATTCGTATGTTTTCACAACAACCTTGTCCATGGGTGGACGAGCCATCATCCCTCTCCAAAAATGGTAGGGCCAATCGATAAGGTCGATATCTCTCACATGCACGGTCCGCTGATCGCTAAATGTTACTGGTTATCTTGTGATAACTAGGGGATATAAAGGTTTGTTGAAGAGTCTATGGTACTGCTTTCCCAGGGTCCTAGAATAACAAATAAAGGCTTACAATGTTAAGTGGGCCGCCCTCTTTAGGCCAAAAAAAATATGTTTGATTGTCCTCGTCCGCCCGACCCTCTTTAATCATTCCGACCGAAAAACTTGGTTTTTTTTACAATTTCATTTTTTTACAAATATTAGGCGAAAATCAAAACAAACAAAAAAAAATCATTTTTTTTTTTGTGTTGAGAAAATAAAAATACTCATCAAAATATTAAAGATTTTGTTCCCCGTTTTGTTTACCACAACAAGTGCATCTCATTTTACTTTTAGTACCTGAAAAAAGGGCAAGTGAGAAAAAAGAAAAGAAAAAAAACTTTTCCCGACCGACCTACCCAACTTTTAAAAGTGATCTATGGACAATCAAACCATTTTTTTTGGCCTTATTGTTCCGCCCGCCCAAAACTGTTGCGTCAAGTGGATTTTATATAGCGATGAAAACAGTGAGGGCGAGTTTGTGAGAAAGATGACAGGTTTTGCCATTGACAAATTTCGACACGGCAATAAAGAGACCACAAAAGTCGAGATATAAGGGCGATTGCACGGAAGGTCATTCGTTCAAACTGTCCTCCAGAACAACTCATGCATGTATGGAGTACAATACTAATCACTTGGATCAATATCAGTAAACAGGTGATTGGTATTGTACTACATGCATGCATGAGTTGTTCTGGAGGACAGTTTGAACTAATGACCCTTTGTGCAATCGCCCTATAGTCCTAATAAAAGTAGCGATGGTACCAAGTTCTTGTTAACCTATACCCATATAAATCAAGTATGTTATATTTAAAAGTATACACTTGTAATATATGATATAACTGAAAACAATCTGTCCCTATTCGAATTGCATGTGAACTTTGTGCGTGCAGCGGGTCAATAATACTTCAATTACAAGCGCACTGCACTGTGTTCAATGGTAAAACGGTAAATAACTGCAAGATGAATAGGTTAAATCGCGTAAGTGTTGTTCACACTGCCAGGTACTCCATGGTGGAGCTATGCGGAGCTCGCTTATCCTGCTAAAAAGTAGGAGTAAACCGACAGGATTTAGGTGGCGTAACTTACGCCAGTGACCGTTCACACTGCCACTACTCCATCAGTTACGCAAATGCTGCTCCAAACCACCGCTACTCTTCCTTACACAATCCTAATTACTCTCCCTAGTGTGAACGCGGCTTAGGGGCATTAAGTTACCTTGTTGTCCATACAATTTATTGCTGCGACTACAGCAGTAGAACACAAGCCATCTGATGAATGTGTTGATGAAAATGGAGAAAAGCAACATCCATGTAAACATGACAGTCGCCATCATGATAGATCCATGCTCCTCATGATTCCATAAATTATTCGCACTAAATGGATTATACAGTATAAATCCGATCTGAAAGAAGCACATACCGTGCAGTATTATGAATACCACGCATCCGTTCTCCAGGAATGGATCTCCTGGGTTCCAAACTTCGGCTAAGGTACAGATAGCGCTTCCCAATGTAGCGATGATAAGCAGTATGTGTAGGTGCGTGTCCAATTCAGACCTGCCGTGTAGATGGTAGAAGAAGATCAAAGGTTCGACGAAGAAGGCCATGGACTGGCATAGTTTTTCCATGCCAGGATCGATGCGATACTTGGTTTGGTTCTGTATGGTGATCACAAAGTATAGCCCATAGAAAGCGATTATTGTAGCGTGTTGCCAGTTGTTCAGATTGTGGAATGTCCCGTTGCTTATTAAGCTAAAACCGCCGGTTATACCGATGATTCCTACACTACCAGCGATAGACCATAGAAGAAACACGACACCGACTATTAGTACATCATGTCGGAAAAGTGGCACATCTCGCAGTGCTTGCTCATTAGTTGTTTTCATCTTGTGATGCCCAAGTAAGGGTTCTGTAAATCCATTGTTGGGTAAGTTGTCGTCACACGCACCATGTGACTTCTTAACAAGTTGGACGCGATTGTGCGCTTGTTTCACTGCACTCCATACCGCCCACAAGATTAACGTAAGTCCAGGCAATGCATGGCCTATGAACGTACCCATATTGTTCAAGTTAAGGTTGTTGTGCCTATACGGATGATACTATCATGTCCATATATGATATGAAAATGAGGGAAAACGTCCAAAATATGATGAAATGACACACGCTATGCCCGTCTCAGCCCTATGGTGACCAGCAATATGGAAAATGCAATATCTGTATGCCATACAAATATTGTCAAATGACACAGACCATGTTCTTTGTAGACGACTCCCTCCAGACTGTACAAATGATTGATACCTAATTGGGTAGCGGTATGGTGTAGAAGTCCCAAGTATGCAAATTATCTCACTGAATACAATGTCATGCTCTACCACACATCTACAATCATCCCTAAACCACTAGACCATACAAAATCATACAAAATTACCTGAATGATTTTGAATGGTGTAGTGCTCAAGGCCTCTCTACTCATTGATTATCACTATGAGCGTGTTTCTGCTGGGCAAGTTACCGCTAATAAACGCTAAGTTTGCCCAGTAGAAACAGGCAGAACCGGGCAATAATCGGTATTTTTGGTAATCCCAAAAACCTTCACAAAGCAGGTTTGGAACCAGCAATAATCGGCAATAATCGGCAATAAACCCAGCAGAAACAGAAAGGTGATTCTTAGCGGTTTGCGCCGTGAACCGTGTCACGCTGGGTTATACATATTATTGTGAAGCAATCTTTTGCAGGTGCCGTGGCATTGTTTGGTTTACAAAAGGTCAAATTTTGTGGCCCATCGACTAGGATCGACAAACTTAGCGGTAACTTTTGGTAGCGGTATGATGTAGAAGTCCCAAGTATGCAAATGAGCTCACTGAACACAATGTCATGCTCTACCACACACATCTACCCAGTACTCAACAACGGAATAAATCTCATTATCCTCATTTGCATACTTGGGACTGATACACCATACCCTTACCTAACTTTTCGCGAGTAGAAACAGGGGGGGTTAAAAACTGACCGATTGAAACTTAGTGTTTATTAACGCTAACTTTTTGGTAAGGGTATGGTGTATAAGTCCCAAGTATGCAAATGAGGATAATGAGATTTATTCCGTTGTTGAGTACTGGGTAGATGTGTGGTAGAGCATGACATTGTATTCAGTGAGCTCATTTGCATACTTGGGACTTCTACACCATACCGCTACCAACTTTTTGCAGTGTCCCAGGTCAGAAGTCACAAACTGGTCCCAAAAAAAGTTTCACTTCTACTAATGTTGAGAAATGCACCAATTCTGATTAAACGGGACAAAACTTAAGTTTTACATACTTAATGACCCACAAACCTTATATTGTTGGAAAGCTTAAGATTCAAGGTTTTTTATTTTTGCAAAAAAGAATCAAATTATACAGGGTGTGTACAATTTTTACAGGGTGGAACATAAAAAATTTGATCGTTTTTGCTCCTCACAAAATAGTTTGATAGTTTGTACAATTAGGGTTTAGCTGAAAATAGTCACAAAAATCAGAACAACCGCAGAAGGTGCTACCAAATGTGCTAAGAATCATTTGCCCAAAACGTAGACAGGAAAAGTACAGGGTGTCTAAAATGATGATGAAATAATGCATAAAATGAATGTTTGTATATAATATTCTATGAAATTTAGTTAGCATGGACCATTTAATTTAAAAGAAAATGGTTATCAAAATGAACTACATGAATATCGTTAAAGTTCCTTTTATTTTGAATACAGGGTGGTCCAAAATAGGTCTAAATAGCAAATTTTTCATAAATCTATGAACAATTCTGTGAAGAAACACTTCTGGCTTTTTTAGTTAAATGTTTTACTACCCAGGGTAGAAAAGGACTGAAGAGTCACACAAATGAAATAGAGAGACTGCGATTTGGCCATTGTTTAATCAATAAAATGAATAAAACTGTGTATTTTTTACATTAAAACACTCCCTGAATTGAACATCATATTCTAGTAGAGAATGTCTAGATAACAATTCAATATTAGTATTCATAGTAGCAGGCACATGTTATTAACACATTATGAGAAGTTTGAAAACTTTCCTATGTATACTTTTAAAATGGCATCAATTTCAAAAGTTCTAGTTTTCCGCTATTTTGTGTACAAACCTATGGGCGCCTCATCCACCGGCTCCTCATCCACCGATCCCACCCTTGACTCACTCGACGTTTAGATTGATAACTTCACTGTTGATAAACATGTGGCTTTAATTCTTTTTTTATTCGGTAGCTGGATAAATTGTCTTTAATATGATACCACAAATGTTATGTTTTTTGACAACTTCTATTTAAAATAGAGACACGTATCACGATTTTAAGGATTTTTTGAAACGATCCCACCTTATTTGATATACCTATTAGTGACCTGTGACCCCCAGCAGAAACACGCTCTATGTGCTACTACTATGGGCGGCCAAAGGAGTCAAAATGGTCTAAAATGGAGAAAGGTCTCAGTAATTTAGAGAAAGGTGACTAGAAAATGGAGAAAGGTCTCAGTAATTTAGAGAAAGGTGACTAGAAAATGGAGAAAGGTCTCAGTAATTTAGAGAAAGGTGACTAGAAAATGGAGAACGGTCTCAGTAATTCAGAGAAAGGTGTCTAGAATGTAGAAAGGTGTCTAGAATCGAGAAAGGTCTCAGTAATTTTGAGGAAGTTGTCTAGAATCGAGAAAGGTCTCTGTAATTTAGAGAAAAGTGTCTAGAATGTAGAAAGGTCTGTGCAATAGTCTTGGAAAGGTCACATGTTGAGAGCGGTCTGGGTGTAAAGCAGAGAACGGTCTGTAAAGCAGAGAACGGTCTGTAAAGCAGAGAACGGTCTGTAAAGCAGAGAACGGTCTGTAAGTGTAATGTACAGAAAGGTGTGTATCTTCTATTTCTCTCTCATTCTCTCTTTCTCTCCCCGGTAGTCGGTCAACGCTACGGGAGACGGTGGGGGAGTTAAGATGGGAGGAGTTAAGGTGGTGTTAATGTGGGTTGGGGTTAATGTGGGGGTTAAGGAGGGGGTTAAGGTGGGGGATTAATGAAGGTGGGGTTAAGGGGGTTGGTTAAGGAGGGGGTTAAGGTGGGGGATTAATGAAGCCGCCTATTCATTGCTAGGCTTATCGTAATTCACTTGTTTACGTCGTAAGAATAACCCTCCTTGAAGTGGCCTTTGAAGACTATTGTTTAGCCGCGATCGACCTTCATGCTCGAGCGGTTTTGATGCCACTTGTTTATCATGTCTATAGAGGCCTTCCACGTGCTTCGGTCGGCACATGGCAGGTAATAGAGGAGGAGGCTAATCGCGACACTACTCAAACAAGATATGTTTATAGCCGCCTTTTCATTGCTAGGCTTATAGTTAACGTCGTAAGAATAATCCTCCTTTAAGTGGCCTTTAAAGACTATTGTTTAGCCGCGATCGACCTCCATGCTCGAGCGGATTTGATGACACTTGTTTAGAGCGTGTTGGCGCAGCGGTAGATACCCTCGCTTTGCACCAATGAATCCCGGTTTCGAAATCTGTGCTCGGTCGGGCTTTATGTGCATTTGGTTTATCACGATCCATACACGCTCTCGCAGGTTTTCTCCGGGATCTCCGGTTTCCTCCTGCTTTCAAAATCTGTGATTAGTTGTTTCGGTTATCAAAAACTTCCTTGACCCAATGGTATTTGGGGAGCTGCATTGAAAAATGGTGGATGTTACAATCGAAGTGCGGATAGGTTTGCGCTAGAAATAGGCAGCACCCTAGTTAATGCGACCTGATTCTGATGATTCACCAGCAGCGAAATTACAGCGCTTTGATCACTTTGGAAAAGCGCTATATAAATACTAATTATTATTATTATTTATTATTATTATTATCATGTCTATAGAGGTCTTGCACGTGCTTCGGTCGGCTTTACAGAAAGGAATCATCACGCGTCATTCACTGCGATGATGGCATAATGCATACAATCCATTCAGTTCATTCTTTGAATTGACGCGGGATTTTTGAAAGTGATGAAAACTCGCATGGGTACAAATGGGATTTTTACCTTCTTATAGTTTTGGTGAACAAAGTTCAGTAGTCTGCCTCGATTCTGCTGTATGTATCAGAAATGCAGCAATATTTGATTCAATATTACATTTTTCGGTCAACTTCGGTCACGATCATATCATTATAAATTGGTACGATATATGAGTAAGTTTATTTTGAACTATGTCTGAATTACAGGAAATTGCAGGAAATAATTATATGAAAATAACCAAATTGTCGGACTTATTTCTTAAGAATTCACAGTTTGGGAACCAAATTTCCCTAAACAGAATGACGTATTCAATAATTCGTAACTTTCCGAATATACCGCCGATTTCGGTAGAGGTTTTGCTGAAATGTTCGTTTCCCTGAGATCTCTTTCGGTGGTGTAAAATATTATCACGCAAGCTTACGATGGACCACACATCCATTGTCTTAATTAAGAAAATAGATGTTATGCCCCTCGTACGCATACGTGATAAAAGTTTACAAATAAAATCTAGAAACACTTTAAGTGTGATACGTACACGGGACGTCAAAACCACTCGGGTGTGGAGGTTGATCGCGGCTATACACATGGCTTGAAAGGCCGATTCAAGGAGGATTATTCTTACGATATACAATAGGGTGGTAATTGATCATGAAAGAAGGGAATAGGATTAGAAATAGGGCTAATCTGCGATTCAGCTCCTCCTCTATTATCTGTCATGGGTCGGCATTACAATCCATTTAGTTTATTCTTTGAATTGACGCAGGGTTTTTTAAATGATTTTAACTCGCATGGATACAATGGGATTTTTAGCTTTTTATAGTTTTGGTGAACAAAGTTCAGTAGTCTGCCTCGATTCTGCTGTATGAATCAGAAATGTAGCAATATTTGATTCAATACTATATTTTTCGTTCAACGGTGGTCACGATCATATCATCATAAATTGGTACGATACACGAATAAGTTTATTTTGAACTATGTCTGAATTACAGGAAATTGCAGGAAATGCATGAAAATGACCAAATTGTCGGACTCATTTCTTAAGAATTCACAGTTTGGGAACCAAATTTCCCTAAACAGAATGACGTATTCAATAATTCGTAACTTTCCGAATATACCGCCGATTTCGGTAGAAGTTTTGCTGAAATGTTCGTTTCCCTGAGATCTCTTTCTGTGGTGTAAAATATTATCACGCATGCTTACGAGGGACCAAACATCCATTGTCTTAATTAAGAAAATAGATGTTATGCCCCACGTATTCAATAATTCGTAACTTTCCGAATATACCGCCGATTTCGGTAGAGGTTTTGCTGAAATGTTCGTTTCCCTGAGATCTCTTTCGGTGGTGTAAAATATTATCACGCAAGCTTACGATGGACCAAACATCCATTGTCTTAATTAAGAAAATAAATGTTATGCCCCTCGTACGCATGCGTGATAAAAGTTTACAAATAAAATCTAGAAACACTTTTAGTGTGATACGTACACGCATGGCAGGTAATAGAGGAGGAGCTGACTCGCAGATTAGCCCTATTTCTAATCCTATTCCCTTCTTTCATGATCAATTATCACCCTATTGTATATCGTAAGAATAATCCTCCTTGAATCGGCCTTTCAAGACATGTGTATAGCCGCGACCAACCTCCACACTCGAGTGGTTTTGATGTCCCGTGTACGTATCACACTAAAACTGTTTCTAGATTTTATTTGTTAATTTTTATCACGCATGCGTACGAGTGGCATAACATATATTTTCTTAATTAAGATAATGGATGTTTGGTCCCTCGTAAGCATGCGTGATAATATTTTACACCACCGAAAGAGATCTCAGGGAAACGAACATTTCAGCAAAACGTCTACCGAAATCGGCGGTATATTCGGAAAGTTACGAATTATTGAATACGTCATTCTGTTTAGGGAAATTTGATTCCCAAACTGTGAATTATTAGGAAATAAGTCCGACAATTTGGTCATTTTCACGTATTTCCTGCAATTTCCTGTAATTCAGACATAGTTCAAAATAAACTTACTCGTATATCGTACCGATTTATGATGATATGATCGTGACCGAATTTGACCGGAAAATGTAATATTGAATCAAATATTGCTACATTTCTGATGCATACAGCAGAATCGAGGCAGACTACTGAACTTTGTTTACCAAAACTATAAGAAGCTAAATATCCCATTGTATCCATGCGAGTCTACATCACTTTCAAAAATCCCGCGTCAATTCAAAGAATAGACTGAATGGATTGTATGAATGCTGTGAATGACGACGCGTGGTTGATTCCTTTCTGTAAAGCCGACCGAATCCCGTGCAAGACCTCTATAGACATGATAAAAAAGTGACATCAAAACCGCTCGAGCATGGAGGTCGATCGCGGCTAAACAATAGTCTTCAAAGGCCACTTCAAGGAGGGTTATTCTTACGACGTTAATAAGTGAATTACGCCTAAGCCTAGCAATGAATAGGCGGCTACAAACATGTCTCGTTTGAGAAGTGTCGCGATTGGCCTCCTCCTCTATTACCTGCCATGGTACACGGGACGTCAAAACCACTCGAGTGTGGAGGTTGATCGCGGCTATACACATGTCTTGAAAGGCCGATTCAAGGAGGATTATTCTTACGATATACAAAAGGGTGATAATTGATCATGAAAGAAGGGAATAGGATTAGAAATAGGGCTAATCTGTAGCTGCGTTCAGACAGGCGTAAATTCGTCTAGAGTAAGATCGGATTAACGATTGTCCATGTTAAACTTACGAGTAGTGACCGTGTGGACGGCACCCGTGTTAACAGTCTGTGCCTGTAAGAGTGTACCATTTTGGGGGGTGTTGTGATTCATGGGTCCTCAGATCAACTTTATAAAAAAATCAGTGATACATTACCATACCATTATACCATAGCCAAATTTTAAAATTCCTAACATTTTTGGTTCGGTCGTTAAAAATCACTGAAATTTCAGGAAAAAACCCCAGTAAAACGATTACTACGTTCCCCATAAGTATATCTATGCGCGCTAAGTACATCCCAACGAATGGAAAACATATTTTGAAACCTCCAGTTAGGTACATAACAAAAGTGAAACAAAATCGTTGGGATCTCGTTGGCGTGTCATATTACGCTGACCTTGAACCCTTGACGAACAGCGCTCTTATGCAGTTTCAAGACCTTATAATTCGATGCGCCAACAAGATCCCATTCAATAAACAAGTGCATATGAAAGAACTCGGAGTCTTTAACAAATTCAAAAGGAAACATTGTTGGGATCTCGTTGGCGCATGGAGATAATCAAGGTCAAAGGTCAAATGTTACTATTTTGAGCCATTTTTGCACCTCCGTACATCTGTGCGCCATCTTTAAAACACCTTGGAAATGATCTCCAGTTGCAAAGATGGTTTACCTTAAATCAAAAATGAAGATTCCAGCTTGGGATCTTTAAGATTTTTTTTTAAAACGATTTTTAAAAATTTGCTTAAGGTCAACTTACAGTGCATGCGAGTCAGTAATAGCCCCACATACATTGTTCAAGCTCTTATAAATCAGTGCGCCAACAAGATCCCATTAACTTTTTGATTTATATGCTTAGTTTGGCCACCATTTAATAGATACCACTAGAAAAAACTTTGGGATTTTGATGGCGGTGAATTCTAAATGAGCGCAAAATTGAGGTGTCATCAGCTTTATTCTCAAGCCTTTTTGAGCCATTTCAGACCAAGTCCCAGGATATCAGATTACTTTGGTGAATTTTGACATGTCATATAGGACATTGATTTCTATGCATTTTAGACTATTCTGAACACATCTATGTTAGTCTGTAATGTCGATTTCAAAATATGGAAGTCATGTCTTCCGAATTCGACAGGGTTGTTGAATTCTGAAGACATAATATGCAATTTATGAAACATCATGCAACAGATTAATGTTGATGGGTTGAGAATGGTTTAAAATGCATGAAAAACAATGTCCTATATGACATGTCAAAATTCACCAAAGGAATCTGATATTCTGATAATCTGATAAATGGCCCAAAAAGGCTCGAGAATAAAGCTGATGACACCTCAACTTTGCGATCATGTAGAATTAACCGCCATCAAAATCCCAAAGTTTTTTCCAGTGGTATCTATTGAATGGTGGCCAAACTAAGCAAATAAATCAAAAAGTTGATGGGATCTTGTTGGCGCACTGATTTATAAGAACTTGGACAATGCACAAATTGCTATTACTGACTCGCATGCAGTGCAAGTTGCTCTTAAGCAAATTTGTAAAAAATCATTAAAAAAAAAATCTCTGAGATCCCAGTTTCTTCATTTTTTATTCAAGGTAAACCATCTTTGCAAGGAGAGGTCATTTCCAAGGTGTTTTAAAGATGGCGCACGGATTTACGGAGGTGTGAAAATGGCTCAAAATGGTAAAACTTGACCTTTGACCTGGATTATCTCCATGCGCCAACGAGATCCCAACAATTTTTACTTTTGAATTTGTTAAAGGCTCTGAGTTCTTCCATATGAACTTGTTTATGTAATGGGATCTCATTGGCGCGCCAAACTATAAGGGCTTGAAAACTGCTAACGACGCTGTTCGTCACGGTTTCAAGGTCAGGGTAATGTGACGCGCCAACGAGATCCCAATGATTTTGTTTCACTTTTGTTGTGTACCCAACTGGAGGTTTCAAAATATGTTTTCCTTTCGTTGGGATGTGCATGGTGCGCATAGTTATACTTATAGGCAACGTAGTAATCATTTTACTGGGATTTGTTCCTGACATTTCGGTGATTTTTTACGACCGAACCAAAACTTTTAGGAATTTAAAAATTTGGCAGTAGTATAATGTTATGGTAATGTATCACTAGTTTTTTTAAAAAGTTGATCTGAGGACCCATGAATCACCACATGGTACGCCCTTAGAGGCAGAGACTGTTAACTAATCCGACCTTACTCCGACCCGATTTAATCCTGAGATTTCTCAGGAGTAACGCGCTTAACACGAACTGCAGTTAGGATTAGCACGCCCGTGTGGATGCACTTTTAAGGTTTACGCCAGAGATCGTGGTAAAACACGATCTCTGGCGTAAACCTTCGCCAATGATGTAATGATGCCACAAACGCATCCGATGCTGCTCATCGCTATCAGATCGTCTGCCTTGAAAAAATACCGCTGTTGCTATCAGCACAGGCATTAAATCTTGTATACCGAGCGATAAATAAACCTAGCTGGAATAATCGAATAAAGGAACCGACAATTTGGAAATAACGGAATAAGTCGTATTGTAGCGGAGGGGGGGGGACCTTGCCCCCGCTTGCCCCCCCCCCCCCCCCCAAATGAAATCAAGTAAAGCTGTAAATGAAATTTACAAAAATAGTACACACCAAATCCCCCCCAATAATGACGTCGTGTCGGTTGAGATTGGCACTGTCGGTTCATTTAAACGGAATGGACAAATGATGGTCAAAAGTACACATATGAAAAATGTTCGCGCGCTACGCGCGCATATGTCTTCCCAAAACGAAATATTCTTTGGTACAAGCTTGTTTAGAGCCAAAATGTAGCTCAATCAGGCAAAAAATAGCTGTAAAGTCGAAAATTTTCGCATCTCTTCACTCAAAAAATCTTGTCGGTTCATTTACATTCCTCGCCCCCAATATGAATAACCTAGCTCCGCCACTGGGGCACTCAGACACCTCCCTGTCCGCGCAAGCGCGGCACTTGGATTGTCTTAGGACACCCCCCCCCACCCACCCCCCCCCCCCCCCCCCCCCCACCCATTTCAAGTCACTGCCCCTTCTTGTCACCCCAAATGAAAAAGTCTAGTTACGCCACTGGGCTGCCGAAAACGGGATTCGAAATAATCAAAACTCCGATATTTACTCCTACCCCTGCGATGGTCGTGTTAACTTTGTCGGAAAACTTCAGAGTAACGTTGTATTTAGTACCGTGTGGACAACTGTCCGGAGTAGAGGGATTAATTGTGGAATTTTAATTGCTGTAAGGTCTAAATTTACGCCGATCATTTATGCCCGTCTGAACATGCCTTGTGATTCAGCTCCACCTCTATTACCTGCCATGATCTTAGAGCGTGTTTCTGCTGGGACACTGCAAAAAGTTAGTGGTAATAAACGCTAAGTTTCAATCGGTCACTTTTTAATCCCCCCTGTTTCTGCTCGCGAAAAGTTACCGGTAAGTTTATCGATCCTAGTCGATGGGCCACAACATTTGACCTTATGTAAAACCAAACAATGCCACTGCACCTGAAAAAGATTACTTCACAATAATATGTATAACCCAGCGTGACACGGTTCACGGCGCAAACCGCTAAGAATCACCTTTCTGTTTCTGCTGGGTTTATTGCCGAATATTGCCGATTATTGCTGGTTCCAAACCTGCTTTGTGAAGGTTTTTGGGATTACCAAAAATACCGATTATTGCCCGGTTCTGCCTTTTTCTACTGGGCAAACTTACCGTTACCGGTAACTTGCCCAGCAGAAACACGCTCTTACAGAATCAGGGGCGTCAATCCACATTCAGATGGGGGAGTCATCATAAATTGCCCGTCCAAAAATATAAAATGAATTGTAACTGAATTGTTGTTAATGAATGTGCGAAGCACAGCGTTCCGCGCAAGCGCGGACGGGGGAGACACTGTGGGGGTGTGCCCCCCCCCCCCCCCCCCCCCACTCAGCGTTCGATTTTTTTTCTCAATTTTCGAACCCATTTGGTGTAATTTGGTGGTGACCGATATTTTTTTGAAATCTTCGTTGTTGAATGTTGATAAAAATGAATATTTGGTGTGGTTCGAGACCCATTATAATGGAGAAACCTGTAGAAGAAATTGGCATTTCTAACACTTGTTCCAGTACGACGTTTTGAACGTCCTCCACATAATTTATAAAATTTGGTATGGTTCGAGACCCATAAACTGTCCTAAAGCCATCTTGTTAAGGGGTTTCATGACACATAGAGTACGCGCTTCACCTTGTTTCACCAACTTGAAAATGCTAGCGTATTCCGTTGTATGCGCTTGCAAATACGCGCATTTTGACGCAAGCTGTCCTTGACACCTCTCTCAAACCAACGAGGATCCCTATCCAAGATATTGACTTTGTCTAAGTCAACACTGTGTCCTGGTGACTCAATATGGATGTGTTGGGATACCTCGGACGAGGTGGAACTAGGACGCCTGTGCTCTAGAAACCGTGTCTTTAATGAGCGTTCGGTTTCTCCGATGTATGATTCGGAGCAAAGACCCCGGGTAGTCTGACCCTGACAAGACAAAGTCAAGATCTTGGATAGGGATCCTCGTTGGTTTGAGAGAGGTGTCAAGGAGGCTATTTACAACTCAACAAAGACGGGGCAGGTACAAATTACCAAGAGTCTATGACCCGATTCTGACGTCACACCTCCAAAAGGTCAAGTCGAGTCATTAGTCTGCTGATGAAAGGTGTAGTAACACCTGAAAATTCCAGGTAAATATTTCTTGTGTTGAGATCGAAAGTTTAACTTCATATTATTTATCACCAACACATATGAACTTTCATTCTAACAAGTTACAATTTGTTCACTTTTACAAAAGGCCGAAAACACTGAGACAATCCAGGAAAGTCATTCAAAGTATAATCCATCACATTTCACAAATATTTTGATTACAATAGCGGATAGTTGTTAATTTTGTTTACATGCCATACGATCAGACAAACTTTCAATTTAGCTCCCCCCCCCCCCCCCCCCCCCCCCCATATACAATTGTGACTGTATTTATTCATCTACATAAATTCATTATAGGCCTAAGCATTGCTGTGAAATTGGCAAAACAAATTGATTATATATTTTGATAATTTTTGGCACATATGGGTGTTAAAAAAATATGAAATTTATCAAGCGCTGTAACTTTCGAACTATTATTATGATAAAAATATACATTTTTGGAAAGGAAATGAGTCAGAGAGTTCCATTTTTGGTGTCAAATTTCACTAACAATTCTGATCTCTTAATTATTTACCAAATAAATCACATTGTTTTGGCTCAATTTTGTCAGATGACGTTACAAAATCTGTTTTTGGAAAAAATGCCATACTTTTCCCTTTACACCAACATCATCTAATTTTAAAGACACTTTGACCAAAAAAGGTCAACAATTGCACTTTTTGGGATGCAAACTCAAATCATGGGGGGGGGGGGACATTTGACATTATGTCCACACCACCTCAAAACATTGGGGCATGTCCCCCTCGTCCATACAGGATTGACGCCCCTGTACAGAATCATACAGCATATAATGCACAAGGATACAGTCAGTTGCATGTGCTGAGGCTACTACACCATACAAAATCGGAATCTGTCCGCTAGTCCGACGGTCCGCTAGTCCGAACAGTGATTTTCCTATACCTTGAGGTCCGCTAGTCCGAAAATAGGGCCCGCTAGTCCGAATTAAAAAATATATCCGCTAGTCCGAAATTGGAATAAGGTCCGCTAGTCCGAATTTTAAAAGGGCCACTACTCCGAAAATAATATCAGTTCCGCTAGTCCGAATTGAGAATTATATCCGCTAGTCCGAAATTGAAATAAGGTCCGCTAGTCCGAATTAAGAATTATATCCGCTAGTCCGAAATTGAAATAAGGTCCGCTAGTCCGAATTGAGAATTATATCCGCTAGTCCGAAATTGAAATAAGGTCCGCTAGTCCGATTTTTTTTCTCTCTTTCTCTCTCTCTCTCTCTCTTCCCCTCCTCTCTCTTCTTTTCTCTTCTTTTTCTTCTCTTTTTTTCTTCTTTCTTTTTTCTCCTCTTTTTCTCCTCTTTCCCCCCTTTTCCCCTTCTTTTTCTCCTCTTTTCCCCCTCTTTTCCCCCTTTTCACCTTCTTTCCCTCTTTTTTCTCATCTTTTCATCATTCCCCCCCCCCTTTTCACCCTCTTTCCCTCTTTTTTTCTCCTCTTTTTATCATCTTCCTCCCTCTTCACCTTCCACCCCCTCTTCACCTTCTTCCGCCCCCCCCCCTACTTTTTTTCTTTTCTTCTATTTCTCTTCTTTTACCCCCCCCCCCCCCCCCCCCCCCCCCCCACCCCCCCCCCCCCCCACCCCCCCCCCCCCCCCCCACCCACCCCCCTTTCCCCCTTTTCCTCTACAATCAAGAAATGTATTAACAATCATCTCTTCTCTTAACAGCATCATGTACATTCACACAATTTCATATGTTACATACTTTGTGTCATACAAACACAGTAGTTACCTAGATTCATATTGTAGCATTGTTATAACGATATTGACCCATCAAACAACGCTGGTCACTCAAGACTGCATGGATACATGGTTTGTGTACCATTGATTGCAATAGAATAGTTACAAGAAAAAACTGTAAAAAAACATATTACATAAAACTTTTCATGATTAAATAATTATAATTGTTACTGATGTTAAAGACAATTTTTAAAGGTTGAATCCAAATATATACAATCTAATGTTTGTTATTACGTCAACCGAAACAGACGATTCCAGTTAGCCGATTTTTATCATACGGTTTAAAATTTTAAGTGCTTGTTGCTTATTGCTGCTTAATTTTCGGCATTAAGATAAAAATAATTCATATTTAAATGGTTGAATCCAATCTGATATATATTTTTCATTACGTCAACCGAAATAGACGATTCCAGTTTATATTGTAAGTATTATATTGTAATTTGCAATGGGCAGTAGCATTATAGTACGTTTCCAATCCTTTATTGTGAATGAGACTCATCGCTTTGCTATTTCATTTGACTGTTTGAATTTAAAAAAATATAATATTCAATAATATTTGAACGTATATAATATTTGTTACAAAATTGTGAATGAAAGAAATGTGCCATTACTTTTCAACAAATCATGTATGAACATTATGCCTTTAACAACCAATGATTATGTCGTTCAGATTGATAACCAACCATTATTTGCCATGGAATTATAATCCAAATTTGCGCGATTTGAATTAGTTCAATTTTCATCAATTTAATATCGCATAAGTTCAATTTGTCACACAAGCGACTTTTAGGAACGTTTAAAAAAATACAATTTAAGTTCAAAAAGTCACAATAATTTTTCGCAAGTTTCGCGTGCATTATTTTCTACAAGTTTCTACATCAAAACAATTTGGTACCTCCCCCCCCCCCCCCCCCCCCCCCCACACCCATATTTCTTTGCTTCAGCCGCCACTGGTTCAAACGTTTAACCGCCCTCACAGGCGCTTGGGTTATGTTATCTCGGATAAAGGCATTCAGTGCAGACGATGCCGGACATAGGCCCGGCCACGCTTGCGTGTCTCGGGAGGTGGTTTGGGGGTGTAGGGAGTGTTCGACAGAAGGGTGTACCCCTCCAATTCGACGCTAATTTTTTTCTTCAAATTCATGCATTAAAAGAATGCATTTCCCTGCCTATTTTTAACACTTATATTGCTGGTCTATTAATAGTTCAAGGTTTTCATTTCTCGGCTCACCAGTACCTCATGTGTTGGGGGTATTTAAGTTGTGTGACTATCCATGCATGCGCGCAATGGCATATCCAGGAATGTTTGGATGGGGGGGGAACAAACCTGAAGCCATTTTGTTTGATAACGAATATTAAGATGTTGAACCTAATACGCGCGAAGCGCGCAAAAATTGTGATTTTAACACTAAAAAAGTACAGTATGACGCTTTTAACGTCCACCACAAAATATTTAGAGTATTTTGTGTGGTTAGAGGGCCATTATAATATTAAAACCTCTAGAAAACATGCGCGCAGAGCGCGCAAAAACTTTGAGTTTTTGAACTAAAATGGTCATGAAAAACTGTTCTGAAGTCATCTTGTTATTAGCTTAAATACTGAAATATTGAAACTAATACGCGCGCGAAGCGAGCCAAAAAAATCTAACACTAATGGTCCTGTATGATAATAACGTCCCCCACATAATATTTAGAATTTTTGGTGTGGTTTGAGGGTCATTATAATGTTAAAATGTGTATTCGCGCGGAGCACACACAATTTTTGATTTTTTGAACTAAAATTGGTCATGGAAAACTGTCCTGAAGCCACCTCATTAAGATTAAATAATGAAATGTTTAAATTACTACACGCGAAGCGCGCATAAATTGGCATTTGTAACACTTAAATGGTCGAGTATGATGTTTTAACGTCCCCCACATAATATTTAGAATATTTGGTATGGTTTGAGGGCCATTATAATGTTAAAACCTGTAGGAAATATGCGCGCGGAGCGCGCAAAATTGTTAAGTTCTAACTAAAATGGTCATGGAAAATTCTCCTGAAGCCAACTTGTAAAGCTTAAATAATGAAATATTAAAATTAATACGCGCGCGGCCGGAGCGCTCAAAAAATTCTAGCAGTATGATAATAACGTCCCCCACCTAATATTTCGAATTTTTGGTGTGGTTTTTGCATTAAAACTTTGGTCCAGTATGATGTTTTTAACGTCCCCCACATATTGGTCTGATGGCCAATATAATGTTAAAACCTGCAGAAAATATTCGCGCGGAGCGTGCATAATTTTGACTTTTTGAACTAAAATGGTCAAGGAAAACTGTCCTGAAGCCATCTTGTCAAGCTTGAATAATGAAACTAATGCACGAAGTACGCAAAAACTGACATTTCTAACACTTAAATTGGTCCAGTATGACGTTTTTAACGTCCCCAACATAATATTTAGAATATTTGGCATGGTTTGAGGGCCATTATAATGTTAAAACCTGTAGAAAATATGCGCGCGGAGCACGCAAACTTTTTCAGTTTTTTAACTGAAATTGTCATGGGAAACTGTCCTGCAAAATGCCATCTTCTTAAGCTTGGAAACTAAGCAAACTAATGCGCGCGGTGTGCGCACAAATTGACATTTCTAACACTTAAATGGTCCAGTATGACGTTTTAACGTCCGTCCCCACATAATATCTATATAAATAAAAGGAAGAACGTAAATCTTGTCCGCGAGTGTTCTCAGAGATGCCTTGACTTTCAACTCTGATTTTTGCGTACATTGATTGAGTACATATTGCCATTAAACCATTGGACACTATTTTTTGCAAAACTATTCAATTAACTATGGAAATAACCAAAAAACAGGTCGGTTGCTATGTGTCACGTCTTCTATTCTTACCTCATGAAACTGGCCAACGCATGCGCGCGGATACCGCCGTTGGTGGAGCTGTTGCGGAAACAGGGAGGTAGCTACATGGGCGGGGTGGCGTGGGAGACACTTACTAAATTTAGGCAAATTGTTGATTTCTCTTGGCGTTTATCCAATAGACGAAAAACGACTTTCATACAACTATCCTGGGTTGCTACGTGTGGTCGTTACTACAGCTAGCTGATGCTTGACGGACGCGTGGCAAGTATTATGGGTACACACCACCATAACCTTTCGCGGGCCAGGGTGCAGGGGTACTAAAGTCCCTAAAAAAACTGTGATTGCTGCTTCAAATGTGAATATTTTGACCAGATTTTCGCCATAGGTCTTAGATTTTGTTTTATTAAAAAGTTGAAACCTTCACGATTGTAATCTGAAATGTAAAAAGTCATGAATTATTCTGGGGCGAAGGCTTGATCACACGTGTGAAGCGGCCCGAAACTCCGATGTTCCTGTTTTTTACGCACTATAAAGACGGGTGCTTTGCGAAATCAAAATTACTGAAAAACTGGGACTGTCGATCTCATATGAAATGTTGATAATATTAAAGACAACAAAAATACGAAAATTTTACAACCAAAATTTTGATGGTAACCGTCATTTTCCTTTCATGGTATCATATATAGGCAATAAATGATCCTTTGCCTCTAAACTGTCGACGCACCAAACCAAATGTATAGTCGCCACGCGGCGAATGCCTGATTAGGCCTACGATTAAAGCAACTGAAAATCGCGCCCGAGATCGAGTATTTCTTCTTTTTTCTCACAAATTGAGACCCTGGGGTGGGGAGGGAGGGGGGGGGGAAGAAAGACCGAGGGGAAGAGTAGTTGAATGGTGAACTTAACACATTAGTCGACAGACGACAAAACCAACGCATGGCGCGCGCATGCATCCAAAACGCGAAAATCGAGGTTTTTAGCCCCCGACTTCTATTACATAGCCTCTAGAAAATTGCTCTTATTCGAAAAGTAATGAATCATTTGAACTGATATTTTCGGGATATGCTGGTAAGATCCTTAGGAAGATGATGATATACAAAAACTAATCATTTTCAAATTTCAGTCATCTTCTAAGGGTACACACAAGCTTTTATCAAGTTTCAATCGGGCGCATTTCCCTGTTGACATAGAATGATCATTGATATATTTTGTGAGATATAGACAAAATATAGTAGAATTTCAAGTCTAGAAATTCAATGTTGTTTGACTAACAACACAAAATAAGTTTTGCCACGCGACGACAGAGATATTGTCGGGCGACGTATACCTTTCATGTTGATTTTGCCTTTTTTTTAAAAATCAACCACTGCTTAGTTAGCATTTACACTAAGTCATTGTAAGTTATGTTCAGTGAGCAATTGTCGGTCCGAAAGCAGGTACCCTTGGTATCCTCCCACCATATATAATATCAGTATATAAAAGGCCTAGTGGTACCCCACTTGGGATATCAGGAGCGCATTCAAAATTAACGGCCGTTCGCCCGTTCGTGTCCATCGTCGTCTGCAAAGATAGACAGATAGACATGGCATGAGCAGTGGCGTGTCCAAAGGAGTGGCAATGCACCCGCACCCTTGACTATCACTTCTGGGAAATACATCCATTCGGGGAAATTAAAGGGTTTTATATACTTTATACTATCCAATGTCAAGGCGTCAGTTGAGAGAATTGAAACCAAATTCGTATACAAATAGTATGAAAAAAGTATGAAACATTTATTTTCGTGCGCTACACGTGCATGTCCAGACATATCATTCTAAAACCCCATTTTAAACCAAAATATCCATAACTGAGTATATAGAAAGAAAGAAATTTGCGCAAACGCGCGCATGTTATCAGGAACAGGTAACCCAGCACTAATGTCAATCAGGGAATTAAAGGGTTGCTTTATACTTTATCCAATGTCCAGTTGTCAATCGAAGGAATCAAAACCTAATTCGTATACAATTGTATACAAGTATATGAACACATTACTCGCTACGTTTGAAAAGATAAAGAAAGTGTTCTCTTTTATATTAGACCTATAGGCTAGCCTATAAAACGTTCTCCTGTCGGAAGGAAAACCAAGCCTATATATCCATAACCCCCGCCCTCCCGGGTGGTCAGGGGGGCAGAGTGCCACCCCTGCCGCCTTTGACCGGGAAGGGCAGCCCAAATTACCGGGAAGGAAAACTGGGGAGAAAAAAGAGGAAAGGAAAAGAACAAGAAAATGAAGAAAAATGAAACGGGCCAATTAATTTGTTTAAACAATTTTCACGCAGGTTTTTGACCACACGCCCCCCCCCCCCCCCCCCCCCCCCCCCCCCCCCCCCCCCCCCCCCGTTTGTCAGTTTCTCACTCGAAGGCAATTCCAAATTCTAGAAAATTCTGGCTACGACGAACTGGTGTTTTACCGGGAACAAATACCCTTTGCCCCCCCCCCCCCCCTTTGAAAAGAGACCCCAGATACGCCACTGTCGTCGATGTTTGTCATTCTATGGCTTTGCACTGCATTTTGCGTTATTATATATGTTTTCTGTAATTCTTGAGTTTCCCACGTCATTCTATGGCTTTATTTTGTCATTCTCCGTTATTCTATTGCATTCTTTGCCATCAGTTGTGTCATTCTTTGAGGGATCAATCCTTGCCGCGTCAGTGTTTGACTTATTGACCAATAACATAGAAAACATAGATAGCGGATGAAAATGTCAATATCGGACTAGTGGATACCGTTTTTTTATTCGGACTAGCGGACCTAATTTCACTTTCGTACTAGCGGATATAATTTTAAATTCGGACTAGCGGACCTTATTTCACTTTCGGACTAGCGGATACAATTTTTAATTCGGACTAGCGGACCTAATTTTACTTTCGGACTAGCGGATATAAATTTCAATTCGGACTAGCGGACCTTATTTTACTTTCGGACTAGCGGACCCTATATTATTTTCGGACTAACGGTCCTTCGGACTAGCGACCCTTATTTCATTTTCGGATTAGCGGGTACAATTTTTTTTCGGAGTAGCGGACCTTTTTTTTTATTCGGACTAGCGGGCCGTCGGACTAGCGGACCTTCGGACTAGCGGTCCGTCGGACTAGCGGATCAGTTCCACAAAATCATACATGCCTAATAACTAAATTTAAAGTAATTACTGGGTCTAACCAGACCTAGTTATGGTTTCAGCTTGTGTGTACTCACGGATGTTTTCAATCAAAAAAATGACAGCTATTACTTTCTCACGAATGCAATGGCCTCAACATATGGGTACAAACGGGCTACGTATGAACTTTGCGCTGTTTGAGGGATGAATGGATCAGTCAATCGCCGGGTCAACGCACTGTGGTCAACGCTAGCTGCTTTATTTTTCTTGTTTTCTGGACCCCCAGCGCAGTTCTGGAGTTGCAGGCTATTTCATGATCACTGGGTCTAAGATTACCATGGACTTGTATTACTGACCACACTACCATACCAGTTAGTCGAAAGGCCACACAGAACCCTACCTGTGAAAGTATGTAGGGTATCATGGCTATGCATGGATTTTCGTGAAGGTCACACAGCTCGATCGGTCGTGCATATTTATAGATGAACGATAGCTATTTTCAATTCATTCTAATCTTGTTATTTTGTAATATTTAGGACTGAAATTCACTGAGTAGATGGATATACCTATGAATTTTTATAATATCCTAACAATGAGTAATAAAAATTCCCTTTAAAAGGGATAACCCATGCCCAAGATGATTCCATTTATAAAGATAAAACATAAATTAAATGGAAGGCACCGATTTTAATCATTTCATTTTTTAAAGATGAAATTGCTCTTTAGGTTGGTCAAAGTTGGAGGATAAATACCTATAATTATTTTCACGGTGTCATTACTCGGTGCGAAAAAAGGTTATAGGCCTAAAGGGTGCATTGGCCTACATTAATATTATATTTAGCTTGATTTCCATTAATCCAATTCCGACCCTGCTTTGGATGTTTAATTCCATGACTACAACTGAGACAACGCTATTTAAGTTAAATTGTATCCCTGGCATGCCTGGTCAAAGACAAGTCAAAAGAAGTTTTAATTTCAAAACTACAAACTGCCAGCTATTCCAAAATTGAATTGAAACAAAAACCTCTTTTTATTATGCCAAGCACACAAAATTGTCATTACTGATAATTGATGTTCTTATTGCTCTTTCAAAACTTATTTCATGATGTCAATTTTTAACTTTTGATTTTGCGCGAAACATTTTTTGAATTGAAATTATTGAACCAAAATAATAACAATCCATACTGTGAAGGTGTACTTTCTTAATAACTTTGCTGATAATAGTGAAATAAACCAGCCTCTCCATAATTGAATCTTTAAATTCAGTTACACATTTATAGTAGATTGATGCTCATTTTGGTTTGTTATGAGCCAAGACAGTATACCTATCGTTCAAGTTTGACCAGATAACCATTTAAATCTTTATCTTCGGATATTTTCAATAAAATTACTTATTTGATGAAGAAGGTAGGCCATCTATTTAGCAAGTATCGGGGTTAACAATTTCTCTTGGGGAGCAACAGAACTTAAGAGTTCTTACTAAAAGGATTCTACGTGTCTCTAAGAAACTGTTTCCTATACCCGACACTTGCTTGACTATTCTGATGGTTTATTACTACAAAATACAATGAAAAAAGGCATACAAGACTTTATTGTGGCAAAGGCCTTAGCTACAGGGACCCGTTCAAGGATGCCTTACAATATTCTACTATGCCTAGAATTTGCCTTAGAATATAACAAAGCACACAATTTAATCAAAGATCGACCGAAAAGAGACGGTCTTTGAATATGAACTGACAATACACTAATTTACCGGAGCAGTGATTCACATTTATCCAACATTTCCAAACCTGGGCTGTCTTATAGGCTGTATTTAACCATAAATTCCAGTACTTATGATTTTACTCACGCTTGGCTCCCCGCTCCCCTGCTGACACAACTGATTGATCATGCTGAGTAAATATAGACGTAATATACGCCCTCGTCTGTCACCTTCGGCCCAACACATAACCAAGCACAATATAAATAATGGCTCAACCGAAGCTGTTCTAATTAGCGGCATATCCCCGACTCTATATTGCCGACTAACAAAGCTGTTCCAACCCGCAGGCTACTCCAATCTCAGTGTTTTGTCCACGAGGGCGTAAGGAACTCGCAAAAAGAAGTCCGGTGATTTCACCGGGGCAATCCCAGTGATCTCTATGCTCCTTTATCTTCATTCAAATACTGTAAAAATGTCACTTTTAAACTGCTATCTAAATGCATTGCTCCTGAAGACGATTGATGCCACCAAAATATCAACTTTGTGGTTATTCTGCAAAAAATAGCCGCCTGTTTAGTGATGACAGGGTCTTTATCCCTGCTGGCACTGAACTTCCAGACTAACTCGCCGGAGGCAGACAAACGGTTTATTGTTACTGTCCCATATATATTTATAGCAGGAATAATTTTAGTGTCAATATTCATAATATCAAATAGGATGTTAACATTTTACCTTTTGAAAATTAATACCAAAAGATAGTCTAACACAACTATCTATATTTACGAACTTCTAATTGTACATTGGTTAACACCAATTCGATTTATTGTTTCAAATGTGACAAATTAGTCACAGCAGGGAATCAATTAAGAGGCAGGAAAAATAACTCGTAAAAATCCCTGCGAGTTTCCAAGGGCTCGCCGCTTCGCGGCTCTGCCCGCGCCGTCCGTGTTGGGGACGGTCAAATGGTCGAAACCACATCTAGGCTTACATGAATCACAGGGAAATGTATCGCAAGTGAGCTTCATTTTAAATGGAATCTTACTATAATTAGCCGTATGTTGTATGTATAGATGTAGGCCTATGTATGTCACCGTATGTATGTATCCTGAAAAGGCATTTTCTAAAAGCCGTGAACGTTGCACTGATAATAGATGATGACTTGATCCGGGTTATAAGCTATAAATGGCTGAAAACCGTACAGAATTGACCGAGATATGAGCAAAAGGAGTCAAATTTAGGGCCTTTTCAGACTGTTTCTACGGGCCATGTTTGTTTATTTTTGTGCGTACTGCAACCATGCAGTCGAGCGGGTAACACATAACGCGTCGCAGTGCGCCATGCAAAACAAACGCTCACACGCACTACACCCACGCATCCCTACACACGCGGGCGGACACATATTGGATAAATACGCTGCGCTACGGGAGTCGATTAATTTAGCCCTTGAAGGTGTTAGTCGGCGAGGGAGGCCATGAAGTAATGAGGTTTGGGAGGCAGGGGGTTACTGAAGAACGCTTCGGGAGCACCTGGCCTTATGGTGCGTACGCATACTGCCGGATGCAGACCATGACTACTGCACTATTCTACAACGTAAGTAATTATCAATCAAGTGTTAATTCAATTTACAAAGCACATTCACTGTAGGTCCGCACGCATACCGCCGGGCATTACGTCACAGGTCACATCATCTATAGCGAGTCCTATCCGATAACCCTAATCCTATCTAAATTGTACGTGCGCTATGTACTGCACGCATCAGTAGTTTCTTAACTTAGTCTACTATGTTGCGGCTTACTCCGTATGAGTGCATAGACTGATTTATACATGTAGGTGACGGGGCCAGTACGAATCCGGCTACAACCACATATTACGGTTGATGTTTCTTAATGCGTTTATTGTCAATTGGGGAAATTGGTAAACCATTTCCCAACGGCTTATAAACTCACTTAATCATTTTAAAAACATTCCAAATTGATTCATAATTAATTTTGGATACGGTACCATATTGAAACGGAACACCGTTTTGCCCTGTACTGTCAGGCCTGTTTATTTATACAGTGAGGTATAGGGGAAAATAAGCTTATTTAAAAACGACAATTGGAGCAGACAGACGAAAGGAGCAGGGCAGACTGCCTAATGAAGGATTGCAGTACTACTGAAGAGACTTAGAAGATCACTGGTTGATGGAACTATTGGAACTACAGGAACCCTGAAGGCGAAGTTGAATCAGACTTACCTGTAAATGAGTCACGCGACCTAGACGATTCTACTACCAAGATGTTCACCGATGAAAGAAGACAAAGAAATACTTCATTGTTTATTATATTAAGGCTTTCAAAATAATAATTATTTCTAAATGTCTGATATAGTTGATTTGTATTGGGAAGTCTAGTTTAAAATGCATTAACATTCTGAGTGCTATAATAATTGTTGTATAATGTTTATGTTGATAATGTGGATCGTTTAGTTTGTTTCACTGAAACTGTTCTCACCTGTTTGATATTGCTCTATGGTTTATGCTGTGAGATAAGGTTTACAGTGAGTAAAGCTGAATGATGAAACAAATTATTTTGATTACCAATTGAGACATGCTATTTTCTCATAATTCAAATGTATAAGTCAAGTCATCACTAATTTCGAGGACGAAATTGGATAGGAAGGGGGTAATGAAACGGAACACCGTTTTGCCCTGTACTGTCAGGCCTGTTCATTTATACAGTGAGGTATAGGGGAAAATAAGCTTATTTAAAAACATGAGTTATTTTGAGAGTTTGGTGTCGAAACATTGATCGATCGTAGAGAACACGTTTTTATATATAAATATGAGATTTGGAATCATTTGATTGAATACTTTTGTTGTTATGAACCAAGGAATACTCCGAGATTAGCGACGAACGGAAGTAACGGGTATTTTCGGCGAATGTTATTGAAATTGTTGACTGTTGTTATCGTGTCAGTTTAGGCTTCAAATCTCACCTTTTGATATTCACATAGCCATCCCTAGTTGTTTAATATAGTCAGGCAGCTTACTTTTATCTAGTAATGTTCACATTGTATGTATTTTGTGTGTAAATGTGATTTGCAAAGAAGGATGTCTCCGATACTTCTTTAATCCAGAAATGGAATTCGCCATTATTTTTCGGTAACCAATGAGTGTTTCTAGATATTAATTTATTCTGATTTTTCCAGTAACTCGCCAAATCGTTTTGTTCGTTTTGTAAACCACTTGAAGTTGTTGTAAATGTTGTGTAGATGTTAATCCATGTGCAATTTGTGATATATTTTATACTTTAAAGGCAATTTCAAGCTTATAAAAATGTCTCAATTCAAGCAACGCTTTAGCTTAGAAACAAAACATGATTAATCAGCTGTTTGAAGGCGTGGCTTAGAATTGCGTCTAGCGTAAAAGTGTGTTCTATTGTTAGAGTTAACCAATGAGATTGTCAAAGTCTTGTGCGTGATTAGATGCGTGTTAAATGTTTTGGAAAGTAAATTTTGGGGTGAATGTTGTCATTCCGGCGGGGTGAAGCGCCAGATAAGGTTGGTAACCAAACCACCTCCTAAAGCTGCCCTAGCTTAGCCAAACAGGCTGAATGAATCAGAGATTTCGTCGGAAACTGATTTCACTGTTTAGACATTGACATGACATCATGTCTATTTCCATGGAAGTATGGATGTTATTGTGCTTTTGGATCGACATAAGATTCTATAGCAATCAAGCAGAGAATGCTCAACTACCATTGCATTTTCGTATTATAAAGCATGACGTTTTCCAATGTAATTTTGTGCACCAGCCGCTCAGGATAATTCTGGTGAAGCAGATGAATTACAGAATTCCGCATTCTGCATGCACTAACACGATCAAATCATGTAAATAGCCCATTATTGAAGTCTTGACGTCAGTCTAGCATTATTTACGTCAAAACAAACTATGATTTGTGCCTGCGTTTGGTCTGCGAAACCAGCTGATTGGTTTTGTTTGTAAACAAACACTATTGTATGATGAGTCCCAATTTGCGTAAATGAAAGAAACAAGCTAGATTTTTCGTACAAGATGCATCGTGATTTTATGTAATTGTTTTAATAATTTTGTTATTACCAAGAATATTGATGAAATGAGAGTTGTAATATGATGCTCAAAAGAGACCCATTAGACGGGTATGGAAATATTAATTTACATTTAAAACTTGTGTCAATACTGTTAATTTGTCTCCATTCTTGTTGTTGTACTCTAAGATCTAAGCTGAATAAACTGAATCTAGAAGGCATTCTGACATCTCCTAGGACACGCTACCAAAAATGATAGTTAAGATAATACTCCTATGGTTCAAGTGGATACTGTCCTGATAAGGAGGTTCCTATCCCAAACTGGGGACATACACCCCCGGTCCCGTTTCAATATGTTTCATTTACCGGTAACATATATGGTGTTATCTGCCCAACCCTCTTTATCTGCATTGTTCCTGTCTTGTGCGCCCTGGTCAGAGCGCTGCACATCCATGTCAAAACTAGACTCTGCATACAGGATATTGTCAGACCAACCTTCATCATGTTTAACAGCACCCTCATTTAATTCGACAAGCTTACGACTCTCCAATGGCAGCTTCTGAACCTGGGCATACATGGGGGGAGCTTGAGATGGCTGTTTCTGTTTCTGAACCTGGGCATACACAGCGAGACTCGTAGAGGGTTGTTTTGGTGTTTCAGTCCCGGTTTCAGTAACGCTGTACACAGAATCCCCGTTTGATGCCATCGTAGGCTTCTTCGTGTCAACATCAGCATAATCATAAAGTTGCTGCTCGGTAGCAACCGGTTCGTAAACTTCTTCATTATTCGTGGCTACATTAGATGGTTGAGTTGCAGCATCCTCCATATGTCTGTCGCCAGCCGTGGTTGTAACAGACTTCTTATTAAGAGATGATCGCTTTGCAGATTTTCTTCTGTCAAGATAAGAAATAAATACGTCGAATATACAACCGTGTTCTTAATGTATCGCTGTAAATAACCCCTGTTTATTGTGTTTCATTTTTAAATCATGGTATGCTCTAGAATCCCATTGGAGTTGAATATCCACATAACTAACTCGTCAGATCTCTAGGTCATTTTATCGTGCCCCGTATGAAGAGTTACGATGTGCGGTTTATGCGTACACAACCTTAATGAATTGTATGTACCACTTGAGTTAATATTAATGCCGTGCTAAGTGTTTAAGAAATTGATGTGAAGGTACCTTGTCTTCCATGGGTTTCTGGTATACCAATGGTATGGGTGTGCTCTCGGCAACACAAGTATATATTTGTCATGATCGTGGTTGGAAATACGCTTTTAACCATAAAGTCTCATAATATTATGTCATGATTTAGTCTTGGAGAGCTCTACATCAGAAAGCTTAGATTTCGAACTAACGATTGTCCAAATCAGTGGTGGGGGCAGGGGATAGGA
Source organism: Ophiura sarsii (assembly GCA_035610835.1). Taxonomy (NCBI): domain Eukaryota; kingdom Metazoa; phylum Echinodermata; class Ophiuroidea; order Amphilepidida; family Ophiuridae; genus Ophiura; species Ophiura sarsii. The sequence goes on from CM069448.1 coordinate 46,648,996, forward strand.
TCCTGTCAGAAGGCTTGCCCCCTGATGACCCCAAGTGAAATGACAAACTCTACGTATATTAACCGTAAAAATAGACGGTTATAAATACCTCCCCTGATCACAGACCTGTCCCCTCATGCCCCCCCCCCCCCCCCCCCCGCCCGAAAAAGATAATAATAATAATAATCATAATAATGATTTAAACCAAAATAAAGACCCTAGTTACGCCACTGTTTACCATAGATAATAGACCTACCTGTAGATAAAGCATCCGTATAAAGCAATCAATATTATCAGCGCTCCAGCTATCGAACAACCAACCACAACTAAATGGAAGTAAGAAAACATTTTATTTTATTTAGAGTCACTAAAAACACCGACATCTAGGCCTATGTCATACTTTTTAGAGAGAAAAGGTTCCACGGTTGATCCCTAAAGTTCAATATTTATTAAGTGGTCAAAATTTTCAAATTTTGTATCAATAACTGCGTACCTAATGCACATTGGGCATTTAACTATTGTTGTGTACCTATAAAATATTTGGTACAAACTGGTGGTGGTACTAATTATTATCAAAGATAAAATGAACAACTTGGAGTAGCTAAGGGTGCCTATAAGGTCCTATAGAGCACTACCAATACCATGGTTCGTTGGTTCAATTCCCGCTCTGACCACTGTCGAATTTTAGCACCATGTTAGCACCAATGTTGGGAATTAACCTACAGTAGAGGCCAGGGACTATATAACTATGGGACAAGTATCTCGAAAAGGTTAAGCCCGCCTACCTATACGTTAATTGACATGTGAAGGTTCGTTAGGGGCGCACTATCATGTTCGTAGCAAACCAGACGACATGAGACGTGGTGGTTTTTATCGGCTCAAAACATGATTTGTGGCACAGAAATAGTACATCAATGGTAAAAAAGCTGATTGTGATTTAGAGTGGCACTGATATGCTTTGATGATGACAGAATTTAGTTCTTGTATGACACGAAACATTCAGAATTGTGTATTTGAAATTAATTTTAACGTGGAACAAAATACGAATTTGAAATTGTGGATGGCTTCGTCTGGCAGTGACAGAGGAGGGGCGTGGCGTTATTTGCATCTAATGAATAATCAAATAAGTTTGCAAGGACGACGCTTGTGACATGATGACCCGGACTAATGAATAGCCATTGTCTGAATATTGATTCACAACGAATTATTGACAGTTTACGCTTCACTGCCTTCCTATCGCATGTGAAGGCTCGTATAGAGTGCGCTATACTGTGAACCAAATCTCAACAATAGGCAGATATTTGATTCACAGGCCTGTAGAGGCCATCCATGTGTCGGCCATATTTGCGGGAACTAAAAGTCTGTTTCCGAATTTAAAAAGACCAACACCACATATCTAAATCTGTGACCAACACACATGTTGATGATGTATACTTGTTTAATAACCCAAATGTATGCCATTCTTTGAACAGTAACACTTGTATTGAAGGCCGTGCATTGAATTGATCTGAACAACGAATACGGGAACGAGAAACTTTTGTTACGGGTATGCATGAGTGAAGTGGATTCTCTCAATGGCAAAAAAATCCTCTACGGATTGAAGGAGATTACCGCTTCATTCAGTAACGGAGTCTTTACACTAGTCTTAGAGAATAATTACTGCGTATCAACTGTTTTCGCGAATTTGTTGTGAAATAAGAGGTTGATGTTATGGTCTGAGGAATTGTCCCGAAGGGGCGCAGCCCCTGAGGGACAATTCCGAATGACCATAACAGCAACCGAGTATTTCACAACAAATTCGCGAAAACAGTTGTTAAGCAGTCATTATTCTCATTCATTACTGAAAAAGATGCATATTTATCCAAATCGTTGATTTGTACCGATATAATCTCGCTAATAATTAATTAGTTGTTTTGTTTATTTTGTCCACCCCTGCCCTTCTTAGTTATTGAAACAGTCCGAGTCGGGTCATCCCCTCATTCAACCAATCAGAAATAAGCTTTAATCGTGTTTCCTCATAATTCAATGAATATTCAGTTCAGTTTATTTGATTGGTCGGTCAGTGAGCAAAACAATGGAACACTTTGGCGCAGTACTTTCGGGCAATTATTAGTAACCTGCGCTCCGCGTGCGCGTTCTCATCTAACGATTCATTTTATTGGAGCGCACTTGATACGCAGCTATCGCGATTATTCATGAAGTAATGAATAACTTATAAATGTCGTAAACCAAGGATACACCCAAGGTTGGTTAGTTTAGTTGAGATGTGAGACATATAACAACAAAAGGTTGGTTATAACTTTTGTTTGTTGGTTTAGAGAGTAACGGCAACCCTACGTCTGCATCCTTTGAGTTGATAAATCTGGTGAACCTCAATCAAATATCTGATGTGTTGGACTTGTAATTTCAGCAACTCGTTTTAACTATGTGAAGATAATTAGATTCCAAAAACTTTTCTTCAGCGTAATATCACTTACCAAATAATGGGATCACGGGGAGATTCATCTCGGAATTAGTTGTCGAATTAGTTGTCGAAATAGTTGTCGTATATATCGGAGTCGTGGGTCGAACTGCAAAATATTTTAAAAAGGTTGACTTAAAATCGAGTCAATAATATGTTCATAAATTTACGGTAGTTCATCTTTCACACGTGACAACAAATAAACAAAAAGTCTCTACAATAGTTTGGGTCGGTCCGGGGTGCGATTATTTTTTTCGTACATGAGTTAAGCAAAATCAGTTCATTTGTTTAAACATTTTATTCAGTGAATTTTGCTTTATTTCGTATTAAAAAACCGAATAAACAAATTTTGCTCAACTCATGTACGAAAAATTAATCGCGTCCGAGGTTGGGTATAAATTTTGAATAGTTTGAAAGCCGTTGAAACTAAAAAACACACCAAAAGTCAACGTTTTTTTTATCAAAGTGGTTGTTATCGCAATCATGGATAACAAAAAAGTCCGTTTAGGCCACGATAAAAACACCTGTTCTACGGGCAAACGGACCTTTGATCTAGGGTCGGTCGTTCGGGCGGGTATTTTGGGGGGTTCCAAACATGTTGGGAAATATGCCGCCGAATCAGAAGTTTGTGAGTGCGGATGTTCCGTAAATTATTTGAGAGCGGGGGGGGGGGGGTGCGTAAAGAAAATTGAGAGCGGGGTGGGGGAGTCAGTAAAGAAAAAAATTGAGAGCGGGGGGGTGGGTATTGGCGTTCTCAAAACTGGGCGCGCCAAAAAAAATTGTTTTAATTTAGTTATTTTTAATACAATTTTCAAATATTTCACAAATGTTACACACAAAATGAGTCGGTCAGGCCCGTAGAACAGGGTTTTTTCCGTGGCATAATCATCGATCTGATACAAATATAGGCTATAGGGTTAATCTTCCTCATATCAGCCTTAAAGGGAAGCGGTCATGGTGAGGATTCTAAGGCGAAAAGTATGCAGCGCGCGGCGACTATTTGAATCTAAACAAGTTGGACATTGGCGCAGTCTGTAATTGTTCTACGTATGTTTACATGCAAGCGGTATTGTGTGCGACTCTACAACAATCTCTTTCCCAATGTGAACGGCGCGCTCAATCAACCATCCTTCATTTGATTGAACGCATTTTCTATCGTGTGATGTAGGTGATGTATTAGTTATTAGCTAAGGTTTAGCTGGATCAACAATTGCCGTCAGCGGTTCTTTTCCTCACCATGCGCTATCCCCTTTAAGCTACACATGCTACAGCAGCTACTAAAAGTACCAGACACATAGATGGATGCACCTAGAGCGTGTTTCTACTGGGGCACTGGAATAACGGTAATTACCGCTAACTTTTTACCCCCCCCCCCCCCCCCCCCCCGTTTCTACTCACGAAAAGTTACCGCTAAGTTTATAAGCGTCCTAATCGATGGGCCACGACATTTGTTATACCAACAATGCCGCCCCACCTGAAAAAGGCTGCTTTCGTAATTCCTTGTCTTTTAATATTGCATTTTACTGTATAAGCAAACAAACAAAACAACAAAAACACATCTATACTTCCGGGTCTCAAGAACTTAGCGTTAATATTTAACGGGTGGCTGTTTCTACTTGGCTAGTTAGCGTTAATTACCGTTAACAAACCTGGGTTTTTTTGCGGTTACAAAACTTAGCGTTAATTAGCGTTATATCTGGTTGTTTTCTACTGGGCAACTTAGCGGTAATTATCGTTAAGTTCACCAGTAGAAACACGCTCATAGATGAATGACACTATTACTTGCCATCTGTTTAAATATAATAGATTCATTTGCCCATCACCACCTGATGCTGGAGTTGGCTAGACTCAATTTGATTAACGTTAACTCCAATAACTCCCACAATTGTTCGTTAGGGCCAAAGAAAACTCGAGATTTAAGTAATAGTGATAAAATGAAATAAACTCAAAATAATATTAAGATAACGAGTTGATTTCCAAAAACGAGTTGGTTTCCAATATTTATAATGGCTATAGTTTAGTGCATTCTGGCATACAACTTATACCACTGAACTCGTTGTTTGCTTACGGTCTCTGGTTTTAATAACTGGGCCCTATATTCTCTGGTGGTCGGAAAGGGGAGTAGCTTTTTCGCCAGCCTTTCCCCATTATCCTGGACTAATCATGCTTATACAACCTTGATGTGTAATCACATGTAAGTAACAATTGCGATCAACAATATTTTATCTTAAAATATCATATTATCTATGACTGTGTGTGACTGCGCCTTGTCTGCTTCGGCAATTAACATTCACCCAATTGCATCAATAATGTTGTCTCATATATTTAAATATTTCACGTAATAATAAGCAAGCTACCTGAAGCCAAGTCCATTTTACGATCATCCGAGCTACTAAACATACGTGCAATTGACGTCAGTCAGTAGGGAGGTCACGCTGCATGTCATATTTTGTTATACGCAAGAAAACAATGGAGTATCAGTGACTGCAATATTTGCTAGATATAGCTTCGGAAAATGGTCTATTTGGGCATTTCAAAAACTGAGAAACGTGTTAAAAATCATGTAGAATTATAGAGGAGGGTCAATAACATCTGCAGATTGGTAAAACGTATAGTATTAAACACGTTTTGTGACCAAAATTATGTCGTAAAATGTTGGAAAATTCACGTTTTGAAAATCTGTGGTCTTCGAAATTACAGGAATCCTAACTCATTCTAAACCTCACCAAATCATGAAATGAACCCTCGTCTACCAAAAATTCCGTGTACGTATTGCTCTATCTGTTTGGAGATAGCGAAGACCACGGAAACGTTATAGCTTAATACCACGGAATGAAATCCGCCATTAGGCGCCATAGACATTACATGGCGAACATCGTACAGATTTGCACTGCAGTCCTCTGTGTAGGGAGTTTTGACAATAGCAAGGTCGTTCGACTATTGTGTTTGTGCATGTTTGTGACTACTGACCCCGTTTAACAATCTTCATAGCTTTCATATATGGCTTGGGTGACCTAACTGTTGACTGACGTGATTGAGTAGGAGATGAACCGCAACAGACACAGTAGTGTGACGCCCGAGGGGTGACGAAACCGAATAATTTATATAACGCGACACTTTCAGGAGATAGGATGGAATACTTTAACCGGGTATTTGTACTTGCAATCCTGCTAGCATTTGGCTCTCAAGTTGTACACGGTGTTTATGGCCAGCCTATAGATTGCACGATTGATTGCGTGATGTGGGAAGGTTATCCTGTTAATCAATGGATAACTACTATTTCCACAAGATTCCAATGTCCATCTGAGTGCATGTGTACACTAGGCAATCACAATGTTTCAATTACTTGCCTTAATGGAACATCGTCAGTACTTGAAGTGATGTATCCAACTTTTCTAGAGCCATTTGTAGATACTGAGCAAAGTTACCGGAGTGCCTACAATGAGATGGCGAGCATCAACTCAGCCTCTGAGCTGGCCAGTATCGACTCAGACTCTGAGCTGGCCAGTATCAACTCAGACTCTGAGCTGGCCAGTATCAACTCAGACTCTGAGGTGGCCAGTATCGACTTAGACTCTGAGCTGGCAAGTATCGACTCAGACTCTGAGCTGGCCAACATCAACTCAGACTCAGACTCGGGCGATGATCAGGCCAGCATCAACACGGGCGATGATCTGGCCAGCATCAACTCGGGCGATGATCTGGCCAGCATCAACACGGGCGATGATCTGGCCAGCATCAACTCGGGCGATGATCTGGCCAGCATCAACTCGGGCGATGATCTGGCCAGCATCAACTCGGGCGATGATCTGGCCAGCATCAACTCGGGCGATGATCTGGCCAGCATCAACTCGGGCGATGATCTGGCCAGCATCAACACGGGCGATGATCTGGCCAGCATCAACTCGGGCGATGATCTGGCCAGCATCAACTCGGGCGATGATCTGGCCAGCATTAACTCGGGCGATGATCTAGCCAGCATCAACTCACCAGACTATGAAGTAGCCAGCATCAACTCAGACTCAGAGCTGACGACAATCTCCAAAGTAGACTCTGAGATGAAAAGCTTTAACACAGCCTCTGAGATGAGAAGTCTCAATGCGGACTCTGAGCTGGCAAGTATCAACGAGGACTCTTGGAAAACAGGCTTAAGCCCAGTCTCTGAGCTGTCGGCCATCTTCAACACAGACTCTGACAGGACAAGCGTTATTGCAGACTCAAGCCAACCTAGCCAAGACGCAAACTCTGAGGACTTTGAGAAAACAAACTTAAGCCCAGTCTCTGAGCTTTCGCCCAACTCTGAGTTTACAAGTTTCCACCAAGATGAGATGAAAAGTGTTAATGCAGACTCAAGTATAGCAAGCCAATACGCTGACTCAGATATGACAGGTATCAATGCGGAATATGTGATGTCAAGCTCCAGTTCATACTCAAGCTCAAATTCATACTCAAGCTCAAATTCATACTCAAGCTCAAAATCATACTCAAGCTCAAATTCATACTCAAGCTCAAATTCATACTCAAGCTTAAGTTCATACTCAAGCTTAAGTTCATACTTAAGCTTAAGTTCATACTCAAGTCTGAGTTCATACTTTTACTCTGCAGACTCTGATCCGGAAATACCACAAGCTTTACCCTGGAGTAATAATGAATTCAGACCAAGCGCATATGATGACTTTGAATTGCTTGACTCGCTAAGCGTCAATGAAGAATACTCAGATACAACAAGCCTGCAAGCATTATCTTGGCGCAATACTGGACTAAATGGACTTGACCCAGAAGCATTTGTAGACTTTATATTGCCGGGCATCAACATAAGCTCTAACCTGTCAGGCATTAACGAATTGTACTGGGCCAATCTGTATTTGTTGGATCTATCAGATAATAATATCGGGGCGCTACATCCGCAGCAATTTGATGTACTAGTAAATCTGCGGGTGTTGGATCTATCCAACAACAATATTTCGGTGTTGTACCCACAGCAGTTTGATTCACTTTCTGACCTGACTGAGTTGTTTCTATCAAGCAATGCTATTTTTAAGGTAAACCCTCTGCAGTTCGAACTGCTCACTAATCTCAAGGGGTTGAATATGTCCAACAATGCTATTGTACATCTGCATCGGCAACAGTTTGAAGTGATGAACAAACTGCGTTGGCTTTACCTGTTCAATAATAACATTGTAGCGCTCCACCCACAGCAGTTTCGATCGCTTATGAACCTGATCGCGCTAGATCTATCCAATAATAATATTGTAGCGCTCCATCCACGGCAGTTTTACTCACTTATCAACCTGACCGGGCTAGATCTATCCAATAATAATATTGTAACGCTCCATCCGCAGCAGTTTTACTCACTTATCAGCCTGACCTCGTTAGATCTATCCAACAACAACATTGTTGCGCTACACCCACAACAGTTTGATTCACTTACGAACCTTAAGCATTTAGTTCTTTCCAACAATGATATCGAAGCGATAAATTCCCGTCAGTTCCAAGCGCTGACCAACCTGCGTTGGATATATCTATCATATAATAATATTGCGGAGTTACATCATCAGCAGTTTGAAGTTTTTATCAACTTGAAACGGCTAGATCTGAAAAACAATGATATTGTGGAGCTATATCCACATCAGTTTGAAGGGCTTCTTAACCTGCGAGCGTTAGATATTTCCAACAATTATATTAAGCACGTTCACCCGCATCAATTTCAAGCGCTTATAAGTCTTCGATGGTTGTATATCAAACAATACTATCAAGGAACTACATCCGCAACAGTTTGAAGTGCTAACAAATCTGTGGAAGTTAGATGTCTCCAGTAATAGTATTAGATCGCTGCACTCGAAACAGTTTGAAGCACTTACTAAACTGTGGATGTTAGACCTATCAAACAATGATATAGTGGAGCTACACCCGCAACAGTTTGGAACACTTATCCAACTGTGGCGGTTAGATCTGTCCCACAATAATACTTATTGAGGTACATCCTCAGCAGTTTGAATCTCTAACCAACCTCGGGTGGTTAGATTTGTCCCATAATCAAATTAACACAATACATTCGCAGGCGTTGGAGTCACTTATTAACCTTGAATATATTGATTTGAGTCACAATCATCTGGTTCTAATGTATTTGCCCACATCTGTACATTATCAACAACTTCAGTACATATCGCTTTCTCACAACAAACTGTCCAATTTCCAAAATGGTGTACTTCGAAATATCTTACATTTGAAATATTTCGATTTATCTGAAAATAAGTTTAATCGATTTGATGCTGGGTCGTTCTTTGTGGACAATACAATGACCTCACTTGATATTGTAGATTTGAGACACAATTCGCTGCACTTTGTAAACTACGAGTCATTTAGAGAGTTTCAAAATTCAACAAAGATCTTAATTGACAATGCTGCAACATGTTGCTTCATAGAATCAGCAATATGCACTGCAACAATTCCACCATCACAATTTCTAACATGTGGACGGTTGCTTTCAAATGTAATTCAACGAATAACTATGTGGATCTTAGGCATATTTGCAGTAATCAGCAATGTATGTGTGTTGTTCTATCGATACATGCATTTTGATGACAACAATGAAGTGCAGTTATTATTGATCTCAAATTTGTCAATCTCAGATCTCTTTATGGGTTTTTATATGCTGATCATAGCTTCGGCAGACTTATATTACTCTAGCCTTGATTATTTCCCCCTCTGAAGCATGGAGATCAAGCATCACCTGTAAGGTGGCTGGGACATTGTCCATCTTATCAAGCGAGGCATCTGTATTCTTCGTCACATTATTAAGCATAGACAGATTTGTTGGTATCAAGTATACATATAGCACTAATAGATTAGGGAAGGAATCAGTTAAAGTAGTCATTGCCACACGTTGGATATTTGCAGTAATATTAAGTATCACGTCAACCATATTCTCGGGGATAAACCGTGATTTATATGATGTATCCGAAGTATGTACTGGTCTCCCACTATCCAGAAGCAATACCTTTGAGACTCATTATTGGCAGTATATATGATCTGGGACTGTATGACAGTCATCATAACCGCATTGTATTTAATAATACCCTTGATACAGTTGATGATACTAAACCAGGCATGTATTTTGGTATAGCCTTGTTTTCCATTATCAATTTCATATGTATGTTGATAATAACGTGTTGTTATGTCGGGATTTTCATAGTTGTGCGACAGACGGCAAAACAAGCAGGACGAAATCATAATCAAAAGGAAGAATTTCGAATGGCTATCAAGATGGGATTGATTGTGATTACAGATATGTTATGCTGATTGCCTATCATTATACTCTCTATCTTTGTACAGACTGGTAATCATACAGTCACACCTCTCCTCTATACCTGGATTGTAACGTTTGTGCTGCCCATTAATTCCGCCATCAATCCATTTCTATATACTTTAGCAACAGCCGTATATGATTATATACAGAAAAGGAGTAACCGTGTTATCGATTTGGTTGTATAGGGATGTTAAAATCACAGAATCGTAAATATACTAAGACATTTTATAGAAATAAATCAAATTTTGAACTTACTGTTCCAGACAGTTTCTACATCCGATCGGATGCCTATGTCAATGGTGTGTTGACCGTTGATCCAGATTTGCCAGAAGAAGCTGACTTTCCGTATTCTGGATCAATTGTTCGTGTAGGTGACTAAGTTGTTAGGCCACTCGTCGCCATTCATTAAGTGCTGTTTCAACTCTGGATCAACACCATTGATAAAGACATCCGATCGGGACGTCGAAACAGTAAGTTCAAATTTTGAATTATTTCTATGACATTTCCTTATTATATGTCCTTAGATTCCTGATGACGAAACTATTCTCTCACAAAATCATAAAGTTATAATGTACCACTATTCACTTACTCTTAGTAAATTCGACATACTAGATATCACGCTTAACACTTTCCACGCGGCTATTGGTTTTACCAAAATTAATCCAAACAGATTTTTTTAGAAACCTTTCCCAATTTTTTTAAGGTCTATCTCAAGGATTACCGAACCAATACTAGACATGTCTGTATTTATATCAATACATTTCTCACGGTTATTCCAAATATGTTAATTGAATTCAATAATTTTGACATTTTTGAAACATGTTGTGACATTTTGAAATGTCGTCTGCAGGCGCCTGCCGCGTGGAAAGTGTTAACACTTATATATTATCTAACCATGATACGTCATTATCTAACTCTGCGTAGTCACGTTAGAGCGTTTTGTATAGTGATCACTAACGCAACATTTACGCACGAGTTCCGGGATTCATCTTTGATCGCGAGTGAGCAAGCGCCAGTGAATTACAATAACGACCGCTACAATATAAGTTGCGATCATCGGCATACGCTCTGACGTCATAGAGATAGATTTTAGAATTGTCCACAAATTTACTTTGCACTCTGGAATCCGATTTATTAAAGTATTAGCCCAAGTAGAAATTTAAAGGTAGATGTTCCGATTTTCAACTTGAAGTTTTCTATTCTACATGAAAGGTCATCCTTAAAAAAGTCGTGTTCCAAAGTTTGAGTTGCATAGCTCTAATGGTTCTTATTTTAGACGCACAAGATGCTGTGAACTGTACCCATTGAGTAGTACACAAACTATATCGGTGGTTACTACCATTCGCGGTAATTCGACGTTATTTCATCGATTTCTCCGTAATTATACCGATTTAGGCCGTCAAATTTCAGTATGATGATGAGAAAAATACGAGCTTTCATATGATATGAAAATCTCCGTATGTTTGAAATAATTCTGTGTTACGAAAATGTGATCGGGTCATATACCTTTAAGGAGCACAATTATCTGCAACCCTCATCCAAGATGATTTACCCTTGCATATTAGCAGTATGTACCATTTAAAAGAAAGATCTCCTTATTTAGAGGATGTATAGGGTATCTGTTGGTTCCTTATGTTATATACATTCTTGATATTATCTAACGCCGAGATTGGATTGGTGGGGCCTACCACAATATAGCCATTATCTTATATTATGGCGTCAGTTTGAAGGACGGGCACAAATGTTATTGATATGGTACATATGTCTGACATACGAAATGTTAGATTTGAACGTATTTAATTTATCCGTTGAATTATTATAGTTTTCATTAGCAGTTGAATAATTGATCATTCCATTATTGAGTCTATCAGTATGCGTCAGATAATCTGTTATTAGTGTTACGGTTCCCGCACCCGGCCAATTCTACATGACGTTCAATTTATTGCATGAACCGTGTTACCAAATTAGCCTACACATATCACGAAATATGTATGTCTTCTTTCTGAAAATCTTAAAAACAGTTTATATTCCCAACAAGGTGGCAGCTAATCCAAAACACAGATAACCTCTATATCCTTTATGGAGCATTGGATGTTGGATACGGGAGCCAAAAATATGTTAGTTCCTGCACTATAAAGTCTCGTGCGATATAAAAAAGAAAGAAAACATTATTATATTTTATGTGGTAACTATGAAATTAAGGATCACTATTGTTATTTGTACATACTATAGTAACCGCATGGCAACGTAAGAAGAAAATATGAAACCATAAGATATACGAAATAAAATGTTCGTTTTGCAATCGGGTCTTGTGCTTTTATTGTATGAATATATTGCTTTCAAGATATTATATTCCTCATTATGTAGGCTACCCTAGATTTGAGTATTGATACTACAATATTGCGATTGCACAGACCTATATTATCGCAATTGCGTTAATTCAAAGATTTGCATTGAAGTATGAATTAGGGCATTCAGAAATCAGAGTGTGTGCCCTGGTTTAGTAATACGGTATGCTATTTGCTATTGGAAAACTGTTTAACGACGGTAGAAACTAAAGTGGGAAGGCTAGCCTTCTTTCTTTTTCTTTATATTTAATAGTTATTGATTACATGCATTGTATGGTAAAATCGACACACAAAAATGCACTTCAATGATTTTTACGGCAAACATTTACTGCCTTTTCATTTTTGTCAAAATTACCGCAATTAGGCAATTATGGGTTCTCTTGGTATTTTCACAATAAACATTTCATTATTACTCTACACTCTACAGCAAATTGACAGTGACTTTTGACGCGTGCGCATTACCCATCAGAATCCACATAATGGACAAACGTCACATTATCCTCCTGGTCGTAGTTAAACACACGCGGGTGTACTTACGATCAGCTCACGTGACGGGAGGATTCGTCTAGCAGCAACGGGCCAATCAGCGACGTAAGGTCAATTTTACGTATTGCACATCCACGGACGCACACAAGGAGTGAGGTCAACCTCATGTGACTGACGTGCGCCCATTGATTGAGAAAATAGAGTATTATATAATGTAGTGCCAACTCTCAATTACATTATTATCATAGAATTTCCTTAACTTCACTATAAATATTCAATATATTTTATATAGTTGGACAACAATGCGCAGGACTCGCGCACGCGCGTCAGTGGCCAAATTCCAGTGCCCGCTTAGAGTGAATGTTTGATACCCCCTGGGTGTGGTCGTGGGCGTTAATTAGAGAATTACGGTATTTGGAATTTTGTAAGCATCATGACGGCGACTATAAAATTACACTAACCTTTAGTCTATTTGACATTCTCTGAACAGTGACGTTAGCCGCAAGGTGCAATATTTACACACGCGCATGCATTTTCCGTCTTTCTATGCGTGTGTGTATACACCCGCGCCTCTCGAGTAGACGGGCGCGTTTGTCTGCTGCAATCAGTGAATAACGCAGTGACGTCGCTGTCTCGTCGATGTGAAATAGACTATATCCCTTGGAGGTGACGAATTACCTGACATACAGGCGTGTCAAAAAAAGTCTCCCATGTGAAACAGGGTTTGGGGTGGGTTTTTTTAATTTAATTTGAAAACAAAAAACATGGGATGAATTTTTAATCATTTTTCTACTACATGTGACACTCTTTGACATGCCCTGTACCACACGATTTAATCAACGTCAATTAGAATGTTTGTTTTGAACCGCTGTAAAATCATCGGGGCATATGACCTTCATTGCGATTAACAGCGCTTTACTCTAAAGTCGGTCCATTAAAATAGGGTCATATCTTACAACCTTTTTTGGGGGGGGGGCGAAGCCACCCTTATAGCATGAGATTGCAAAAACTTACACATTTTGGTCTTTCTAGACATAAGTGGGGGCCGCCATGTTTGTAGTCTTTGTAAATTACATGTACCTATGCAGTTTATTTCAACAGTACCCGCAGTCTGTGCTGGAGTCAAAGCTATATTTGTTTAGTTGATTAGAGATGTGCTACTCCCAACAGAGAGACATAATAGCTTATCTTGTTTGACTAGCTTATCTTGTTTGACCAAGGTCATATATACCTAAATTGTTCTTCAGACTGTACCCCCCCCCCCCCCCCCCCCCCCCCCCCCCCCCCCCCCCCCTCCATGCACACAAATCAACTTTATTGGTTTCCTGTACTATTTTTAGACTGCTGTGTTTTGATTCTTTTTGGTTGAATTATAGAAAATACATACACACTTTTCCCTGGTATTTTGGTATGAAACAGATGTTTGGTTACAAAACATGCTTCTTTCTCTTGGATCGCCCCCATTCCATTTCAATGGAATTTTTATTAGGCATCACACGGATAAAGATCAAGATGGTTGATGTACTAGATCTTTAGACTTTTTACTTTAGATCCCATATTCTGAACTGTACTAGTATCGTCCGATGCTGGAACACCCAGTATCGTTCAACACTGGTACAAAGTCAGTGTTTCTGTATTGGAAGATAATGGCATATATAAAATGTTTCAGTATTGTGCGATACTGGAACACAATTATGTACCAGTATCGTTAAATGATTTCAATATCGTCCAGTATCGGACGACACTGGAACAATAAAATTGTACCATAATCGGGCGATACCGGCCAATTTCATGTGCCGGTATCGTGCGATACTGGTATACCAATATCTGGAACCAGTGGCGTAGCTCAGGGGGGGGGGCAGAGGGGGCAGTTGCCCCCCCTGACAGATTGTTTTTGTGCCCCCGCCCCCCTTTGTGCCCCCGCCCCTCTCCTTGGATATAGTGTTTATATGCGGGGTAACCATTTAAAAATGACCATTTTAGCCTGGTTTTTAAAAATAAATGACCATTTTTGTTGAAAAACTGCTTAAAATCCTGAGGATTGGCCAATATTTGTTGACTACAGTGCTTTTTTGACTGGTAAGATTTGTGTCCGTGCGAATTTTTTTGACTGTGCGAAATTTTTTGACTTCACCTCACCCCCCCCCCCCCCCCCCCCCCCCCCCCCCCCCCCCCCCCCCCACACACACACACTTACGTGAAATTCACGAGGTGACTGGCTTGGAAAATTTTGGGGGCAACCTTTTACGAAAATTTTAGAAATCTTGCCCCCCCCTGAAAAAAAACCTAGCTACGCCACTGTCTGGAACCTAAAGTACACTTTTTCCGATGTACTTACCTATGCAGTTTGGAGTAGAAGCGTTCCACGTGGTTTTATTGGGCGTATTACCCAGGACACACTGTGCGGCCGATGATCCAACAAGTACATACTCATCGTAACATCGGTATGTCACGACACTGCCAAATGGGAAAGTAATATTGTCTGGTTTAGAAGGGAAGGTCATATTGTCTGAGATGGAGGCCGTCGTCAACCGTCCATTGTCAAGCTCACCAGGATTAGCGCATCTTCCAAGGGAAACTAAAAATATGGAGCGAAAAACAAATATAGACTTGAATAAATTACAACACCATGATAAAACAGGACGTTGTAATTGCATTAAAATATCACCTCGTGGTACACTCTAGTGGTAAATGCCTAGTCGTTTTTGACTAGATTTCCAGTAAAATAAGATCTCACTAGATTTTCTAGTCAAAGCTTACCTCAAATTTGCAATATTTAGATGTAATTTTGACTAGAAAATATCTTATTTTACTTGGTATCTAGTAAAGGTATTTATAAGAGTGTAAGTCTGAAAGAATGGACGAGAACTTTATAAAGAAAGTGGCGCATAATGATAAGTTGTATTGTATGAACAAGCAATGTAAGCCAATTGAACAGCGTTCATAGCCAGATGACGTACGTCAGAAGATCGAAGAGTTGGCGACTCAAATATTAATAACAAAATATGTCCAATAATGAATGTCCATAATTACCGTCATAAACTGATATGGTACTATCACCTCCACATATTTCATTTCTGTCTCCTTGGCATGGAATATTACAAGCCATATCATCACCAGGTGTCCGTGCTATGAAATTCCCTGCCCGATTAATAGTTCCACATAAGCACTGATTCCCTGCTCCCAATCCTGCGTAGCGCGTGTCCCCACCCTTTTGCCGACATAGTTTGACGCATATTTCAATCGTCATATTGTCGGCCGTCATTTGGTTTTCAAGCATTGCAGAACCTTTATTAAAACAGCCGACGTAACCAGGAGCTATTATAATGCAAAAGGACGCATAAGAAATCAAAAAATCACAAGATATTTTTAACATCAGATAAATTTGACATGAGTGCCTTACTTCTTCTTGAAGTAAATGGTATAGGCCTACTTAGCATGCTTAGAGAATAAAACAGTTCTTTAGCTGTTTTGCTATAGACGATGGTCTTATAATGTATAGACTGTACCATATTTGGAGTCGTGTATGGTCGCCGCACCATCGTCTATAGCAAAACAGCTAAGAACTATGTTTTATTCTCATTCTTATTTAGTTTATTGGTTATTTTGATAAAATAACGCAGTTTGTTAGATTTATTTTAAACAAATAACAACAATTTTCCCCCTTTATAAAATCGGCGAATCCAGCGAGCTGTTTTCCAACATCCTGCTTCAAATTAATCGCGTTCTTTAGCACGTCATCGCTGCGTCATACCCACAACGCATACGGCGGCGGCTTTGTGTAGGGCACGCTAACGCGATGACGCGTTGATCATACGCGCTGAAGGTATTATTTTTTGAATGAATTAAACCCCGCCCCAAACCGTACACCATTGTCCCATAATGTATGGGCGTGTCGGCTGTAGATCAGCCAAAAACCAATCAAATTGCCTGCTGACATCTCAAACTACACCCACTATATAAGAATATCATATAAAACCAACGAGATGATGTTTTAAAATTTAATCACTGGGGGTCGCAATTTATGGTCTAATTTTGCTCTACTAGATAATAGTGAAATAGGAGTAGAAGTAGCCGCCATTTTTTATGCTAGTTTCTCAGGTCGCACACACCTAAATCACTTTTCTTGAAGTAAAAGGTACATACTATCATATAAAACCAACGAGATGATGTTTTGACATGTGATGGGTATATCCGAAAACTAGAGGACTTTTTAGCCAATTTTGCTCTCCTATAAATATTCTTAACTGATAGCTTCGTCTTCTTTTGACCCTTGTTTTGTTTGTTTGGTTAAAACGAGGCTGAAACGGCCTCTTTGCAACCTCTTATATGCATATCCTTGATTTTTTTTAAACCATGCTTGGACTAAAGTTTCAGGATACGACATACATTGCATGAGACGATTAATTCCTTTTTCAGTTGTTTGATTTCTCAACAGTTCTTAATCTCAAAATCTGTAATGGACACTTTTATTGACACTTCTATTTATTATTACATAACATGATACAATACTCTTACGAAATCCCGGAAGGGTCGAGCAAAAGAATCAAAATCACATTCTTCATTCATAAATACTGCGCCAACATCTCAATTAATAATTGAAGAGATAGAGATAGATGATGACTTTCAAATTATCGTAACATTTTGAATAATATGTATCAACCCAGAAACTAAAGCCTACCTGCACACGCTGCACCAGCGTACTGGTTTCCTGGACATGGTGTGGGCCCAGGTAAGTCAGGGAAGCAGTCGTGAAGTTTAGACTGTAAGTTAGCTTTAAATATAGAAATATGATAGTAATTATTGTAAACATGGGATCATGGTGATGTCAGGCTTCAGATAATTATCAATTCATGAAATGTTTTCTTTTAATATCGGTGAATATTAATTATCAGAGTCAAGAGACATAGGCCTATTACATATCAATGCAATTATCATTATAGGCCACGGGCTACCGTAGAAAATGAAACCTACCACTAAAAGTTCCTGAATAGATGGTATTATAACAATTAATTCAAAATCTATGGCTCATAAAAAATTCTGAATTTCTCCTCAAAATTGAATATTAGGAAAAAGTGTACTTTAGGTCCCAGATACTGGTATACCAGTATCGTTCAATACTGGAACATAAAAAGTGCCAGTATCGTTCGATACTGGTACGATTTTATTGTTCAAGTATCGGTCGATACTGGAACAACAAACTGTGTTCCAGTATCGACCGATACTGGAACGTTTTTATGTTTT